>JBAMJR010000091.1:3825000-4015000 GCA_038501785.1 Myoxocephalus aenaeus
ATTAATTAAGCCAAAACATGAAAGATAAAATGAAAAGAGTTATAAGGCTATTTACAAAAGGGGAAGAGGGAGGGGATGGACGAGGCGTAGTTGTCATGATTCAAAACAGTACATTATTGTATTCAAAGAATGAATTTCTACCATAACGAGGAGCCTTCTCTTGGGGTTTTTTCCTGCTGCCAGCAGAGACCCGACAGAGCAGGCATGTCCAATCACATCGCAGTTGCACAGGGTGATATCCAATCAGATCTGCACAGGATGCAATCATTTTACAGAGAAGACTACTAAAGTTCCTGAGGAATGAAAACCCACCCAGACTGGCCACTCACATTGTAGACACACACACACACACACACACACACACACACACACACACACACACACACACACACACACACACACACACACACACACACACACACACACAGTACTTGTGATCAAGTTAACTTGAATCCCACGGAGCGCCACATGAAAAGATTCGCTCCTCTGGGCTGTTCAAGATTGTCAGGATCATCACAATGACATTAAAGCAAGTTTCGTCTGAACCATCACAGCCCCCCCCTCACCTTTAAATGTTCCTCAGTTTTAAGTTAATTTCAAGTCCGGAGCAGAGTATTTCAGTGGCTACTCGCTCGATCCATGAGCCCATAATGATCAGAGAAGGGAAGAGTGAAGACGTGGCTCTCGGAGTTTGTTGGGGGGTGTTGGTCAAAGATGAAGGGGCATCTCGGTTGGCTGAAATGGGATTTCTTTTGTTTTCCAGCTAGCACAAAAGTCGGGCTGAGTGACATTTGAAAAAAAATCCCCTTCTCTACGTCAGCATTATGGTTTCCCATGGAAATATAGACGCCACGCTAGGACTGGCTGTAGGAGTTGCTTTGGTTCCCATTGGAGCTCTGGTCACTCTCACTGTAGACAGAGGGAATAAATACACAGCTCATTGAGTTATAGTCGGCCTTGAAGGAGTGCGGTTTGGCAAAATGCAATGTAGTTGTAGGATACTATGACACCGAGGAAATAAAGCCTCATCGGAGGTTCTGCCAAATGGTCAGATTTTATTAGAAATTACACGACTTGATAAATTAGAACACTGGCTATTTTTACATCTAAATGTGCTGAAGAACGTCAAGCTCGCAGTGGCTAAGAAGGGCACCCTAGTATTTCGCTTTTCATTTGTGCTGTGTGCCATCTTCTTTACTCTTAACCAGTAACATATACAGTGGTATTAACACATCTGAACAATATCTCGATACCAATATTATAAAAATAGACATTGTAGTTGCAGATATACACCTTTTTTTTGTTTTGGTATGCAACTTTACCCAATTAAAGAAACATTAGCTCCGTTATACAAAATAGTCGAGTCTCTGCTGTATGTGACGGCAGGGTTACACACAGAGCCGAGTCATGTTTACCTGTTCGGAGGTGGTTTGGGTTTAGGCATCTTGTTTAGCACGGCAGCGATCTCCTTTCTGTCATCAAAGTTTTTCCACTGGTCGTAGAGCTTCAGAATGACACGGATGATCTCCAGGATCTTGACAGAAAAACGCATGTAAATGTTTGTTGATCCACAGCTGCTCAATACAAAATAGTCCCAAAGTAAAATGGGTTCTCTTCCAGTATTTATTGGACAATTATGTTAATAAAACAGTCTGTTGCGCCTACTAAGCTCTTTCAAATGAACAATTAATACCAATTCAAATGGATTTCATTTCATTCAACATTGACTCAGTCACAGTCAGGTGTTCTTCAATTTCAATCATTATACAACTTTTCTGATGTGAGAATACTTATACATGTGGATGGAGTACATTCCACAGTATATTGTCAGTCTGCCTAATTCCAGTCATTGAATATGGAATTGATTTATATTCGTTTGCTTTTTAGGCATCCGCAATTACGTGCGTTTGTAATCCTTACGACAAACACATTGACCACAAAACACACACAGCAGGAAACCAGACTGTTGTCACACAAACAGTGAAGCTAAATGTGAGAAACCCGTTACAAAGAACCAAGATGTTCACCTCCTACTTTTCTAAAACACAGACCGCCTGCTTTCATCATCTGCAAAAGCAAAAGCTGTGGTGACTTTTGGGATAGCAGTAAGCTCAGCCTCACGCAGGATGCTGCTTGAAGATTAAGATGACCAACTGGGAAACTTGGAGCTGACTAACACAGCCTTAAAAGTGAGAGGTTGCCCCTTAGAAAAAAAAAGTGTTGGACTGACGTTTTTGATCCTGGGTGTTAATTTATCTTCACCAAAAGTATGTGACACTGTGAGAAAAGTTGATTTATGTGTCAAAGATGCATGTGGATGTGTCTCAACCTGAACCAATTCAGATTCTATAACACCAAAACATGTGAAAAGGGACTTTTGAGAATGGGATATTCTTACCTTGTCCATATCGACAGAAAGCTCTGCAAACCACTGCCTGGCATCTTTCTGCTGTACCACACAGGCAACATGTAGACAGGCTGCGAGAGGAAATGTGTTGATCATGTTACATGTAATAATCATATTTCAAGTCAATAACTACATTAAATAGCTGTAATGAGAAATGCATGGGGACACATCTTACCCAAGGCAATCATGAAGGGCGGGTAGAGCAGACACAGATCTGTCCTGTACGTGTCGTTCACTATTCGCCTGGTTCAAAGAGATAACGGCACAGACACTGGGTAAGCCTAGCAACAACGGCTAAATCTGGTATTCAAGGACGTCAAAAGAGACTGATAACTCTACACAGACGGTATTGTACCAGGCCAGGGGCAGCAGCATGTCTTCCTGTCCCATATCCTGCACATACTGCAACAGAGGTCTGTAGGGGTGGTACACTATCAGGCAGCAGTCCTGAGAAATAGATAACAATCAGTAATCCAACCATATAATCCATCAGAATCCAGCATACGGTACAGTAGCAATGACACAAAGCTCTCACCATCAACTCCAGAAGGTAGAACTCACATTCTAATATCTGTAAAAGACACACATTTAAAATGATATTAACAGATCAGACCAGTTAAACTGAACCTGTTTTTACAATACAAAAAAAAAAAAAACGACACAGATCGACACCTTCTTCCAAAGGGCCTAACAAAAAAAAAGTATATTGTATATGGAAGGTATAAACCCAT
Source organism: Myoxocephalus aenaeus (assembly GCA_038501785.1). NCBI lineage: Eukaryota > Metazoa > Chordata > Actinopteri > Perciformes > Cottidae > Myoxocephalus > Myoxocephalus aenaeus. The sequence continues at coordinate 3,828,139 of JBAMJR010000091.1, forward strand.
TCACTTATGATTATGCGAGACCGTCTTATATTATTAAGCCGAATGCAGCCTCCGCCTTCTCAGCCAATAATCGGACCGTTTTCACTTACATGGAAGCAACCAGCATTGCCTTCTTTATTTAGTGACGCTATTTCCAAACAGTGGGAAGAAAAAGGAATTATATGTTTTGATAGCTCGTATGACAATGAAACGCTTCTCAGATTAAAAAAAAGAAACAAAACCTGAATAGAAAAAAAGAAAAAGAAAATCAGAGAACTCAACTAATTGATTGTCTACATTTTAACAATACTCTACCTATGCTGACAATACTCTTTCAGCATGATATGAGCCAGATTCCCCAAAAATGCCTCCTCGAGCAGTCCCCGAGTTTTTCAAACTGTATGGTTCAGGGCCTTAACAACAGCCCACATACTAATAAGACACCTCTTTGGAAAGAATCAAAAATCACAATAACACAAAGCATTGGCATGTTAGGAAGGATATTCAGTCAAAAAACTGTTGTTCGGTTCAAAAATGTCTTATTTTATGGCAAAAACATTGGCAGGTTTATAGCATGCTGGGAACCGAGATGTTCATCAGCTTCAGCACTTGCTGTATGAAGCGGTTTTAGAAATGTGCGACGGAGAAATAAAAATAAATAAAAACTCTGGCCGTTTTGTGCGCAGGGGGCTTGGTACATATAAGGTTAAAAGTACACTGGCTCAGATATCAGATATTAGGCAGAAAAAGACACTCTAGATTTAAGGTTATGAATCTACAAACAAACTACGGTGTGTTTCAGGACACCCACCAAGGGTACAAATATGCATTAGTATCTTTAAATTAAATGAACTTCATTGAGTATCTCTTGCTCTTCCAAGAACGGCAAAGTCGGAGATCCAAATCTGCGAATGTGAACCTTATTAAGTGCAATAAAACGCTGAAAGCCGGACGCAATCTGAATTAATAATATTCCATTACAGTGTATATATATGCATTTCATGTGTATAAATACATCCTCGACAGGCTGAAAATAATGCTTCAAGTACAATATACAGTGGGTACGGAAAGTATTCAGACCCCTTTAAAATCTTCACTCTTTGTTTCATTGCAGCCATTTGCTAAAATCAAAAAAGTTTATTTTATTTCTCATTAATGTACACTCAGCACCCCATCTTGACAGAAAAAAAAAACTGAAATGTAAAAAAATGTATTAAAAAAGAAAAACTGAAATATCAGAGCAAATGAGAATCATGAGGTCAAAGGAACTGCCCAAGGAGCTCAGAGACAGAATTGTGGCAAGGCACAGATCTGGCCAAGGTTACAAAAGAATTTCTGCAGCACTCAAGGTTCCTAAGAGCACAGTGGCCTCCATAATCCTTAAATGGAAGAAGTTTGGGATGACCAGAAATCTTCCTAGACCTGGCCGTCCAGCCAAACTGAGCAATCGTGGGAGAAGAGCCTTGGTGAGAGCGGTAAAGAAGAACCCAAAGATCACTGTGGCTGAGCTCCAGAGATGCAGTAGGGAGATGGGAGAAAGTTCCACAAAGTCAACTATCACTGCAGCCCTCCACCAGTCGGGGCTTTATGGCAGAGTGGCTATGAGAAATAAGATTCTCTGGTCTAATGAGACCAAGATTGAACTTTTTGGCATTAATTCTAAGCGGTATGTGTGGAGAAAACCAGGCACTGCTCATCACCTGCCCAATACAATCCCAACAGTGAAACATGGTGGTGGCAGCATCATGCTATGGGGGTGTTTTTCACCTGCAGGGACAGGACGACTGGTTGCAATTGAAGGAAAGATGAACGCGACCAAGTACAGAGATATCCTGGAAGAAAACCTCTTCCAGAGTGCTCTGGACCTCAGACTGGGCCGACGGTTCACCTTCCAACAAGACAATGACCCAAAGCACACAGCTAAAATAACAAAGGAGTGGCTTCAGAACAACTCTGTGACCATTCTTGACTGGCCTAGCCAGAGCCCTGACCTAAACCCAATTGAGCATCTCTGGAGAGACCTGAAAATGGCTGTCCACCAACGTTCACCATCCAACCTGACAGAAATGGATCTGCAAGGATCCCCAAATCCAGGTGTGAAAAACGTATTGCATCAGTCCCAAGAAGACTCATGGCTGTACTAGCTCAAAAGGGTGCTTCTACTCAATACTGAGCAAAGGGTCTGAATACTTATGACCATGTGATATTTCAGTTTTTCTTTTTTAATAAATTTGCTAAAAATTCTGCATTTCTGTTTTTTGCTGAGTGTACATTAATGAGAAATAAAATTAACTTTTTGTTTCATTGCAGCCATTTGCTAAAATCAAAAGAGTGAAAAATGTAAAGGGAACTGAATACTTACCGTACCCACTGTATCTTTGGGTAATATGTTATGTTCATAGGAAACAGTGCATGTATTTTCATGCGACACTCTGTTGGGAATTGGCACGTCAAAGCTTACACTCCTTCACTGAATCATACGCAAATCAAACACTATAAATATAAATCTATATTTTCTTTTTACTACCCTCGACAATGCCAGGCGTATATTGTTCCATTGACCCATTTTTTTTTTCTTCATACGATCACTTTTACTATGTCTACAAGTTGTACATGACAAATTATGTGTCGGAGTTGCAGCAACCCGCCAACTCATTCTCCGCCGTGTGAACCACTCCCTTCTTTTATCGCACCGTGGTGGATCACTATAAATAATGGTTTACACAGCTTTCAGACAGGCAGCATGTCCCTGGCAACTTGGTGGAGATGGTGGACATAGAAAGTACTGACTGGTGGACACCACAGTGAGAAACGCTGCGCAGAAAAAAAATGCACGCACACACAGGTCGCTGTGGACGAAGTCAACTCCCACAGCGACACCATTTTTATCGGAGGTTTGCGAACATTAGTTGTGGAATCTATTAATGGACACCGACGTGCCAACACTGTGTTACAGTGTAAGGGCCTCTTGCTGTGCTGTAATGTCACAAGGCGGTGCATAAATAACTTTGCAGAGGAAGTAGGAAAACAATCAGGTGGTTGATTCATAGCACAGTTGATCCACTAGCATATGGTTATCTGCGTGGTGAACTATATGGTTTGTTTGAATTACAGCGCATCTCTTTTCACGATCAAGTTGAAACACGTCGCTTTCAACTCTGCTTTGCCCTTAAGCCCTCCTTTCAGGCTGATCCTTGCTCAAACTTTGTTAGTGTTATCCCTTAAACACACACATTTGGATACTAATTAGTCATAGGTCTTCGTCACTGTGTTATACTTTACTTCTTCCTCCTTACGTTGCTTCATTTACCGACAAATGCTATTTCTAATGTTGTCTTTTTTGTGTCTCTGGATAACAGCATCTAAATGCCTAAAATGGATTCTTACACAAATACTTTACTTACATGATTCATTCTGTATGGGAACTCCTTTGGAAAGGCATAGGAAAATCTGGTTTTCACTGTTTGAGAAAATAAACATGGTTATAACATCTCCACTGCAGAACACACACATTTTAGCAGTTTGTACCATTTTAAGTTTAGGAAATATTTGACAAAAAAAATTGCGACTTACACACAGATGTTGCCGCGGAGATTAGCCTGGTATTGGACACAACTCCAAATTCCTGAGTGGGCATAAATGTTTGAGTACAGAACAGATCAACAGAGCACACAGACATCAGAAGCTACTACTTCACTACCGTGAAATTCTTGTCCACAGAATCTTCCATACCTCAACTTTAGAAGCCAAAAAAACACAGGTGGGAGCCATGAGCACCGGATCTATACTTTTCAGGGAATACCTGCAAACAAAAGGAGACTACAATTTATCTGCTTTGGGCAAGTAGGATCTAGGCACAAAGAATGCCGTGGAGATAAAGTGACAATTGCGATCATACTACACTGTTTAGAGCTAAAATAAACATTATACATTCAAGGCTAAGGCTTCCTATCTTAAATTAATAATGGTATGGATCTTGGACAATAATCATTATAGTGTGTTTACCTAACTAGAGGTGGGTGATATGGTTTCAAAGGACACAATAGCATGAGCAGGGTTCATACACATTGTGACCAATGGATTTCCATGACTTTTCCATGACGTTAAACAAAATTTCCATGACCAAACATGTTGTGAAATCTGGGTGTAAACATGAAAAAGTGAGAAAATGTAGTATTTAAACTAACAATGAGAATACAAAGCATACAGTAAACCTTAAATGACACAAATGAATGACAGACAATAGTTTGATTAAAAGAATAAACATTTATATAGATGCCTGTATGTATGCCTGCTTATATTTTGAGCGTCTTTCTTTTAAAAGCATATTAATTATTTCAAACTCAGCGTAAATGAACGACATGAACACATGAATATAACACATTTACATGACTTTTACAAAACTTTGGGGATTTTATTTTTTTCAAGGACTTTTCCAGGCCTGGAAATAACCATTTAAAAAAAATTCCATGATTTTTCCAGGTTTTCCATGACCGTAAGAACCCTGTATGATGGATAAGCAGACAGACTTATTTACCTAGGCTGATAAGAATGTCATTTAAGTTTGCCAAATGTCGTGCAGCTGTAATGGCAGAACACCATTTAAGTTGAACAACCAAATCACTAAAACCTCAGTCCTAGATGAAATCCTTATATCATATAATACGATACCTGGCGTAGAAGCGTTTGAAGTAAACAGTTGCAGTAGCAATGACCTGCTGCCGCAGCTTCAGGTGTTCCCCCAAAGCCTGGATCACTGAAAGAGTCAGAATTGCACGTTAAATTACTTTAAGTCAAATGATCGGACTACATTATCTAGTCAGATAATCTAAAATATTCTTTGGGTTGAAAATTTAAAAAATGTAAAAGGTAAAAAGAATAGTCATAAATATAAAAGTAGAAAATACAAATTAATACATTTCAGTTGGACTGTTGTGACTGTTGTGACTGTTGTGAATTAATACCCCATAACCAGCGCAAAGCATTTTTGGTTGAAAAAAATATGTAATACACAGCACTGTGCCATCAGTGTCTGATTTAATATAGAATATATACAATTCAGTTTTAGAACTTACACTTAGATTATTTAATATGTATTACATAATTACCTTTGATGAATTTATGTTAATTTCCCCCCCATTTGAGAACCACTGACCTAGAGAGCCAACAGGTGTTGTAAATTGTAAAAACAAATTGAACAAATACCATTGGCAAAGAAAATCTGCAGCTTCCAGTACTCCTCTTCTGAGAGAAACTTCAAATCCTTCTGGCGCTCCTTCATCAGGTCCTGCTTGTCCAGAACCCACTGCAGACTTTAACACAATAAATAAAAAGCATTACTTCAACATTATGATGGTTATGTTTGTTATTCAACCCGTCATCGACACAGCTAGCGGGTAGCAAAGCAGATTCAGCAGAAACCACCGTTAGACGCAAAGCATAGACATTATAAAACATAATATGAATAAGAACAGCTTTTGTCTTTAATATGTTTGCCTTTAGTCTTCATTAAAATCGGTCTCTATATATATTGTAGCAGCAGTTGAGGAGAAACGGTTGGCCTACGGTACACCCGCAAAGCTAGCGCGAGGCCTCTCAACACAGACGGTGGTTCGCGAAACAAAGACATAACATGTCACATTTTAAATAAAAACTTACTAATGAGAACTTTGCCAGAAGTTTCCCGCCATTTCGTAGCTGTTGAGGTAGAGAAGGACACTTTTTTATTGATGCAACTTTCCTTCAAAGAAGAGGATCGCACAGGCAGTGTTGTTGTGCTTCGCAGACACTGGAGTGACATCGAAAACGTACCGGAGGCGCGCAGAGAACTCAATGAAAAGGGTTCCGGAATTTTAGTTCCGCCTTTAAAACGTGTATTTAAAGAGGATTTCTCATTGAATCCGCATAATTTTGATTGGGAAAATATTGTAATGTTAATTTAGTATGTGCAGTAAATGTGGGTCACACACATTCCTATGTATGTTAGTCAACCGATAATGTCTATTAAAATTAAGATTATTTTCAACCGCCTGTAATAAATTAATTGACACCACCTTGATAAATGTTTTTAGGGACATTACTTATTGGGATGGGAAGGTTCAACATTCCTGCGTAGTGTTTACAGTGTTTAGGGAAGGGCTGGTAACGTTGGCCTATAAAGCCCCCCACCACCAGACTAAAAGGTGTAACCAGTTTCCAGTCCCCAGTTGAAGTTGCAGAACTTGCGTCAACATGAGCCACAGTCCAGAGAGGATGTCCTCATACCGCCGGCATTTCGAGGGAATCCTGGCTGCCCCTCCTGCCTACCAGCTCCGGCTGTCCAGTCCCTCTCCCACCCGAAGGGAGACCCGCTACCGGTCGGCCAGTTTCACCCGGAGGGGTCCGATAGGGCGCAGAGCCATCTCCAACAAGGCTCGCATGAACAGGTGAGGTGACATCAGATCTTTAATTAAATACAAATTAAAGTGCCAAAAGTAAATAATGCATATCATAATGTCGAATTATGAGTATCTATCTTGTCGGGGAGCTTTTGGATTTCACCATGGTTTCAATTAAGTCTTATCTTCCACAATAATACATCATCTTGTATTTAAAATACCTCATCATGTATTTTTGTTTATACTTTGTATTACTATATACTCTTAATCTGAAAAGCAACTGGAAACTAAATCAAATAAATGTAGTGGAGTAAAAAATACAATAAATCCCTCTGAAATGAGTAGAATTTTAAAGTAAAAATAAAATGTATTTACATTACAATACTAATAGTAAATGTACTTTCAATTACTGATCAGCTGTCATAATGTTGACTTGATTTTTTATGTGTGCAGCCAAATTATAATAGTAATAATATTAATCTAAATCACTTCATTTCAGATCTGAAGTTGTCATGCTTCCAATGCAGCTTTAATGAGAAATTAAATCTCACAGTTATTACAGTGTGCATGCATAATAATTATTGGATGTCAAAAGGAAAGAAACAAATCTATAAAATCAACTGGCAACTCTTTTCTGGCCCCGTCTACAGCAGTGTGAGTATGGGAGCGCTGTGCTTTGGTATGTCCATGGGGCTGGGGCCAAAACTGGATCTGGATGCGGCGGCAGCAGAGAACCAGACCTTCATGGCGACCCGCACCACTGAGCGGCAGGAGATGGTTGCCCTCAACGACCGCCTAGCAGTGTATATTGAAAACGTGAGAGGACCAACTGCAAACGGACACACATTTGCTCATTTGCTCATGTTTCACGACTTACCGGAGAAATCCTCATTTGAATTTATTGACATCTGAACTTTGCAATACGACTTATTTTTGGCTTTTTCCCCTCTGAGTTCTTTTTTCCAATTATTCCTAAATAAAGCATTATTAAACGAAAATTGAAACATGTATAACACTAAATACTGTAATTACTTTGTTTTTGTAATCATCAGGTATTTCTATGACTCTTGCATTTCTAGGTGCGAAACTTGGAGTCAAAAAACAAGCTGCTGGAGGCTGAGATTGAGGCCCTGAAGAGTTGCCATGTGAGACCATCGGGCCTCAGGCAGCTGTACGAGTCTCAGCTGAAGGAGCTCAAAAGGGACGCAGAGAAAATGAGAATCCAGAGGGTGAGGGAGGTCATATCTCCTGAATGCAACATATTTATATCATGGGTTTATGTGATTATTGCAGACGCCAGTTCTGGTAACATTGGAGCTCCTTTTCACCTCAGTATCTGCTGTATGTGTGCAGGATATGTCTTTGACAGCTAAGGAGGCGATGTTGGGCCAGTTGGACATGCTGAAGGCTAAATACGAGGAGGCTGTGGATGCCCGGAAAAAGGCGGAACATGATATTGAGAATCTCCGCCCGGTGAGAAACTTATAGTGAAAATGAAAAGTTTAAAATTATTATACAAGGCTTGTGAACAACACTGGCTGTATTGAACCAAACCTTTATAACTGGATGTGTTTCAACGTCCCAGGATGTGGATAAATCAACGTCAACCCAGATTGCGCTGGAGAAACAGCTGGAAAACCTGGAGATTGAGCTGGCCTTCCTTCAGAGAGTTCACAAGGAGGTAATGTATGCTTATCTCTCCATCCACATTATGTGTGCATGAGTCAATGGCTGGTGGCTGGCATGGTTTTCATATTATCATTTATGGTTTAATGGCCTGGTAATTATTACAGGTTAAATTTAGAAGAGACCTCGTTGATGGATAGTGCGAGTAAGGCCACAAACGTGGCAATTGCCAGCATGGTGTGAAGGATTCATAGGAAGCTAAAGGTAGAAGCTGTGACTGACGTGTGGTGTGGAGTGGTGGAGTGAACCTCACATACATAAATGTGTCTATATTACATACCCTGATCAAATACGGTTCAAATGTATTTCTAAAATCTTATCAAAGTATTACAGGCCACCGTTTTAGTGCCGCATATCACTATTCCTCTAACTCTGGTTGTTTGTGGTTCACTGAAAGGAAATTGAGGAGCTGGTGCAAAAGATCTATTCAGCAACCACAAAGGTGGACCTGACCTTTGGCCTCCCAGACCTCTCCTCTGCTCTCAAACAGATTCAGTCTCAGTATGACAGCATTGCTGCAAAAAACCTGCAGGTAGGGTTAACAAAATGAATCATGTTCACTTCAACAGCTCTAATGTTCATTAATGAAAAGTTGTTTTCATTACTGAAAGCATGCAAGACAAAAGCCTATACCACAGAGTTATAATCTATTGAAACACTGTTAATGTTTGTGGTTCTCCAGGAAATGGACACTTGGTACAGGACAAAGTTTCAGGGCCTGAGCAGCGCCTCCACCAAACACGTTCGAAGTGCTCGAAGTAGCAGAGAGGAAATCACAGGCTATAAGAAGGACGTGAGTATGATGCTCTGTTCTTGTTTATGGTGACTGACTACAACTACTTCTTTGCATAAAACAAGCGTGTGTTTATGTGTGTGTACAGCTTCTCACCAAGGAACGTGAATTGGAGGCACTGAAGACAAAGAATGAGTATTTGGAGGTTCGGATTCGTGATGCAGTGGAAAAGTACAAGAAGGAGGTGGAGGACTTGCAGGTGACATGATGTGCCATTGCACATACATATGAGATATTTGTTATGAATATAACGACCGTCTCTAGTCATCCTCTGGCCCCATGAATAAAATAGAGATTCTGTTGTATATTTTCAATTGGAACAGGAGCGTATCGAGACGATTAAACTGGATCTGAAGGTGACCAAGGAGAAGATCGCTCTGCTGCTGCGGGAATACCAGGAACTGCTGAATGTAAAGATGGCTCTGGAAATTGAGATCACCACCTACAGGTGAAGGAAAAATACCACCGGGCCATTTCCACAGCATGTTAACCTGACTGTTTTACATTTGGTAGAAAATATAAGACACACAGGGTAGTTTTCCTTTCGTATGGAGCATTCATTCCAACTCCATTCCCCTCGGTTCATTTGTCAGGAAGCTGATTGAGGGGGAAGACAGCCGTCTGGACACCATGGTCGGAAACCTGTCCCTCACTGGAGGACTGTGTCTCATCTCCGGTGTTAGCATGCACGCTGACGCTACCTCCGGTAGCTCAGCCCCTGCAGCCACTTCAAAGCTCGACGGGGCCTCCAGCGGCACGACCAGTAGCGGGGCTGAGAAAGCTCCAGCTGCTGCCCGAGGAGAGGCGGCCTCATCAGACACCCAGACAGACGGCCACTTAGAGGAGCAGGCAACTGAGAGATCTGAGAGGAAGACGGTCCTAATCAGGTAGAGGGTGACTGTGGAACGGAAAGTCTATTGCCTGACATCATCATTGTTATTAATAATCAAGATTATATATATATATATATATTTAAAAAAAATGTTATGCATATATTTCTCTTTCTGTCTATTCCTATGTATAGTGTACATATTGTGTATTTTCTCCGTTTTGTGTACAACCCTTTGCACACAATAATAATAATTATAATTAAATCAAATTTGGGATTACACATTTAAAATATTAATGATTATAATAACATTTTCCCCCAGAACAGTTAAGAAAGACGAGGACACTTATGAGAGCGACACCCAAGAGCGCACCATCACCATTTCTGGAGCAGCGGACGACACAGAATAGATTGCTCATCTACCCCGGATCATACACATCTAACTGTACGCTGTGCAACATCGTTCTATGTTATTATGTTATTCATAAGTCGTGGAAATTCCCAGAATTCAATATGGAACTGGAGAGAAGACACAACTTGTACTCAAGCGGCAAATGCCTTTTTTAAGGATTGATTTGATCCTCCGTGGATACTTTCCAGTAAGAAAGCTACATACTGTTTCCGGTCACTCTGCTCGGCCTTCTCCTAATTCTCTGTCAGCCTCACTCTGCTTTTCTGCTTATTTAATCCTCCTGTGTCAGAAATGTGTCTTTCAAAGTAACAAAATAAACACAAGGCAATCGCAGGTGTGGTTTTCATGTCGATCAAAAGAGACGCAGACGCTCTTTTTTTTTTTGTTCATTATTTATTTAAACCAAAGTAGCAAAGGCTTTCCAACAGACAAAACCAATCGTTACAGCTATCCTCATGTAAACGTGTGATTTGGAATAAATTACATACAGTACCTCGTCAAAAAGATTCCATTTAGTAGGAAGTTACATAATAACCAAAAGTTAACCATTAAGACTTTCTTAATTTGTTAGTGAAGACAATTTATGTTTTAATTATGACATATATAAAGTAAGGAAGCTTATTTACATTAATATCAATCAATAACATTTATTGAGAAGCATTACTTAAAGTACCATAAATCCCTGCATTGTCTCCCCCAGTGTGTCCCATATCTTCACAATGACAGATAAATACACAGAAATAGAGTGAAGTATGAAGTGCAATTAACGGTACTAAATTATTTGGCACCTCACCAAAAAGAAGCAATTTTGATAAATTACAACTTAAACAATGTTGCATTTTTAAAAGCCCAGATTGATTAGTTAGTGTTGTGTGATTGTGCGTAAGTGTTTCTAGTGCAATGGTTTGGGTTCCTCCCCCACTCCGCCGGCGAGACGATAAACCGCAAGGCTGACTTCATGTGCAAGGGCGTCAGCGCTCTCCTAAAACACAGACACAATACCTGTATGGATCACAGAACAAAAGCAAAAGAACAGGAAAATGTCCAAAAGAAAACAAAAAATAAAGCCTCACCTGTGTGTCTGCCTCGGCATAAACTCTCACCACGTCCTCAGTGCCGGAGGGTCTCACAAAGGAGCGAGCCTGACTGTACTTCTTCACCAAACTGTCGATGGCCTCCTGAAGTCCCGCTGGGCTCACTGCCCGTCTCTCTGCGTCTGTGGTGTCTATCACCCTGCGGTCCGACACCTGCAGAAAATAAATAAATAAATCAAGCACAGATACAGCTGTCTATGACTTCTTATGCACAGCATCTCCATGTTTAAGTAGCACCGATGGGAGAACAGGTTATGTACAAAACATCAAAAGAGGTTAACTTAAAGTAACTCTGCTCTCCTGGAGTCTTTGAAGGTGTTCTTGAGCGAGACACTGACACCCTACCAAGTCTAGACTCTAGAGTTACTTCAGTCACAGGTATATCAAATTAGAGTACTTTTTTTATTGATAATAAAAGGCTGCAAGGGTGAAAAATACTTACTAGCAACTAGCAGCTCTTTAAGATGTGAGATACGAGGATGGAGAGAGAACTAAGGGCATACTTTTTAATCTAAATTTTATGTTTCAAAACGGCACATTTTCCCTCAAATTTAAGGACTTTCAAGGCCTGTTTTGTTGCAGTGCCTGCAGGCAAAGGAAAACATTTCCCCATTTCTTTCAGAAATTCGGTACATTATAATACAATAATGAATGAGTACCTTTACTTTGAGCTGCCGGTTAGGCAGGTCCTTGTAGATGACGTCCCACTGCTGGATAGTCATTCCCTTGATGGCTAGTATGGCTTCGATCAGCAGCATGTCAGAAATGGCATCACCTACAGTCTTTAGAAGATAAAAACACGGAGTAGCACATCAGAACTGGAAGTGACTTTAATAATAATACTGCTGCTTTAATGGTTCAGTGAAATGTGTTTGTGTGCGTGTCCACCTGGTTGATGACGTTGATGGTGTTCTGCAGCAGGAGAGCTGCTCTCTTCCTCTCGTCGTTGGTGCTGGAGTCCTCAGCTAGCTGCTGGATCTTCTCTTCAGCTGCCTTACTGAACAACACCTGACATGACACAACACATCACACCATGTTGAGATTTATATGAGTAATTCAGTAAAGTCCCCAGATATAATACAATGTTTATACATACAAAATTGATTGTATTGTTGTGCTAGCTTGGTGATTTATGTGATCTGTAGTCGTGTTTCTGATCTACTCACAGTTCCATGACCGTTGGCCTCGAAGTACACACCAATATCAAACTCCTGGGCTGCATGATGAAGGTGCTTCACTCCAGTTTTAGTACACCTCACGACCACCTAAGTCACAAGAAAATGTCTGAAATTATTTATGTAAAAAAACAACAAAGAAACAAAAAGAAACCCACTTGTGTTTTCTCACCTTCATAGTGTCTTCCAAATAGTGTGTTGAGCTCCCATTAGCATAAGCAGTTTGCACCACTGCTATCTCCAAGTCTAGACAAGCCTGTATGGAAAGAAACAAACTATTTACTAAAGGTTTGTGTACACGTGCTTATCTTATTTTGACGGGTTTGTATTTGTGGGTATACCTGTGTGAGCAGCTCTTTAAGAAAAGTGCTGATGAGAGTGGCAACTTTATCTCCATCCAGCAGGTGAAACTGTCCTTCAGAGTCAGTGTAGTAGTAAACTATTCGATCAGCATCACCGTCAAAGGAACAGCAACGCTCCCCAGAGTTAATCTTCATGCCTTTACGAGAGAGAGAGAGAAGAGGAGAGAGAGAGAAAGAGGGATGCAAGATGGAAGCGGGGGAATTAAAAACACCTATCTCTCTTGGTAACATACGTTTATTTGGCACTTCTCTAACAGAAGCTGCATTTACAGGAACACAGAACTTGACACAGATGTCATATTAAGAGTGTAAATGCAAGCATAATTTATAGTCATTACTTTGGCATATTTGTGATAAACAGTCTCCATCTTGTGGTCAAATATTGCATCTTTGATTTTGTATAAAATATTGACTATTGTTTAGTCCCTCTATTTATGATACTATATATAGTATGTAGATGAAAAATATTAGAATTTTAAGACAAATCATTTTAATCTGCTTCACATTCTATATTGCTTCTTCTGACCAGTCTATAAAGCACAGTCGCACCTGTTGGAGGGTTTTGCTGCACTTTGACAAAGTCCGCCCCACACTGGTGGTTTAGCTTTCCTGTACTGCCGTCGTTGAACAGCGATATGTGCAGCTCCCTCTTCAGGTGACTCTCCATCTCACGCACCTTTAGGGCCCCAATACCATTAGCGCCGTCCACAGAGAGGTGCTTCTGGTCGTCTGTACAGTTGGACGCCTGCCAGAGAGAAAAAGATAGAGGTAAGGAGAAATGGCTGATTACTGCATGGAAACCACGCAACACACATCCAAATGTACACGGTTTGAATGATGTCACCAGAACACACAACTAACCCGGTTTGCTTACATTCTTTGTGAGCTGAATGAAAGCTTGGCTGAGTTTCTTATAGTATCCTTCCACTGTGGCGTCTCCATATTTACCCTGAGTGTTCTGACAGCAAACCATGTAGTGGAGCTGCGGGGTGGTCACTAAACCATAGTCTGATGGAATCAGAGGAGAGAGTCAGAGGGCAGACACAGAGCCAGATGCAAAAATATATATAGAAATGAATACAACTCTATAAACAAGTGAAATCAACCCCACCTTTGCTGTGACCACCGAGTGCAGATACCCCATCAAGTACTGCCTTGGAAAGGCTCACACTGCTGCTTCTATAGTTAGATGACACATGTTTTAGTTTTTTTGGAATAGTTAAATAATTAGCTCTCTGTCATTTCTAAGAGGCATAAAAAGTCATAAAGGTGTGTGTTATCTTTCTGCACTGTTACCTGGATGGCCTCGGTGTATCTATGACATCCAAACAAGAGATTAATGAAGATCATATACCTGGTGTCTTTGCCCACAAACACGTCAGCCTCCTGGCTCATGTTTATGGCCTCCTTCTCTATAACGTCCTTCAGAGCAGCGAGCAAGTCTTCCTGCTCAGCGTTGGCCAGCTCGGTGGCGTAGCCCTCCCATGTCGGCGTCACCATCTCCCCCATGGGGTCAACCAGCTTCACCCCGTTGTCCTCCTACACAAGTACAGATATAAAGAGAGAGACAGGAGGAAGTTGGAGGGGAGGATTATGACTATGATGTATGTGTTTATAGGATTGTTTATGCTGGTAAAATCACATTAAACTTGCCAAAGGAAAGAGAGAGGCTGAACCTGACAATTTTGAATAAAGATTATGAAAATAAAATAACACAAGGGGGTCAAATAAAAGAGTAATGCTCGGAATATAAAACAAATAATCTAAAATATGCACATGGAATACAAACTAAATCATAGATATATGGAAAAAATCAACAAATTTCTGCATGACTTTCTCACCTCAGGGTTGTGTGATGCGGTGACCATGACTCCAATGGTGGCTTTGGTCTTTTTGGAGCGTAAGGTGGCCAATAGTCCCATCCTGAACATGATGTGGTCCAGTAGTTTGGCATTGGTCCTAAAACCAGCAGTACCATACTGCAAAACCAGCCCCGCAGGCTTAGGGTGCAGACCGGACTGCTTTGATAAGTCCTGAAACTGGGCCATCTCTGAGACACATGGTAAAGAAGAAGTGATAAGGTCCAATACAACAATGCAAAAATAAAATGCAAGCAATCAAATGCTCGCACAGAAGTAGTATCATCAACACGTACTTGAAGTATCAAAAGTAGAAGTACTTGTTATGCAGCAGAATGATCGTGTATTACTTCACTAAAAAAAAGCCTCAAAATCGGGTGAAAAATTAGGGACTAGTCAATAAAACATGATTACAGATATAAATAATGGAGCTATGAACCCGTTCCTGGGACATGTGGGCCTTGTTCTGTGAAGGAAAAGTCCCCCTTCAATGTTAAAACCCATACGAAATGTGTTTCAAAACCGGTATTGGAGCAGAGAGACACGCCTATCTTCAATAACGTCAGGACCCACGCAAGACAAAAGCAACACAATGAAAATAACATAACCACAATCGTCGGGTCCTGACGTTAGTGTTCTAGGGTTAAAACGCCGACTAAAATCAACGCCGAGACGATACAACATGTCAAAGGACAAGAGGAGGGCAAAGTTTGCAGAACATTACGGAAGCCGGCTGTCGCTCTTACTAAGTAGACAAACTCAATGAACTGAATCATATCAACTGATTGAGAGAGCAACTTACTTAGATTTACGTGAACGAACTTAAAACACAATAACACACAGCAGGAACTGGCGCTTCCAGCGCGGAACGTAAGAGACACCGCGAAGTTATGAATGAAAGCGCATTAAGTCGTTTGTTATTCACTTACTGTGTAGTTTTTGGGTGTTCGGCAGTTCAGTGTAGTTCCGGGTTTCTCTGGCTGACGACGTGGCTGCGTTCCGTGCACGTCACGTGACACGCTACGTCACGTGCCGTGCATTTTCTCCACGCACGAATTTCTCTCGTTACTCTGATGCAGGGACTCCCTGCAACACCACATAGATAAATAGAGATACATCTCCACATCAAAATCCATAATTCTTTTGTATTAAAAAATAAATAAAAATAAAGCTTGTTTTTAGTGCATTTCCGGTTCGACCTATTTTAGCCAAAATGATTTCCAATGAAATTATTAATACTCTATTTTAGGCTCATATAGCGCAATTACGGATTATCTCTGATAGCTCTGGTTTTAACAGTATCGTTCGTGGCCCATGGGCCAAATTAAACCCCAGATCTTTATGCTGTGCTGCCATATACTATTTGGACAATTAAATGGTCAACTTATATCTTGCAGAACATGTTTTACCTTCAGCATCAGTCACTTGTTCACATTGTGCGTGCAAACCTGATGAATATCCTACATGCAGCAGCAAATGAGCCACAGTCACGCTCGTATATTAACCCTTTGGCGCATGAGTTTCTTATATTTGTGACTCCCCTTTAAGAGACGTGGGATGCGACGTGTGTCATCCAACCCTGTCCAAGAACCCGCTGGTGGAGTAGAGTCTAGATGGACGTATAGCTAGGCCAAATAAATCAACAAACGACAAGGGGGGGAGGAGAAAAAAAGGAAATTCCCTTCTGTCTTTTCCTCTTCCCGAGCATCTTGCGCTGCGCAGTGTTGGCGACACCACTGGGGAGCAGTGCGCATTTTCTGTCGATCTGAGGAGTGGACCACAGCGGCATTTCTGGGCCGAAACGGAGAGATTTGAACGGAAAGAAACGCTGCAATCCGAAAACCAAGGAGGAAATAACGGCTATTGTCTTATTTTGAAAGCCTTTTTTTTAATGCACTGACGCGGGAGAGAATCTGATGCCCTCTTCCAAACGGGATATTTGACCGACCTATGCATTGTTGATTTACATTCTGTCATTTCCCAAGAATATCTTTTGGGATCCTCGCTTGCACCGCATTTTTTTTTTCATTGGCCTAAATATATATATTTTAAATAATTGCTGCGGGCTGAGAACACAGCTTTCATTGCCAGTTGTTACATAACCGAGTGGCATTAGCTGTCCAAGGTGCTGAACTGAAGGGTTGGAGCCTACAACGGGACGAGCCGAGGGGAATTCACAACCTTGCGTAAGTCCACTCATGTCACCGCGCATATCGTCAACGTGACCGCGCGATTTGATGCGAAAATAATGTTTATGTAGCGGGTTGAGAGCTCATTTTGTGTGCTTTTCTTCGCCCACACAGAAGGTCACAGGCCTGCATCAATCGGGGGAAGAGGAACGCACGGGATTCGCTCACTGAACCACCGGGAAGCAGCCTGGTTGCAGTCATACATTTCCTTTTCTTCATCGTCCCGTGGTGACATACATTCCTGAGGTGGTCGATTCAACGGAGAGAAAATGTCGGGGCAAACGCTCACGGATCGCATCGCCGCTGCGCAATACCAGCTAACGGGATCAGATATGGCCCGGGCTGTCTGCAAAGCCACCACTCATGAAGTGATGGCGCCCAAGAAAAAGCACCTGGAGTGTAAGTGTAGTCCTTCTTCCTCTTTCCTACTGCACGCGCTGGTCTTATGAGGCCTAGTATATAGCCCAACACACACAACCACTAAGACCACATGCCACCACAGGCGTATAATCATGGTCATGTCGTTTCTTAATTGTCTTAGCTTAAATGGGTGTGGTGCCATGAGGAATTGATGCGGCCATGGTGGTAACCCCTCATGGTGACCTATTGTGTCAGCCTTAAGTAAAGGTGATGGAAACCCACGGAGAGAGAAAGGGAGAGAAACGGGGGAGAAAAGGTCATATTTTAAGTCAGAATGACAAAACCACTTCCCTTAACTTCACATGTCAGCTGTACTGTACCTGCAGAAGACCTGCAGGTCTGGATAATGAAGGAAGTGCAAGTGTTACACATACTAAATTAACATGTAAATTCCAAGGTAACACTGTCTGAAAATGCAAAGAGACCTATTTAGGTTTCACATAGTCTATCAGTGAGTTTAGGCCATAAAGTCACAGCTGAATAACATTATCAAACCTCACAGCTTTATTGACACATCCCCAGATGACAGCAGGGGCCACCTTATGACAATTTGTGATTAATCACTGTCATCTACCACAAATAGTGAGTCAGACCAAAGCAGTGGCGCTGCACTGCACACAGATGGCGGGTGGTCTGGACGGTTCCCTGTGTCTTTTCTTTTTGTGCCTGCCTGCGTCTGTGTGTGGTCGCTGGGCAGGTCTGGTCCTGTGTCTTGGGGCAGGACCTTCTATCTTGTGATCCGCTCCCCTGCTGAATAATTTAATAATCAGCCAATGACTGCCTTGCATTATTTACACAGCCAAAGGTGACAATGCTAATGCTAGCAATGCACCAGAGACCATTGCTTCCTTGCTTTCTCTCTCTCTCTCTCTCTCTCTCTCTCTCTCTCTCTCTCTCTCTCTCTCTCTCTCTCTCTGCTGTGTCCATGTGTTTGTTTCCTGTGTGTCTTTAACTGTTGAACTGTTCGGACTTGGACTGTCGAGCAAACTGCCAAAAGCCATGACCTCTTTGTCCAAACTGCCTCTACTTACCACAAACACTCCAGCCACGTTGAAATATTCGTATACACCTTATTTATGCGACGACACAGCTACACATAGAATACACAGTAAACACTTACATGGGTTTTTACTCTGAGATTATGCTGTATCCAATTCTAGGGCAATTCAACAAGCTTCTTGTAGGCCATTAAAAAATACCTCAACGTTGAGGACACACCCGCACACACACACACACACACACACACACACACACACACACACACACACACACACACACACACACACACACACACCAAGCCAATAGGTCGAGTTTAGGTGGATTTATTCATTTGTCGCGGTGTGATACCAACACAGTTAGTGACCCTTGGGGTGGGCGTGTGTGTGTTGTCGGTGGCGATGGTGGTGGTGGTGCAGTGCAGTTGCCATGGCAACATATTGAGAGTGTCAGGGGATGGCACTGTTATGACAGAGGGCAATTGTGAGGAGGAAGAGGACAAATGGCGGGCCTGTCATCTCTAGAGTGGAGAGAGACAATCATAATGACTGTATATTTATTTAACAAGAACCAATACACTGATTCTATTTGTAATGGTGGTCTCGGTGTGTGTGAACAGCCTGATGTGGTTGATGTGAATGAGAGTGTGTCACAGGTGCTTTTGACACATGATTCACCTAAATAAAAGTGGCAAAGGTAATACTGTATATATGTGCAGCACTTTTTTGGCTTTGATGCCTGCATTTGATTTTTTGCAAAATGGGGTCCACAATGCAGGGAATGAAACTGTGGTGTCAAAGGCGTGTTATTTCTTCATATTCCTGTTTATTTAGTTGTGTACTGTATATAGACACAGACTGCGACTATCTACTGTGTCAAACAGTGGATAGTGAAAAGGACACTGGAAGGTGTGTGTTACACATTTCTAGAGAACATGTGGTCCGTGCAAGGTCAACAAAGCAGAGTTCACTCAACACTAAAGGCAATAGGTTTAAATTAATCTGAGGTCATGTTGTAAATAGACATATAGGTAATGTAGAAATACCTATTTAGAGGAGCGGAATCAATGTATGGGAAGAGAATGCCCACATATACACAAGTGTAGTTAGATTATGTGTCCTGTGTATAATGTGTACATGTGGGACACTTTTATTGGAGCCACAGCTGGAATCTCTGGATGTCAAGTCAAATTAAATTAACTGCATGCTCTAAAAGGAATAGTTAATCTTTTTGGAAATTTAGACGTATTTGCTTTCCTGCTAAGAGATGAGAAGACCACACCACTCTGCTATCTGTCTGGTAAATATGAATTTACAGCCAGCAGCTGGTTAGCTTATAGCTTAGCATAAAAACTGGAAATAGCTAGCTCGGCTCTATCTGAAGGTAACAAAATCCCCAAACCAGCACCTCTAAAGCTCACCAATCAACACGTGGTATCTTTTTCCTTTAGTCCAAATAAAAAACGAAGTGTAAAAACGACAAGCAGCTGTTTTACAAGGGGGTTATGTCCCAGACTATTTCTTAATGGGAGAAATAGCTTCCTGATGTCTTCCTGTCATCAATGTGAATCTTATATATGTTCACTGTTACTGAGTGAGTTCTGCATAATGTATTCTGGAATATTCCGGCTACCACTAGAGTGGTTTGATGTGCAACTATAAAAAATGATGACCACGGAAAGAGACGAGATGAAAACACACACACACACACACACACACACACACACACACACACACACACACACACACACACACACACACACACACACACACACACACACACACACACTCACTCACTCACTCACTCACACTCGCACAGCATGAGGCCTTGGTTCATTCTCAGAGCTCTCCTCTGGGCCGTGGATTATCGTCTAGAGTCTTTATTTAGCTCAGTCAATCCTCATTACACACACACACACACACACACACACACACACACACACACACACACACACACACACACACACACACACACACTTGTATGTCAATATGTGTTTGTTTCAGGTTATGATACTATAACAGAATGCATGGATTCTATCCATATATAAGAAAGGCTCGTTAAACAACATACATCAGATATAATAACATACATGCTATTATTGGGCGATATGAGCAGATAGTGTGAGAGGGTAGTGGATGGCGCTGTGTCCATCATGCTAGTATGAATATTAACTTGTAGTTGTGCCAGGGACATGATAATGTTACATAATCATATTTCGGCCTTTGTGGGCCATTTCTGTGTGTGTGTATGTGTGTGTGTGTGTGTGTGTGTGTGTGTGTGTGTGTGTGTGTGTGTGTGTGTGTGTGTGTGTGTGTGTGTGTGTGTGTGTGTCATTTGAAAAGGCTGCAGGGAGATGTAATCTTCAGCTATTTCACAGAGAAGTTAAACCAAATGAGGTGTAAAAAATGAGAAAAATGTAGGAGTAGAGGATGTAGGAGTAGAGGATGAAATAAAAGCTCTAATGTGGGGATCTTCAAGATTATATTGTCTACTATATTTTTGTGCAAGGAAGATAATTAAATAAACCTGGATCATTATACTGACTGACGGCACTGGTGACAATAAACTGAGACGTGTTAGATAGTGAGCACTGTGTGAAACAGGTGGTGTCAAGACCGGTGTGTATGTGTGTGTGTGTGCAGTACGGGGGATGGGCAGTGAGACAGCAACCGTAGAAAGACCAGGACCAGTGATTAGTAATAATCTGTTTACGACCCCCCCAGCCACCCCAGCCCCCAACCCCTCTGTCCAACCCGCCAGCCTGTTATGACCTTGAGCGGCCTCACTGCTCCAACTCTTCATTTCTTACACGTTCTTATGTACAGTAGTGCTGCTCAACAGACTCCCTGCTGTTCTCTCCTCTTGCTCTTTCCCTTCTTTTCTGCGCGTCTCTTGCCCCTCCCCTTTTTCTGTATTTTTGGTCTACAGTTTGGTATCTACCTACTCAAGCCAATGCCAATATTAATGTCAATATCACAGCCTTCACCACCTTCTATTATCAGAGGGGCCCTGCCAATATTTGCTGCATTTCTCTCTGGCACTCGGTATGGATACACTCAGACCTGCCCTTGGTGCTCCGCTGTCACTGTCAGGGGGATTGACAAAAAAAATAGATTGTGCCCTCGACAAACGCAATATGTGCCCCTGTATTTATTTGTGTCAGGCATGTCAAACATGTATCAGGGCCTTTACTAGTGCTGCATGATTGGCAATCGTTCTCCAATATATCCCATTAGTAAACTATCATCTATCCTTTGTTTCTAAAGTGTTACCTCCTCTGCCTGACCAAATCCTCTCGCTCTCTTTATATTTGCATGGCTTTTTCTGTGGCCATCTGTCTGCCTGTCTCTCTCTTTCTCTATCTAAGAAGAAACTCCCACACCAGATAAATAATGAATAAAATGTTAGATATGATGATTATCTGTTGAAGTCAGGTGCCTGCTCAAATGCAGATCTGTGTGTGTTTTGTGTCAAAATGAAAAGAATCTAAATGATGTTGTTGCATCTCTGGTACTTTTACTTTGATCCGGTTAGCCTTTGCATTATTTTTTTAAGGCGAGTGAAAAAAAGACGCAACTGGCCTGGTGCATGTTGGTCGTCATGCTCATGGTTACAGAAAGCTTTGCGGCACTTGCCTTGCTCAACAAATGCAGCTAACGTCAGCTACATTCAACTAACATTAGCAAGAATGTTAGCTTGCTCTGTTTCAGGCACCAACATAGATTAATATTGATCTACAACAACAACGTCTCACAATATATTTCGTAAATAAAATAGACATATTACATAACAGTTTAGGAGGAGGACCAGTTCAGCTTCAGTTTTGAATCCCATAATTCTTTGAATCTGTTGAATGACCGACAAGGTTGACTCTTGTTTTTGCCCGTGTTTTATCACTGTACTTTTAAGCTTTTTTTTGTTCTTCAGTCCGTTCTTTTCTTTTTGTCTTTGCTGATCCTGCCCCAGTACCAACCATAACCACAAAATGTAGCGTAAAAACACAAGTTCCCTCAAGAAAAATCTCCTGCTGCTTCTTTTTAACTGGCTAACATAATCATCACTACGAAACTATGCATGTGAAAATGTAATAATGTGTTCTTCTGGTCTGCTTCCTCTAAATTGCTCTAAATTTACTTTTCAGACCTCATATGAAGTATGTTATGAATAAAAACATATTTGTCCAGAATAAACTTGTTCTTGAACTAATGTCCTCAGCAGGAAACAAATGAGAGTCATTGCGGACAGTGACTAGACTACACTGTCCGCAATGACGCGTTTCACCCTGAGAAGTACGAGAGATTAGCAGAAAATACTTATATTCCACCTTGCAAAGGACTGGACTGTTGGACCCCTCTCTGTTTGTCTGAGTGTCTGAACTGGCATCCAGGGAGAGGAGCTGACGAAGCATTATTCTGTCTTTTTGCGTTGTCAGTGTGCATGTGCTTGCATATGTGTGTGGGCTTGTGCACCAACATCCATTTGTATGTACATCAGGTCTTTCTCCTGGCTTAATATTCTCATGGGTGTCTGGAGCAGCTCTGCAGTGAACACTGAGCCTGCCCACTTAATCAAAGTTTAATCAGAGCTGTTCAAATTGTGTAGGCATTTGTCTAAGACTAAACCACCAGTGGCTCTCCTCTTTAGTGCACACCTTGTATGACATTTCCACTTCTAGAAAACTACTTCATGTCATCAGACCTCCAATTTTCACACAATGTTATTGATGATAATGTCTTTTTGCGGTTGTGTTGCAGACCTGGTGTCAGCCACCAACACCACCAACGTGAACATCCCTCAGATGGCTGACACACTGTTTGAGCGAGCCACCAATGCCAGCTGGGTGGTCGTCTTCAAGGCCCTCGTCACCAGTCATCACATGTGTGTCCACGGCAACGAGGTTAGACCCAGGAAGACCAATTGGTGCAATTCAGTTCAAACTTGAATCCAGAGATAAATACAAATTATTGAATTATTGGAGGGTTTTCTTTGGAATAAATGCTGGAAATGACTGAATGGATTTGCCAATTAATCTCCCAGTTCAAATGTATAATGAATGTATTGATAATTAACTTGTGACGTTACTTTGGAGAGCTGAAATTGCTCTTATGAGTGCTTTGAGGGATTTGAGGGTTGTGTGTGAGACAAGCTAGGTAAGCTAGTACAGGCGTTGACCACGATTCCTCAAAGTAACGAAAAGAGTCCTGTGAATAGAATGAAATGCCATTTAAAAATGTGAAGAAACTTTCTAAATGCAGGTGTTGATGTGTTTTGTTGTCGTGTTTAGCTTTATCTTAATTTCTTTCCACCATTTCCCTTGATAATGGTTTAATCTGTATTATATTTTCTTTCTTTTCCTTAGCGGTTCATTCAGTACTTGGCTTCCAGGACCTCCCTGTTTAACCTCAGCAACTTTATCGACAAAACCGGCTCTCACGGTAAGAACAATATCAGAGTATCTGGCAAATATAAAAAACAGAAAGAGATAAACACAATGAAAGCCGTCTGGTGAATTTATAGGAAGGAATTAGACATGATCATAAACTCAAATTCATTCACACATGCATACAAACAGATGCTTGGATTCCTCTATTGTCTATTATTTCACATTTGTTTAGGCTCTCATATTCATAGTATTACCATGTTTTTTGTATTTTACATTCTTAGTGAACACATGACCAGAATTCTTTTCTTTGACAAATATATGAGAAATGTAATCTGCAACTTCAATTAAGATGTGCTAAAGAACTTAATAAGGGGCTTGTTTTATCCCAACAATTACCATTGTGTTTGAAATGTTGTCCATGTGGGATAAAAGAAGAAATTGGTAACAAGACAGCTGTGTGCGGATATTTTCTCAGCTTTTTGTGCAGTTAAAGAATTTATCGATGTAACTATGGTCACAGAAGGTTGAATTTGACGACTTTTTATGAAATGTGTAGTATTAGTTTTCAGCTTTTAATGTCAGTTTTTAAGGACAAAGGAACAGATTAGTGGAAAGTCCTTTATAACTAAATGTAATCTTCTCGTGAAATAGTCTTATATTACCTGCTGCAAGAAGCCAATGTTAAGCCCAGTTTGAAGAAATATTTTCGTTCTCCCTTTGGGCCAAGAAAAGCATTGTTTTAATTATTTCTAGCAGAAAATCAAAATGAATGAACCATGTCTGCTTTCTGGCATAAATTCCCTGTTTAGGCTATGATATGTCGACATTCATCAGACGGTATGGACGATACCTGAACGAGAAAGCCTTCGCCTACCGCCAGATGGCTTTTGACTTCACCAGAGTCAAGAAAGGGTAATTCAAACATGGTGTTCAGAGAGGTTGTGCTTATAGACCTTTGCTTACTCATTGCTCTACTTTCTACCATCCAGGCTTTACATTTTGTTTTATTGTGCTATGTGCAATGGCTGTTCTCATCCCTGTGGCGCATCTTATGACGTGTTGTATTCTTTCAGTGCTGAGGGTGTGATGAGGACCATGACCACTGAGAAGCTGTTGAAAGGCATGCCTGTTCTGCAAACTCAGATTGACACACTCCTGGAGTTTGATGTGAGTCAGACCTTGGCCGGATACCTGAACTTATTTTACAGTATCACCGTGCAGCAACACCAGACAGAGGTTTTCCCAGGTCTTCCAATTCTCACATGCTCTCTCCCTTTTCTCAGATTCATCCCAAGGAGCTTAACAACGGGATCATCAATGCTGCATTCCTGATTCTCTTCAAGGACCTGGTCAAACTGTTTGCGTCCTACAATGATGGAGTCATCAACCTATTAGGTCAGTAGTCCAGGCGTATCTTTCACTTGGCATGAAAACATGCACCGCAGGGAATCTGAACCTGTGAAACTCTTGTTTTCGCAGAGAAATACTTCAAGATGAAGAAGAGTGACTGTAAGGAGGCCTTGGAGATCTACAAGAGGTTCCTGACCAGGGTGACGAAGATTGGGGAATTCCTGAAGCTGGCCGAGGTAAGAGGCAACCAATAGCCCTTAAAGCCACTTTCATAATGATGCGTACACGTCATGACAAAGCAGTGTGGGGACTGTGACGTGTGGTAATGCAGATTTTAAACTCTTCTTCCTTCAACAGACAGTCGGAGTTGACAAAAACGACATTCCTGACATCAACTACGTGAGTTAAAAGCCTTTTTTTATTTTTTTTCCTGGAAGGATTGCGACCAAGAATGTAATGCACATGAATACCACTCATCCCACCCCACACACACATAAACACCCACGACTCACCCACCATAAATCTCCCCACCCAGTGTCTTCACCCGGGGGTAGTAGTGGATCTAGCAGACTCAGATGACGAAGACTGTCCTTTTACACCTCTCGAGGACCCGGTAACCACAGAAACACTGGGTGTCCTGGCAGTGTGCCTGTTTACAGGATGAAGTGTTGGCATGTTGATCCTAATTGAATCTCAGACACACAAATCATGAGTGTCTGTGTGTGTGTGTTTATACATGCATATGTGGGTTTTGCAGTGAGATTTGTCACACTTTATTGTTTTTACTTGGACTTGCACAGCCTGACACCACATTGTGGGACACAAGTGGAAAAGGTTATGTATTTATTACTCCACTTTCGATTTCCTTTTTTTTGTCAGGCTCCCAGCAGTATCCTGGAGAGTCTGGAAACACACATGAACGGTTTGGAAGATGTGAAGGGTGGAAAGAAGGGGTAAGTCAATTTCAGATTGGGTGCTTCCCATGACACTGTGTGGAGATCACAAAACAACTAAAGTAGAATTAGTTGAGATCTGAGAACCTCCCTCTTTGTAATTCCAACAAACGTAGATAACCAAGATACATGTTGGTAGAAACAAGCCAAATCAAGTACTATAATTCTAATTCTAAACCCTTCCTCTCTTTTATCCCCTTTTATGTTCGTTTGGAATGAACAGTGAAGGGTGAGCATATACTGTAAAAATTTGCAGATTTATTTTACTGTCATGATCGCATATAGCGCAATGTGTCCTGCATATTTGTTCTTGAGATTTTCTTACCTTTAAAAATAGACACATCAAATCATTTTCACTCTGTGTCTCAAGAACTTACGACTCCTTCTACTCTCTCACCCTTTCAGGTCTCCAACAAAGGTGAGGTGCACATTCAAAAAACAGTCCATATCTTTATTGAGTTATTCCAGTCTGATGCACCACTGAAAATGGGGCTTCTCTGTCCATCTTTCAGGGCTCTCCGACGAACAACGTGTCTCCAACATCGACTCCAGCCAAATCTTCAAACGCTGTTCCAACGCTGCAGCCTCCTCCTGGGGAGAGTGTTGCCGCCGCTGCTGCTGCTGAGCCAGCTGAAGAGTGAGTGCCTGTAAACTCTGTGACCTCTTCTCCGCCTTTTTATGATTCTGAACGCTTGGCCATAAATGGTCGTTGCAACCTTTGAAAATTGGACTTAAGAGCTCAGTTTGCAGCGATTACTTGGACTGGGAGTAGTAGACAAACCCTACAAAGTCTTATTTTTAGTCATAGTAGCATTGTGGCTCAAGGGATGTTAATGTCAGTTGGTTGGTCCAGACAGAAATATCTCAACAACATCCCACTGACTTAGGTCGGCACATTTCATTTTGAGGAAAATAACTGTTGGATTTATTGCCATGACATTTGCGACAGTAATTCATTAATTAAGCTTCTGTTTAGCGCTTGTCAGCAAATGTTAACAATCATCAAGTACAGCCTCACTGAATGGCTGAAGATATTTAATAATGTTAGTGTCTGATAACAGTATTATTTACTTCTTTCTGCGAAGAGCAAATGTAAAATAATTACCTTCTGCAAAGAACGATGAACTAAATGTTTCGATCTCATTCTCCAGTTCCTTGTTGGACCTGGATCCACTGTCCTCCTCGGGTCCCTCAGGACAATCAGCTGCCCCCACATCTTGGGGAGGTAAGTGCTGGTTGATCTGAAATAATTCAAATCCACATTATAGCATTATATAACAGTATATCAAGTTACTACATAAGTAATCTATCTTCTTTAAGTAAACTGTTAAAATCTGTTTTTGCTCGGGTATGAACTAACATGTATTTTCCTTGTTCTCTTTGTTCTTTTGCTTCCATAGATCTTCTTGGATCAGGTGAGTGTCCACTTCACCTCCAGCCTCTAGTCTAGACTTAGTCCTAAATCCTCCTCTAGGACACCTCAACGTCATTGACTTTCTTTCTGAACAAAGTGAAATTGAAGTGACCTGGAAACAATGTTAATGTTTTAATCCAAATTAAACATCGACCTATAGATAAACTATTATGTACAAATGTCACATGGTTACCTCCCTGTTTGTCTCCTCAAGCTGTTCTCTTTAGTCTGAGTAGTTTCTTTGTTTCTCTCTGCCTTCTCTCTCCCTTCCCTCCACATACTCCATTGTCTGTTTTTGGTTTACAACGGGGGCTATTTTGCTTTTTTTTTTATTTGTTGGTTATGACCGGATGTTGTTGGATAATTTAACTTTAATTTGGTTTACATTTGGATTTTGCTTTGCTTGGTTAACTCCCAAATTTCTTAATTGGCTTTAATTTGAACCTTTGTTTTGGATTGCTTTTGTTCAACGGTGACTCAACTGGTTATTTTGGTTGCTCTTTTGGGGTTTATTTTGGTACCTTTCTTTGGGGATTTCGAACACCCGTTGGTACTCGCAGAAATGGGCGATTCCTTGCTATCTGAACCCACCCTCACGGCAGAGCCAGCCCCCTCCTCTGCAGCAGCAACGCCCACTCCTGCAGCGGCAGAACCTGGAGTCTCTCTAGCTCCTCCCACTAGCACAGCAGCCGCCACCTCCCCTGGCGCCGCCAATATGGATCTGTTGGGAGGTCAGTGGGCTTCCAGAAAATTCTCTACGAAAGAATCACTCTGGGAAGCTCAACCCTAAAAACTATCACACAAATATGATAACACAAATACTGCATGCTCAAACACACATAGGGGCCGTTCACACCGGACGCGACTTTTAAAAGCGCAGCCGCTTCAAAAACGCCTTGGCAAAAACGCGCCAGGGAAAAAAAATAAAAACAGCCCGCTGCGCCTGTGGAGCGGGCCTGCGTGCGCACCCGGACGATAAAACTTCAAAATGGATTCAAGCAGACGTCGCGCTCTTGCCCTTGCTGTGTTGTGGGATGAGGAGGAGGAAAAAGCCCCAAAAAAGCGGAGATTTTGGGTTCACGATATAAAAAAAAAGAAGGAAAAAGTACGGCGAATACCACCATCTATTCCAAGAATTGTGTCTCGATGACGAGCGCCGTATGCTATTGCAGTAGTTTTTCGATCTTGAATTATAAAGTTCTTCGTATTTGAAGACCGCTAATATGAATCCTTCGTCGGCGTTGCCATTTTCTTTTGAAATTCCCGCTGTTCATACCACACGGAAACAGGAAAGAAGTGGTAAAGTAATAAAGCCCGCCTCTTGCTTGATCCGATTGGCTGCCTTGGCCGAGTGTGACATTGATGAGCTGTGCGACTCCGCGCAAGGCGTTTAAAAGTTGAGAATATTTCAACTTTTAAGCGCGCCGAAAAAACGCTCGAAAAACGCGTCGCGCGGCATTTAAAAAGCGCGCATGAAAGGCGCGCCGTACCATAGGAAAACAATGGTTTTGCTAGCGACGCGTTTTT
Organism: Myoxocephalus aenaeus; assembly: GCA_038501785.1. Lineage (NCBI taxonomy): Eukaryota > Metazoa > Chordata > Actinopteri > Perciformes > Cottidae > Myoxocephalus > Myoxocephalus aenaeus. Next base: position 3,856,937 of record JBAMJR010000091.1, read on the forward strand.
GAGAGTCGCGTCCGGTGTGAACGGCCCCATAGTATGTAGACAGAACCTTGCTGATTTATCACTGATATTGTCTGTATTCTGCTAACGACGTTGCATCATTAAAAATAGTCAAGTCCCAATGATGCATTGATGCACACCTCCATCATTTTCAGCTATCAACTGCCTAGTATGCCTACAAACATATTTAAGTCAATATTTATTTAGTCAAATAAATACATTATTTTGAAATAAATAAGCATTGTTGTAAGCAAATTGTGCAAAATCTATCAATTTGATTTGATCATAGACATTTTTTATTCAAAATACCCCTTTTCTTAAAGTCTGTTTTTACTTCATAAAAGAATTTCCCCAAAAATAAGTTTACTCCATGTCACAATTAATTTCATAATGTGACTTTGTTCATGACAGTCTTGTTGTCAACAACCCGCCCCCTCACCTCTAAGCCAATCACATGCCTCCAGCATCTACAACTGCTCCCAGATTTAGCCGGTTAGCTCCTGTTAGCTAGAGCAACAACAATGTCAAAGTTATTCGGAATCAACAAACTGAAGTCTGCTACCATTACTTCAGGCCTGTCTCATTCAACATTCGGAGCAATATCTACGAGAAATAATGCATCGTAATTCTTAGATTGTTTTCATTTTTCCGTATGTTATCGACGTAATCTTGAACTAGGAGGTATAAAGACCGCAGGCAAGAGAGGAGGCGGTTGATTCCAACAAACAGCGATCTGACCCAAACGACGATCTTTTCCTCAACCTAACTAAGTATTTTTGTTGCCTCAACTTATTTGAGTTTCCTGTGAAGACGGAAGTTAATATTAAGCAGAAATTGACACGTCCTTAGAATCAAAACCCTGCCCTGGTTAACCAGCTTGCGGCTCCCATTATCATTCAAGCTAACTGGCTAACTTAGCCAAAATTGGTAGTTGTTCAGTTTCAAGATTCAAGATTCAAGAAGCTCGCTCAAGAAAAGTGCAATTCTGATTGGCTAAAAATGTGAGAGGGCTGTGATAACGCCGCTGTCATGAAAACTACGATTATGAAATATAATTCAGTGTGAAATCAAGTGCCATAGGTGAAAAATACTTCATGAAATAAAAACACATTTTGAAAAAGGGAAAAAAAACTGTACTGTGAAAACAACTTATTACCTTAAAAAATGTGTTGTGTTTCAATAATGTATTTAATATCATAAATTACTGGTCCATTTTTGAGTTTGACGCAATGTACTCTTCTGATTATTTTATTTTATAATTATTTATTTTTCTAATAATGACCACTTTGGGGCTCCATACTTGCAGGATGATAATATACATAAATACACAATCTCATTTTCTCTTTACACACAAAAACTGAACGTTGAGGAGGATACACACACACACACACGCACGCACGCACGCACACACACGCACGCACGCACGTACGTAAACATACTGCTACATTCATTCTCCACATGCGTCTTGTTTGATAGGCAGACATGCTTTTCTTTGATCTCAGTGAAAAGCAATTCTATCAAACCCTGTCACGTGGCTACAGCTACAGATGGCAGCTGTAACACTTGTAGATTTTAGGCTTAGTAGATTAACCCTTGCTGTAGTGCCTCCTGTCTGTATTCCCATTTGTCCATTCACCTGTCAGTCATTAATGTCCTATATCAATGCGGCAAGCGACGAAAACTTAGTGTCACAACCAGTGAGCGTACCTTTATTTTCCTCGTGCTCTCTTTTCCTCCTCATGTTTCTTGACTTCTGCTTTTCTCTTTTCATCTTTACTTCTTCGTCTGTCTCTGTCTCTCTGGGCGTCTCCGTCCTCTCCTGGGGTTTGTGTGAACCCCAGACGCCTTTTCAACACCTGCCCCTTCCACCGAGGCCTCTGCAGCAGCCGCTGAAGGTGGGGCCGCCACGTCCGCCCCTGCTGCCAACGCTGGAGCTGGTGGGTGACAGAACGTTTGTCTGTGTGTCCGTCTGTTTGTGTGAGTGAGTGAGTGAGTGAGTGAGTCAGTGGTGGAAAGTAACTCAGGACAGTAGTGTATACTGTATGTATACAAAGAATACAATTGAATTAGCTCCGCACGGCTGTTTCCGTTTTCTATTTAAAAAGAAAATGTAAAAGAAACATGAAAGAATCTTAACCACATAAGTATGTGTACCCAATTAAATCAATTAATAGGCCTTCACTCTTTTATAATATGCTATTTCAGATCAAAATCAGAGGATACTTACCAGAATATATTAAAAATGGCCACCAATAATTTACGTCCTGTAATGCATGGTCACATGGTTTCGGAACAAACCATTTTTTTGTGGCAGGGGGGTATTCTGTTCGTAACACAGTTGACAAAATTGTTGCGGACACATACAGACATATTTATTGGATTTTAACATAAAATGTTGAAGTATTATCAATAAAAAAATTAAATAACCAATAGCTAATTTGAACTTTAATGTTTTTTTATGATTATTTTGAAGTCAAGACCCACTCATTTAAAAAAAATGGACATTGCTTTCCTGTATTCGCTAGTTAAGAGTTAAGAGAAAATATCATTATCCTCAGTGCAAAAAAAACAGTGGCAATCGGGGGTCCCCTAGTGCTCGAATGTTATGCTGAAGTTTGACAGACTTATAACCTAATATACTGGATGTCATGGATGCACGCCCACACAATTGACTTAAAATAGGTCTCATAATGGAATATTTCTATATTATTGTATTGCTACTTAAAGGAGCAGTCTATTGTGTGGCATCTAGCGGTGGGGTTGAATACCCATCCACTCACTCCTCCCTTTACAAGCATGTCGGTTAACCTACAGTGGCCTTCAGGTAAAGTAAAAACGCATCAAGCCCGTTCTAAAATGTTGGGTTTGTTTCTTCTGGGCTACTGAAACATGGTGGTGCAAAATGGCGGACTCTGTGAAGAGGACCAGCTCCCCATGTAGATATAAACTGTTCATTCTAAGTTAACAAAAACTACACAATCATATGCACTGATCTTTTTAATAAATTATCTGACTGCTCTTCCCACCACTGGTTTGAGTGCCGTGACTGTGAATGTACAGATGTTTCATAACTAACAGACCTGTTTGTGTCGGCGCGTACGTGTGAACTTCTGGTCTCGAGTTTTAATCCGGGTTCCATCTCAAGGCTTTGTGTCGGTACAGTCGGCATCCATTACTGCTGGTCCCTGGACAGTACTATTGTTGTTACTATGGGGATCGAGGACAATGCTCTTACTTGTCTCTTATCTTTTTGGCATCTGATTTGTGCATTTCCTGTTCTGGAGAAGGTTGCCTGTGGCAGTCCTTTGGGTTTGGTTCTATAAATTGCGGGTTTGTTCCTCTGGTTATTACACTGTGAAGGTGTTTTATAATCACTTCATTTGTTTCTATTTTTAGTTGTTTCTACTGACAGCAGGAGTGTGTTGGAGCGCTGCACATTCTCTCTTTTAATTCCTCTCAGATTCTTTTTCTCTTTAACTTATATGTTTATAGCAGTATTTTCATCATCATCATCATCATCATCATCATCATCATCATCATCATCATCATCATCATCATCATCATCATCATCATCATCATCATCATCATCACATAAAACTTGTCTATTCTGTGCTGTATTAAAGTCACTGACTAACATCCTCCCTTCCTATTCACACTTTACATTTCCCCCCCCCCCCCCCCCCCCCCCCCCCGCCCACACTTCTTCCCCAAAAGACCCCTTTGCTCCCCCGGATGGCAGCACCAACGCAGCGTCTTCGGGTCTAGACCTTTTCGGCATGATGACAGTGGAGAATAATAATCTGGGTAGTTCGCTGGATGCCTGTTTTAGCTCTGTGGTGCCCCAGCCTTCCCCCTCCCCTTCCCCATCACCGCTCTTCACCTCCGCATCCAGCGCCATCACCACCACCGCAACCATTTCAGCTCCCAGCGCCGCCAACCCTGCGACTGACCTTTTCAGCGGTAAATGTTAGAGATGTGTGCGGTCTCAAATTAATCTCAAGAGCCGTGTGCTCTTTTTTCATATTGATTAGCATCTTCCTGATTTTCCCTTCTTCTCGCTTTTGTTCTTCTTCATTGGTGTCATCTGACTAATGTGCACATATTGTAAAGTTTTTTTTTTTCTTTTTCCGTTGGCTGCTGTGTGTGAGTCAGAGCATCCTCACCCATGTTAAAGTGTTTGAGCGTTTTAATATTCCTGTCTCTGGGTGCGCATGTGTTCCTAGATCTCTTTGATTCCATGCCAGACACAAGCTTCACCAAAACAGACCCCGCTCCCAGTGTTGACTTGTTTACAGCAGGTACCCTATTGCACCGACTCTGCCATGTCTCATGCGCTCTCCCTCTCATATCCTGTCCTGCCGTGTCTGTTTTTCAGCTTTGTCCTTGGCTTTGATTAGGAAAGGGGAAGAAAAGGAAATGAGATGGCTCTCTAACGGGTCAGCTAAAAGCTAGCTGTCGGAAATGTTTCAATCTTACCTACTTTCCCATTCCAGCATGTACGGCGTGCACTGCAGTTGCAATTGATAAATGTGCATTATAATCAGTCAAAGGCAATAGTGTGTGTGTATTTGTGTGAGAGTGTGTTTGGGCTCTAAACACCGTCTCCACCTCCCCAGCGGATGTGTTCAGCTCCCCTGCCCCCGTCCTCTCCTCCGCACCCCCACCCAAAATTGGCACGGGAGCCATCATGAACCTGTTTGGTGGTGGGTAACTCACATGACTGCCTGCCCTCACTCTGCCTCCCCCGTTCGTGAATGCATCATCAGAGAAGAAGAGTAGAATCTGGGAAAAATCTGATGAAACAACTAATATGTATACTAGACTTCATAAATGGTCAGAAATACTGGGAAGTTATGCTGTTGTATATTGTACATTTGTGTTGAAACTCATATAAATGTAGTAGCAGTGGGGACTTTTTCATGAAAGTAGTACATGCTTGATCGTGTTGAAATAGTCAAATTATTTATAAACTGAAAGCTTTTTTTTTTACTTTCCTCTTTTTTTCTGGCCTGTTTGAAAATGCACATGGACTCTTTACTGCGACTGTCAAATGAGTATGTGAGACGTGTTCATATGAGTGTGTGCTTCCTGGTTTATTTAAATATACATGTAGCTGTGTGTTCAGCCTTCCTATCTAACTCTAAGCACTTTGTTTGGCATTACCAGCACGAAGCCGAAGGCTGACTATTACCCCTTCTTTGCCCTCATGCTGCGATGGGAATGGCTCATCAACCTACTTTGACCTGGCATGGTATGGTATGCTATATTTTGATTTGACCTGCCAGAGTCCACAGGAGGAGATGCCACAGCCGCTGCTGCTCCTGCTGCGCCCGGTGCTGAGCTCATGTCAGGTAAAAAGAAAAAATATTTGACATGTCATTCTGCATGAACAGTGTGGACAGTGAAGGGAATACAGTCATGTTCCAGACATTTAACAGAAATGGAAATAATTTTGTGAAATGTTATATGTTGGTATTCCCTTACACACTGTGCTGTAGCCATGGATGTATTACATAATGGGTTTACAGAGCACAGACCAAGGGCCCATTGCCTGATAATCCAACCATGATTGTAGCTGTTGTTAATTCACTTGTAATTGCATGATGCCTTGGTATTGTTGTTACATTATCGTGCACTTTACAGCAACTTTATTGACATCTTCTTTTCAACCGTTCACTTGTTTGCCTGGAAACATGGCTGTTTTGTGGAAGTCAGTCAGTCACTGTTTCTATTAACTCTGGTAATGGTTAATGAAATGGTTTGCTGTTAGCTAATCTACATTTGTGTTATTATTATTCGTTGGTTATTACACTGAATACCTAATTGCTATTCAGTTAAAAAATTCAGTGATTATTTATTTTTCACTGCTTGTCATTGGTTCAGTATCAAAGCAAAGTCTCTGTTGAGTTCTAGAGATTCAAACTATATGTCCATTTATGGTTATGTTCAATGTCATCATTGCATCATCTCATTTGCATAGCACTACCCCGGTCATTAGTCTGGGGGGTCAATTCCCAATTCCTCCAATCTTTTGTCAATTATCACGGTAACTGTTACCGTGGCAACATTAACCCTTACCGTGGCAACATTAACCCTCACCTGGGTACCCAGTCATTTCCTGTCCAGTGCCATCGGTCTTCATAATGTATAACTGACGGTCTGCAATAGTACTGCTTTCAAGCTTAACTCCTTTTTCCCCCTCTCTTTCTATCATTCATGCAATAAACTGGTTTCACTGTCACCCGCTCTTAAAACCTCATTTTCTCTCTCTCTCTCTCTCTCTCTCTCTCTCTCTCTCTCTCTCTTGTTCTCTCTCTCTCTGGCATCTGTGCATTGTACTTTCCTCTCTCTCTCTCTCTCTCTCTTTCTCTCTCTCTCTTTCTTTTTTCCTCACTCTCCCTCTCCATCTGGCTCTTGGGCTGGCTCATTGCTTGCTTCCTGCCATTTGATTGGGTGAGTCTCCTTGCTCTTTAACACGCTAATTTCCCACAGTGCACTGCTGCATTGCAGTGGTGGGGTGCCAGGCAAGCTCAGCTGCACTGTCCCTTCCACCACGAGATGCTTGGCGGTTGCAGAGAGTGTGTGAAGTAACAGTATTATTTAGTGCTTGTTTAGCAATTAAGCCAGCTTCATTGTAGCTGCAGTGCTTTTGCCCTCATCCTAATTCCATTCCTGCAGCAATCACATACAGCAAAAGCCTCGAAGTAATTAAAATTGACCAACAAGCACTATAAGAATGCATTCTTGACATTGTGCATGTTGTTTTGATGGTCAATGTGCTACTATTTGTCACATATACGGTCACAACATTCACTTTATATACATACATATGTTTTGAAGTTTGACTATAGTTCTTATTTCCTATATGCCCACATTTCACATTACATTCTTAGTCACCAGCCAACCTGACAGATGTCTCCTTTAGCAGATTACACAGAGGCTGTAAGAGATGACACATTATTTATCATCATCTTAACACACTGAAATTGTCTGTATTACTATTTGCTGTTGATGTAATTACATTTCTGACTCGATGGCATCAACCTGCTCTCCAGCTCACATTCCAATGCCCCTCTCTCCTCCCTGTTGTCATGGAGACATCTATCGGTTGTCATGGTAATCCCCAGGCTGCTGGTGTGATGAGGATCCCTCGCTTTGAAAGACGTTAATATCTCCCCACCTCTCCCTCCTTGCCCATCCCTTCCCCTCCATTTCCTCCCCTCTGTAGTATTTGATGGACTAGGGGATGTGATGAAGCCCACTTTGACCCCTCAGGCGGGGGATATTGACACCTCCATGGCCAACATGGCGAGTAGTAAGTAGTCATTTAGATGCTGATTTAAATACGTGAGGCAATACGCGTATTATTAGTGGGCGTTAGATGAGAAGATTGATGCCACCCTTATGTATATCCGCTGGATATGAATGCTTTATTCTCAGCATTAAGACTGGAAACAGTGGGGGAACAGTTAGCCTGGTTCTTATCAATCATAACAAAATCTTTCAACTTTATTATGTTCGTCATATTACATATTTTTAGATACATACATGAAATTTGGTCTCTGCATTTAACCTATCCATAGCAATTTAGGAGCAGTGGGCTGCTATGAAGCACCCGGGGAGCAACTGGGGTTTCAGTGTCTTGCTAAAGGACACGACATGAAAACTATTAGGAGACCGGGGATTGTACCATGAACCTTGCGGTCTCAGGACGACCACGCTAACCATCAGCCACAGCCACCCCCAAGCAGCACATATTAAAACATGACATCTGGTTCGTTTAATCCGTACAATAACCAAAGTGCAAAAATGACAGTTCACCCCGTGTTATGTCATGGTATCGATCTTCTCATCAAAAAAGCTTGAAAAAGTATCTCTAACTATTGCAACTTATTTTGTAACCCCTTTATTCAGCCGATGTGTTCATTATAATATCCTTAAATGAAAACAGTGAGTTTGCAGTACCGCCCTCTCTCTCTTTCTCTCTCTCTCAGATCTCACAATGGGAAACCCAGCGGCACCTCAGGTAGCTCCCCCCTGTTGGGGTGCTCCCATGGTAAATGTTGTCTGTGTCTTATAGCATGGAGTGGAGCCGCATGGCAGCGACAGACAGGGCATAGCAGCAATCACAAATATTGCCTTCATCTGGCTCTCCAGGTTCCAGGTCCAATCATAGACCGAGGAAACATGAGAAGCTTACGGGGCAGTCAAAAAAAGGAAACAGGACTTATAGCAACCTATAGTAAACTATAAGTTACTGGTGGATTTCACCTGTAATAGAACACATGCACTGGTTGTAAATGTTTAGAAAATGGTCCAAACCAAAGACCAAATAAGATGATTTAAGTCTGGCTCAAGATTATTTATATGTTTCTGGAATAACTACTGGAAAGTGATGAAGTGGCTAATTGTAGTGCCAAATTAGCTTCTTCTTCTCTTAAGTTTCTTTTAAGCCTGTTAATAGTTGAACCGCTTCATTGACACATTTGCTCCTTCTGGACATTTCAGTTGTCTTTTTTTTGGCAAGAACAGAAATGTCATACTCATCTGAAGGCCGCCAGCAACAAGCGTCATCTCTGCTCTCTGAATCATTGTGCATGTGTAAATCAAGGACTATTATTAACGATTAGGTTAAGTAAGGGCTCCTGTTGTGTTGTTTTTGTTGTGTGCCAGTTTTATTGTGTCCAAGTTTGGCATGTATGTCTGTCTCAACTATCATTGTCCTGTATTGTTAGACTTCTTCTACGCATTGTGTACTTATTTTTCCCTTTATGTATTGTTTTGCAGTGTGTGTGAGTGTGTGCGTGTCTGTCTTATATGTAGTGTAGTAACATCCCAACACCTCCTCTCCCTCCCCTCCACACCTTTAGACCGTACCCATGGGTGTTCCTCATTTTATGGGGACTCACCCCAGCTTCAGCATGGTAAGACCACCCGTCCAGTAATGGTCCAGTAATGCCCCCAAACCAGTCTGGACATTACTGGACATTTATGGACAATTCCCATTTCCGGTGGCCCTCACACCCAACAGATGGCCGCCATTGTGTCTCACTGTCTCTTTTTCCTTCCATCTGTCTCTGTGTAAGGCCGGGGCACCAGGAGCTCCCATGATGCCGATGGCGAGGCCAAGCTTCCCTGCCACCGGAGCAAGCCCTGGAGCACCGGTAACACACTCACTCTGAAATGGATTACATACTCGTGACAATTTCATACGTAAAGGTTACAGCTGCTCTGACGAAAGGAGTGTAAGTGCTAAATTGTGTCTGCAGATGTCTCCCGGAGCGGCCCAGAGCCCCAGAAAGCCACCACCACCGAGGAACGCTCTGGACGACCTGAACATTAAGGATTTCATGTAGACTGAGTGACCTGGAACCCCCAAGGTACAGTATGTAGAAACAGAACTTAGAAAGCTGCAACTTAAAGACTTGAGATGTATTTGTTTTGCTTGGCATAACAAAGGTTATGGAGCAGAATTCTCCGTTGCACCAGCCCAACATCAATCACATGTCAGACATGTTTAATCCTGCAGTCTTGGCTAACTATATGTGTTCCAATAAAACATCTGAAATGCAACTAGATGATCACAGGGAGGTTTCTCCTTTATTTCTTGTGAAATATTGAATATGTTCACCTCTGCAGGTCTTTAAAAAATACTACAAATGAAACAATCTCAGATAAAAACTCACTAAAGACAAAGGCTTTAACAAGATCATTTTGTTGTTAAGGAGACATTCTGAAGGTCAGTCTACTCGTGGAGTACTTACCTGTGAAAGCAGCTGTATAAAGTATTCTGTGGCTCCTGCGAGAGCTTTGTCAGGTCTGAGAGGATAACCTCTGATGATATCATAGTGCTGTCGTCAGGGTAATCTCAGTTTGGCCTTGGAGACTAGAAATGTATAAAAGCAAGCTGGTGTAACAAACTGGAGGTGTGGAAACACATGCATTTACCGGGCAGGTATCAAAGAAAAGACACTGTAGTGGCCATTTGTCCAATAAATCAAAGAAGATAAACATAAATCAAAGAAAATAAACATAAATCAAAAGGCCACTGAGGCCATACTGTGGGTATGTAGATTACTCAGCCAAAAGAATGCATTGTCCATGCGGGATTCCGTTTTTTCTGAAATTTATTGTAACTTAACAAAACAAGCAAACAAACAAAAGAACAAAGAAACTCCCCATGCTGCCTGTGCTGTTAAAAAAATCATAGGCCTACCTAGGTGCATCCTGCTCCTGTACCCGCCTACTCCTATATATAAACCCCAGGTGCCCACAGCATTACCCAATTAATAAACCAATAAACAATCTAAAGACTAAGTAAACAACTACAAATCATTAAACTAAACTAAAATCTATCAAAAGAAAAAAATATCCTAATCAAAAAGTCTAACATAAATAAGCAAACAACTAGAATAATTAAACAATAATACTTGTGAGTAAAATAACTTAACAGCCAATAAATAGCTCCTTCAGACACTATTGGTTGAATTGGAAATATAGGATACAGTTTGACCCACACTACTAGAATATTGCTGCCTCTGCTGCTTCAGCTTTGACCATTCCCTCCATCTCTTTGCAAGTCCCCCAACTTAATGGACAACAATGTTCTCACTCCCAACTTGTCAAGCACAGACGCTTGGTCTGTGGCGCTAAGCTTCAAACTATGACGCTCTATAGGTACCCCTCTAGCGTCCACTTGTTACATGCATACTGTCTTTTCAAAATTAACTTCCATCTTCACAGGAAGTTAGGTTTAGGCTACTAAAACCACAATTTTAGGTGTGTACTCACGTGACTTTCGACTGACGTGACAACATTTTAACGTTTACTTTTAGTCTTACACGGGACGCGAGCAGCAGCCTCCTGGACCACAGTCCTGTGTTTGACCGAACCACCTCGCTCTTAGCTTTATGTCTCTACAATTCTGAATGTAATTCTCTTTCTTCTCAGAGCATACATCATTGAACTTCACCTCTTTCTATCGAGAACACTTGTTTTAATCAGGTCTCCTTTTCTCTGCCTCCTCTAGGTTTGTCATTGTGTCTGGAGCTCTGTGGATGTGGATGGCTGCACTTCCCCCACTGCCTTCCCCTCAGTCATGCCCCAGCCTCTTCAGCCAACCAGCCATTGCATCTATACGATCTTTACCCTCTGACCTCGTACCAGCCGCGACCCCGAAACCCCCCCCCCTGCCCTCCTTATCTAATGTTGTAGCACAACTGTGAATGTGAACCCTAGATACCGAAAAACAAAACTCTGTTTATGTGCGCGTGGGTGTGTGTGTGTGTGTGTGTGTGTGTGTGTGTGTAATTCAGTGTTAACCTTTACTTAATATACTATGAAAAAATTAACAAAAAAATAAATAAATGTGTATTTAGATTCATTCTGCTTTTTCGCATATCAGCTGACTTGGAATGGTGGATAAATGTTGGTTTCTTTGCGCATCTCCCAGACAAGGACTGTGTTGTTAAATGTGGACTGTGTTCGGTGTGTGTAACTTCACTGGCCAACCCCCACTCCCACTCCTCTACCCCTGTTGTCCAAACTAATACTGAGCTATGTTTATGTCATTAAAAACTTGGTTGTACCTATATCTGCTTGGCCATTCATACTCCCACCTGTCTACTTTCAAGTTTTTGGAGAACAGTTTCAACTGTACCTGAAAACCACTTGCACTGCAAATCTGGATTTATTATCGAACACATGAAATAGTGTTCAGTTTAACTTTTCTGTTCATTTTTTCTTTTTTTCTTCTTCTTCTTTTTTTCTTTTTAAATCGTATTAAAACATGCAAAAAAATTTGTGAACTATGTTCAAATTGACTTATGCATTTTACACTATTTTAAATTATATATTATACATATTTTCTTTAATCTTTATTTTGAGAGAAAAAAAAGTATCATATATTTTTAGTTATGTCAAATGATATGGTTGAAAATAAGGCAAGTAGACAAATGAATAAATCCCCGCCTTCTTTGTATATACCTCTCAATCTGTAATCAGAGTGCAGTATTGAATGGCAACTTTGCCCCTGTTGTGCCCTCAGCTGATGTGGAGTGGTACTGCATCGTAGCATGCAACACAGGTCAATCAATAGGATGCATTCTAATACTCTCAGAGAGCTCCTTTCCTGGTCTCGGTCTCCACACAAGACAACTTAATGTTAGGGTGGAAATCAAAGGGACAAGGAGGCACTTGTGTATGTGATTGGGATGTGGCCTCCGTCCTCTTTGAGTGACGCAGCAGCGGTTGGCACATGTGTTCATGTCCTGCCGCTGGAAGTCTTGAGGACTCTCACTGTAAAGCACTCAAGTATACGCTGGATGTTTTGTGTGTTGTTTATTTCCAAAAGTGACTGTATCTTAATCCATTGTGGCATTAACGAAGTGTTGGAAGAAAAATAAAGATGACTATGACACAAAAAATAAATAAAAAATAATGTGGATAGGTAATGTTTGCTAAGTATTCAAATGAAGGCTGTGTTTTTTTTGTTGAGGTTATTTATGGACGGCATCGTTCTTTCTCCCTCACCCCCACCTGCATGTGAGTCCAAATGAGATGCAATAAAAGACAAATACACTGATCCAAACTACCCTCACGGCTCATCACTTATCTCTGTTCTGATTTTGTCGACTTGTTTGAAAAATTGAAATTTGTTATTTGTTATCAGCATGAATTATTATTTTTGACAAGAAAATGTGTTTGTGGCATAAATACTGCTCTTCAATAAAGCACACAATTACAAAACAAGATAGTTTAAACATCAGAAAATACATATATGTTGTGTAGAGTAGACTTACTATTTATTTAACATGAAGTGAAACGAGGACCAGTAGGTTTGACTTATTTACTTACTCACATTACAGTTTCAGTTCTATAAGTTAAGTGTTTCAGAGACAAACAAATGTGCTGTCTAGAAAAGGTAACAACACATTTCTCCCACAAATTGAAGAATTTAACTGATGTCAAATTAAAATACGTGCTTTTCTCTTTATGAACAGACACATTGCTGAATAGGCCACAGATCCAGAACCAGGGACATGTGCAGGTTTCCTGGATTACATATCTGCCGGACAAACTGTCACTGAGGTGTTCAGATGGTCTCAGATTTCTAGCCCTGGTATGTATAAAGCTGTTAAGAGGGAAAATGTGGTCTTAAATGTGTCAATAACTACATAAATAATGACATAGGCTACTGTACCTTTGCTCTTGTTCTTACAGTTAAGAATAAGTGCAATAAAATAAACAGCAATGTAACGTTGTATGGGACCTCCACAGATGAGTATCATGTAAAATTGTTACTATATCCATATTTAACGCATTTAAGATTTCTAAAATATCCCAAACAGCACAATGTAATATTGTCATTATAGCTGCCGGGGTAATATCTTCAATACGCGTTCTTCTCGCATATAGCAATACACACAGGTCAAGATCTCTGAGTCTCTTTGACACTTACAAAACATATGATTTTTCTACATCCATCGCTTTGCAGTCAAACCTCTTTACAGAGATTTGGATCTCCATGGATCCAGTGACAGATCTGTGCATATTTGGGTGGCGTAATCATCACTGCAACATTAAAATCCCTCTGCTCGCCTCCCTTCACCTCCACCCACTGATGGCCTGAAAACACCCCAATCACCCTCCGCTGCCACTTCCCCGTCCTGCCGTCCTCTCCCACTTCCTGTCTCAGACGAACGTAAACGCCTGCACCTGTGGCGCCCGGCTGAGCGTCACAGTGCTGGTACATCAAATCGTCAGACTGGTTTGCAACCGAACAAAACCGGTAAACCACCTTCTCATTCCCTCGCCCGTCCAGCAAGCTTTTGTCAGCGTCGTAGCCTGAGAAGTGGATCCGAGCCAGAGGGGTGGCAGAGGGTGCCACTCCCAGCTCCATGTACTTTTGTTTGAGGGGTCGCTTCAGCTCCAGAAGAGCGTAATCATAGTCAGGGGATATTGTGCTTGTGGAGCTCTTGGCTTGGATCCACCCTTGAGGGATTCTGGTCTGTTTAACTCGTGTCCAACGGAAGACGGACTGCTTCCTGGGTTCAGCACTACGTCGTATACGGCTGAGGCCTTTTTGTTTCCCAGTTTGTCCTCCTCTCTCTCGGTCACCTATACTCCCATGATCAGCTACATCCTCCTCACCCTCTTTTCTTCCCCTGTGCCTCTTGCCTTTGCCTCCCTGTCTCCCTCTCACTACATCTCCATCAAGGCTATTCTGCTCCTCACCTTCCTCCATTATCTGCTCTTCAACTCTCTCCCCCACTTCATTCCTGCCACTCCTCCGTCGCCCTCCTATCCTCCTATCCCTTCTTCTTCTTTTAGTCTTGAGCTGCAACACCCCTACTCTAAGCTTTCTGGCACTCTCTAGGTAGTCCCTCCCATTATGGATGCAGTGTGCCGCTGTCAGCACGTGTTTCTGGGATACTAGGACCCCAGAGCAGCCTGTGGAGAGCCGAACAGCGGTCGAGAAAGGATAGTTGGTGATGAAATGTGAATCAGAGATCACAAAGCGTCCATCTGCCCCATAAACCTGTCGTTTCTTGCGGGTGCGAGCTGGTGGGTGGGCTGGTGATCCTGCAGATGTCTTGTTAAAACCCTGCAAACTGATATCTGTAAGAGTGCGAGTGCCATTCTCATGCATTGTCTCGTAACCCAGAATCCTCTCTTGCTCAGTCTGGTCCATAGGTGGTAGGCTGCTTTGACACTCTATTCCACAGAGAGCGTCTGTCCGGCCTCTCTCGTCATCCTCCTCCTGCCCGCTGAACGTGGGTGTCTTTAGAGCCTCTGTGTGTGTGTCCAGCAGCACCGGGAGACTCTGCCTGGTCCACCTGTGCACCTTGCTGGTCTCATCTTTACCGGAAACTTCAGAGACTGCCAGGGCTGCTGCACAGAGCAGCAGACACAGATAGTGATTGAGCCCCATCCCACTGAAAAGAAAGAGAAATCAAGATAGAGATTGCAAATACCAAGGGGTAAGACAGATATATCATGGATCAACCCCTCTTAACATCTCTTAATTATTTATCAGGTGAAGAGAAAACGTCTATGCATGTTTGCACATCTAATACTCGGAGCGTTGATGTTGGTTTTACAGCCAGAAGAGGGCGCACAAGCTCAATTTCTGTGACTGATATTTTACTTTAAATTAACATGAAATTTAATTAATTAAATATATAGTTCAAAACAATAATAATAATTAATGGCAATGCTATCATTATTACAACATGCAACACAAATTTAGTGAGAAAAAAAGAGCATTTCTGACATTAATTGACTGTTTTCTGATATAAAGTCAAGCGGTCTGATCTTATTCTATTAGCTTATTCAAAGAGTTATACAGCAGATAAAAAAAGTAAGAAACCCAAAATAATTAAGAAACAGTTCTGGTTGAAAAAAGAAGATACAGAAAAAAAAATTGCGTTTGTAAACAATATTCAGAGGAAAGTTTTGTCTTTAGTTTGAGAAAAATGTTCAAGCAATAGAAACGTCTCTTCCTACCTCCAAACATTAAAACACAACCCCAAAACTTCCAGTAAATGTTCTCTTTCTCATCAATACAAAAACCTCTCCTCAGAAACGGCTCCCAGCTGACTGGCTTCCATCATTTAATGGGCAAAAAACAACAACTGGAGAGTGAGGAGAAGCTTTGTGCAGGATCCTCAGAAAGCTACATCCCACTCTGATGCAGAAAAAAGCAAAGAGCAACCAGACAGAAAGAAAGAGGGAGTCAGCCAGGAGGGGCGAGTATGAATGAAGGTTTTGATGATGTGATGACATTATGAAGTGGAGACATTTGGAGAGAATTTGGGGTATGTTTTGCAGATTCTGCAAATATTAAGCCGGAAATACACACTGAACAGGGATGATTTCAACAGAAGGAAATTTAGATGTTAATTTATTTACAGAGATTTACTGACATTTTTTTGCCTCTGAGAGTGTGGTTATTTGGTGTTTTTGCAGCCCAAAATCTAAGTTTAGATTTATGTTAGGTGACAAGTCATCCCTTGTGGGCACTGAGTTGCAGATAGAGGGTTCGGAGATGCACTCTGCTGTGTTATGACTAACGGGGCTGGCTAAAAGTAGTGATTGAGGAGTCAGCAGGAAGTCGTTGGCAGAATAAAACAGGGCAATTAAAGGTGTTTTGAGAAAGTGTGAGTCACCACAACCATGAGAGGTATACTTATGCGTGCTGCCGTAACGATGGCACCCAAAATATTATGTAGTCTGCTGCAGCCCAATGCAAAATTAGCCGTGCACAAACACACGCATACCCACACGGTCACACACACACACACACACACACACACACACACACACACACACACACACACACACACACACACACACACACACACACACACACAAATAGAACCAATCACATGATTCTCCTGGCGTATAATAAATAGTGTGGATGAAACCCCCAAAAAAGCTGATTGTCTTCATGTGCTACATTTAGAAACAATAACAGATTGAAAGAAAAAGGGAAAGGTGTGTAGAGCTCTCACTGTCCTGATGTCAATGGTGAGCTCATTCCATTGTGGAGCCAGGACAGCAAGCAGCCATTGGTGCAGGGTGCAGAGCAGAGGAGAGCTTGAGTAGGTTGAAGACCAGAGAGGCTGCTGCATTCTGGGTGAGCTGCAGAGTTAGATAAGATAAGATAAAAAATAATCCTTTATTAGTCCCGCAGTGGGGAAATTGCAGGATTACAGCAGCAGTGCACACAGGAGACACATAGTAAAATAAATATATAGTATATATGAATAAACAGTAAAAACAGTAAAAAAGAAAAATAATCCACAATAGCAATATTATATATAGAGACGGAATAAAACGTTAAAATGTAACAATATCAATGTCCAGTCCCTGCATGTTCACTGGTAACGGAGGAGAGCGTTTACACCGGCGAAAGTCCACCACTAGCTCTTTAGTCTTACTAGAGTTGAGGAGATAGGAGCTCATTGTATCCTAAGATGTTCCCCAGCAGTCTAGGCCTATAGCAGCATATCTAGGGGCTGAGCCAGCCCTAACTATAAGCGCTATCAAAGAGGAAGGTTTATACTTTTAAATGAGGTGACCGTGACTGCCCCCCCCCCGGACTGAAAGTGGAAGCTGGTTCCACAGAAGAGGAGCTTGATAACTCAAGGCTCTGGCCCCCAACCTACTTTTTAAGACTCTGGGACCACAAGTAGCCCCACATTCAGTGAGCGCAGCTCTCTAGTGGGGTAATATGGCACTATGAGCTCCTTGAGATATGATGGTACATCACTAGTTAAGTCTTTGTAGGTAAGGAGAAGGATTTTAAATGTGATTCTTAATCTTACAGGAAGCCAGTGGAGAGCAGCTAATACAGGAGAAATGTGATCTCTCTTCCTAGTCCTCGTTAGTACACGAGCTGCAGCATTCTGGATCAACTGGAGAGACCCAAGAGACTTACCGGAGCAGCCTGATAATAAGGAGTAAGAGTAATCCAGTCTTGAAGTAACACGTGTGTGGATCAACGTTTCTGCATCGCTTTGAGACAGGATGTGCCTGATTTTTTAAATGTTACGTAGGTGAAAAAAGGCAGTCCCTGAGATTTGTTTAACGCGTGAGTTAAAGGACAAGTCCTGATCAATGATAACTCTGAGATTCCTTACGGTGGTGGATGCCAGAGCAATGCCATCAAGAGAAACTATATCATCAGATAATTGATTTATGAGGTGTTCTGGGCCAAGTAAAATGCCCAGAATGCCCAATACGTTGATCGCGATCTACCGGTCGATCGCGGAGTTAGTGCTCCCAGTGTGCAAATTAATGGACTTAAACCAGCTTAGTGCAGTACCTTCAATACCAATCGACTGGTCTAGTCTCTGTAATAAGATGTCATGGTTAATGGTGCTGAATGCAAGACTAAGGTCTAACAAGACAAGTACAGAGACAAGTCCCCTATCTGATGCCACTAGAAGGTCATTAGTAATGATCACCAGTGCTGTCTCTGTACTATGATGTTTTCTAAATCCTGACTGAAAGTCCTCAAATAAACTATTGTTATGTAGAAAGTCACACAACTGGTTTGCGACTACTTTCTCAAGTATCTTAGAGAGGAAGGGAAGGTTAGAGATAGGTCTGTAGTTAGCCAACACCTCTGGATCGAGAGTGGGCTTCTTAAGAAGAGGTTTAATTACAGCCACTTTGAAAGACTGTGGTACATGACCCGTTAGAAAAGACCCATTGTTACACGGATACACGGATCCACAGGTTCCACAGAGCTATGACTCTCATTCAGCCTGGCCACAGTGCTAAAGAGAAACTGGGGTTGTTCTCTTTTTTCTCTATTATTGATGAGTAATAGGCTCCTCTGGCATTACGGAGGGCCTTCTTATATGTTCTCAGACTATCCCACCAAACTAATCGGGATTGTTGGAACGTCATATGCCTTCAAGCTTCTGTGATGCGTGCTTCAATATGCGGGTCTCAGGGTTATACTATCGAGTGAGCCTCCTTTGTTTAATGATCCTCTTTTTTAGAGGTTATATCGAGTCTAGTGTCACTCTCAGTGAGCCTGTAGCACCATCAACAAGATGATCAATCTGGGACGGACTAAAGTTAGCACAGGAGTCCTCTGTTATATTGAGACATGGTAATGAATCAAATACAGAATAAATCTAAATCTAGTAACAGCACTGTCAGTTAGACATCTGGTGTAGAAACTTTTACCTAATGCTGTACGGAGTGTACAGCAGAAAACTTGAGGTAGCAGAAACTCAAACGTTATAAGGCAATGGTCTGATAAAAGAGGGTTCTATGGAAAGACTATTAAATGCTCCACGTCAACGCCATATGCAAGAACAAGGTCGAGGGTGTGGTTAAAAGCAGTGAGTCAGTTCCTGTACTCTCTGACAGAAGCCAATCGAATCCAACAATGAGATAAATGCAGCACTAAGGCTATCATTGCCGACATCCACATGAATATTAAAATCACCTACAATAATAACCTTATCAGTCTTAAGGACCAAACTTGACAAAAACTCAGAAAATGCAAATGATAATTTTCAGGATAAGATGACGTAGGTCAGACTTTTCGGTTCTTCAAAGCAAGTTTAGAAAAATCACCATAGCAACACATCAAAATCCCTTAACCTGCTCCAGAGCAGGTTTAGTGAAATTCACTGGATAAATTGGCCACTCCCACCGGACAAAAAAGGCAGCTCCCTTTCATTGATGAAGGAGCGATATTAGTTATATTAGTTTTATAGGGAGAGAGTGCTTCCAGATCGCAAAGATCCATTCTCACATCATGATGACTTCCTGTACGAGTGCTATCGATTCTGCCGAGACGTACATTAAACACCACAGGCGCACCAGAGCATCGCCTGTGGATCACATACTGCATGCAGACTGGATCACAGTGTCTCACAGACTAGATCATAGTCTTGAGCTTTTTTTGCGACTGGTACATGTTTGTACAGTGTCTGCGATGTGGAGAACATCGGGAAAGCCGCTGCATGCCGTGCTGTTCGTAACATTTATTTAGCGCTTAAGAAACTTATGGATGTGTTGAAAGCACTCATAATTATATGACAGTACACCATACATATCCTTATTGTAGACAATTATTAAGGTACTGGTCCGCCCCATACACAGATTCAAACTCCTAGTTATATGGTAATCTACAGATACATGTATATAAACATATATGATACATATGCGCATACAGTACATATATCCTCATAAGTATATATTAATTCATATACTACTGCCAGCAGGCACATTTAAATAAATATAATCTGATTGATTTGGGTGATGATGCACTTAAAATTAGCTGATACATTTCCCCAACACTTACACATTTAACTTGATATTTTGCGATGCTTATGTGACTCTAGCCTGACCAGCGGAGGCGGCGTTATGCTGCGTTCACAAACAGGAAGTGTTGCGAATATTCGCTACGCTTTGGATGTGAACGCACCATTAGACTTTGGTCTTAAATTCATCATATGTAGTCATGATCATCTCCTGCTCCTCCATGGAGAAAAGAGACGCTTTTTCTCTGATCTTATTTGCCATTGTAGAGTTTGAAGATCATCAAATCTGTGTTCGACTCCTCCCTCTTCTGAAGTGGAGCGTGCACGCGCAATTATCCAGATGACTGACGTCTGGTTTGAATTAACGAGACCGGTTGAGGGCAGGTCAACCTTTGAAGAACCGGGAAAGCCTGATCTCAATCATCTCGCTAATTTAAGATGGATAATA
The DNA here is from genome assembly GCA_038501785.1 of Myoxocephalus aenaeus. NCBI lineage: Eukaryota > Metazoa > Chordata > Actinopteri > Perciformes > Cottidae > Myoxocephalus > Myoxocephalus aenaeus. The sequence continues at coordinate 3,877,175 of JBAMJR010000091.1, forward strand.
GGACATTTGATGTTAAAGATGGCAACTACTCCACCTCCTCGGCCAGTGCCTCGAGGAATGTGAGTATTAATATGACTTGGAGGAGTTGATTCATTTAGGCTGACATATTCTTCATGTCTCAGCCAGGTTTCAGTAAGACAAAATAAATCAATGTGATTGTCTGATAGTAATTAATTTACTAATACAGCTTTAGGAGACAAAGATCTAATATTTAGGAGTCCACATTTAATTATCCTATTGTGTTGCACTGTTGCAATAGTGGTGTCAACTTTTATGAGGTTATTTTCTATAACTCCTCTTTTGGTTACTTTTGATTTATTTAATTGAATTGTCCGTGGGACAGACACAGTCTCTATATTAAGGTGGGCAACTGCCCTAAAGAAAAGGCAGAGAATGCAGAGAAGAGTGTAAGACTACAACTCTGCTTCTGCTTCCTGGTCTGTCATGGACGAAGTCGACCAATACGCTTGTTCATATTTGCAGAAAAGAGATCCGCTCCATCCAAAGTGGGATGAATGCCGTCTCTCCTGATCAGACCGGAGTTCCCCCGGAAAGTCCGCCAATTCTCTACGAAGCCCACATTGTTTGCTGGACACCACCTCGACAACCAACGGTGGAATTATGGCATGTGGCTATACATCTCATCAGTGACCGTATTTGGGAGAGGGCCAGAGAAAACTACGGAGTCCGAGATTGTTTTGGAGTAAGCACACACAGATTCCACATTGATTTTAGTGACCACCGAGTGGCAAAGTCGGGAGTCATGAGCAAGAGAGAGCAGGAGTGGGAGAGAAGGAAGACATTGCTAGAAGCTCAGCTAAAGTAAGGTAGCCTAAGAACTAAAATAAGACTGAATTGAATTTAAGCGATGAGTCGCTAAAAGAAGAAGAGTGTCGAGTGTTTAAATATTAAAGATGTACAGCAGGTAATCAGCCGCTTGTACTGAAGAATATCACACAATTAGCTTGGTTTAGCTGGAGCTGAGACAAGTAACAGCTACGTTATAATAATAATAATAATAATAATAATAATAATAATAATGTATCCTTTATTAATCCACTTGGGGAAATTCTTCTCTGCATTTGACCCATCCTTAATTAAGGAGCAGTGGGCTGCCCTGTGAGGCGCCCAGGGAGCAAATAGGGGTTCAGTGTCTTGCTCAAGGACACTTCGACATGTGAACTATGGGGAGCCCCAAATTAGTTATTGGCTGACACGCATGTTGGCAACCGGAAGTAAGGCAAATACGCTTACCGAATGTGAAATGTGTTCAGCAAAACCCTTCAACGAATATTAATTATATATTTGTAGATTGTGAAAGCTTTCTGTCAGGTAATGGCAAGAAAGTGCAACATTATTGACTGCCTTTCATAAATTTCACCTCCAGTGTCACAAGTTCTGAACCGGGGACACCATAGAGTTGTCAATGGTGATGGCGCGGTCACGGCTTGGGTAACTTTGGATAGATTATCATCAATCAGTAAAATTGTAATTTGTTCCTCTTTGAACATATCAAAGGAGAACATCTTGTTCCCCTAAATGACTGCGCAGTTTCAAACAGTACTCGCTCGGTGCACAGCAAGTTTGCAGCATGGAACAACTCAGCTCCTCTAACACGTCTAATATCTCCTCCTCTCCTGGAAGTCCACCTCCTGCCTCCTGGGTCTCCACCGGTCTGATCCCTGCGGTCGTGCTGTCCTTCTGTTTCCTGCTGGGAGTTCCTGGAAACATCGCTGTGATCATCCTCAGACCAAACTGGCAGCACATGTCCGGTCTGAGCCAGAGTTTGATGCTGAATTTGGCTATTTCAGATCTGCTCACCCTGCTCACCCTGCCGCTGTGGATTTACACTTTACTGTACAACTGGACCATCGGCCTTGTGACCTGTAAGCTCCTGGCGTACATTGTTTACTGCGGCCTTTATGGCAGCCTGCTGACTGTGACGGCGCTGAGTGTCCAGCGCTACCTACAGGTGGTGCAACTGCAGAAATGGTTCGATCGGGAAGGTAAAAAGAGGATGCTGGTTCTGCTCTGGCTGATTGCGATGCTCCTGTCCATCCCTTCTTTAGTGGTTCGACAGCTGACCCTGGACCAGCACTGGACCACCTGCCAATCTCAATTCTCTTCCCCGGCCCAGCAGATGGCTGTGTTGCTATTAGAGTCTCTGCCAGGAATTATTTCAATAACTGTCGTGGTATTTTCATACATCAGCCTCCACAGAAAAGTGAACCAGGCAGCTTTCTTCAACAACCCACAGACGACCCGACTGGTCACAAGTATCATCGTGACCTTTTTTGTCCTATGGATGCCATATCATATCACAAATATGCTTGGTGTGGCAGCTATTTCACTCAACAATGACAGCCTGCTGAAGTCTTGCATGGACAGCTGGGGCATTGTTGGAGCATTGGTGTTTGTGAATAGCTTCCTGAATCCGCTCCTTTATGCATTTGCGTCTAGAAACATGTGCACTGTGTGCCAAAAAAAGAACATGGATACTGTTGTTAGTGCAGAAGCTCGCACGTCACAAGTCTAATCTTAGTAAGATCGTTGAAAAACCACAGAATACCAGTGAAGAGTGCTAAACATTGATGGCGATAATGAAACTAGAGAAATCATTTTTGTTCCTGTCGAGTAAAAAAAAAAAAGAAGCTCTCATGCTGATATACAGTTTGAGGGTGTGGTTCTCACATTTGTCACAGAGAGCTGTTTGTAGATAGCAGGATTAATTAGAGTAAATCACCTGAAGGGTTCTTTTGCAAACAAACGACACAAGTTGAGATTCCAAGTTGATCCTTGGCCTTGGGAACAGAAATCTTAAAGCTTTCGTTCGAGGATATTCATCAGTAGATGGCGTTTGCTCCATTGTCACTTTGGCATTTTCTGAGCACTTTTAGGGCTTCCCAAATGTCAAACAACGTATTCTGTCAGCTGTTGTTTTTAAGGTCAAAGGTGAACTCTGAAAGTCAAATTTGAAGTCAAAATAGACAAAGAAAACCTTTAAGTGCAGACAAAAAAATGACATTTGAATATCAACAATTCCATGACAGATCATATGATATGACTGAAGGCTCTAGTACAGCTGCTAAATTGCAGTTTAATGGACTTTTGGGGGGAGATTATTTTGTTGAAACATGCAAGGTTTTATTTGATATACTTTTTAATCACATATTTCGAGTTAAACAATATTTTTGGCTATTGAAAGTTCCCACTTCCCAGGACTTGTTGTGGTGAAAGCTCTCTGTGCAGGAAACAGAATATGTAAAAATGCATCAGGTGATGATGCTATGTGCAAATCCATGCAGCCGTGATGGTACTTGTTGTATCCGGGAAAGATTTTAGTTCATCAGCAAGTTTGCAGCATGGAACAACTCAGGTCCTCTAACACGTCTAATATCTCCTCCTCTCCTGGAAGTCCACTTCCTGCCCCCTGGGACTACACTGGTCTGATCCCTGCGGTCGTGATGTCCTTCTGTTTCCTGCTGGGAGTTCCTGGAAACATCGCTGTGATCATCCTCAGACCAAACTGGCAGCACATGTCCAGTCTGAGCCAGAGTTTGATGCTGAATTTGGCTATTTCCGATCTGCTCACCCTGCTCACCCTGCCACTGTGGATTTACACTTTTCTGTACGGCTGGACCCTCGGCGTTGTGACCTGTAAGCTCCTGGTGTACCTTGTTTACTGCGGCCTTTGTGGCAGCCTGCTGACTGTGACGGCGCTGAGTGTCCAGCGCTACCTACAGGTGGTGCAACTGCAGAAATGGTTCGATCGGGAAGGTAAAAAGAGGATGCTGGTTCTGCTCTGGCTGATTGCGATGCTCCTGTCCATCCCTTCTTTAGTGGTTCGACAGCTGACCCTGGACCAGCACAGGACCACCTGCCGACCTCAATTCTCTTCCCCGGCCCAGCAGATGGCTGTGCTGCTGTCAGAGATTCTGTCTGGATTTGTTTCAATAACTGTCGTGGTATTTTCATACATCAGCCTTCACAGAAAAGTGAACCAGGCAGTTTTCTTCAACAACCCACAGACGACCCGGCTGGTCACAAGTATCATCGTGACCTTTTTTGTCCTATGGATGCCATAACATATCACAAATATGCTTGGTGTGGCAGCTATTTCACTCAACAATGACAGCCTGTTGAAGTATTGCATGGACAGCTGGGGCATTGTTGGAGCATTGGTGTTTGTGAATAGCGTCCTGAATCCGCTCCTTTATGCATTTGCTTCTAGAAACATGTGCACTGTGTGCCAAAAAAGGAACATGGACACTGTTGTTAATGCAGAAGCTAACATGCCTCAAGTCTAATCTTAGATCGTTGAAAAACAACAAAATGAAGCTATAGCGTAAGTTCAGACAGGAAGACAACCCCCTCACACCAGGCGGGCCTCTCACTCATTCCGTCCCTCAACAGCAGCACGCACGTCATACCGGACTTCCCTGTCAGGAGCGTCAGAAGCGTCAGACTCTACCAGCTGTTCAGCAGCCGGGCGCGCCCAGCCAATAGCTATCCTATCAGCTCGCTGCCTCTCCTGATTGAAATACCAGTGAAGAGTGCTAAACAATGATGGCGATAATGGAATTAGAGAAATTATTTTGTTGAGTTAAGAAAGTACAAAAGGTGTGGGGATTGTCTATAAATACTTTCAACACCTTTAAATAAACTAAATACTTATTTCCTCACTGTTTTTGTCTTTTGTCTTTCTGTAGATTATCAATGATACAACCTGTATATGTTATCGAGCTTCCGGCTTGAGGATGGGGCTAGTGCACCACTGTAAGGCATTTCAAGCCAGTTCAACTTGCAAACGAAAGTTCACCTGCTGCCTTGAGCTAGTTAACTCAACTTGAAATTTCCTTTGATTCAACTGAGAGATGAAAGTTCATAAGGTTGATGTAACTACAACGTGTTAGTTGTCTCAACATTATGAGTCAAGTTGTCAGAGTTGAGTGAACTGTTTGTCCCTTGTTGTTTGAACTTGATCCACCAAGTTAAAACAAAGAGTGTTTTTACATTATCAGTTTGAGAAAACTTTCCTTAGCTAGTCAAACAAACGCACATTTGTGCTTTTATGTAACTCACAGTTACAAGTTAAAATAACTTTACCATGTGTATACAACTTGCCATTTCAAGTTAAGATGACTTATCCAACTTCCATATAAACGTTATTTTGATTGACAATTGAAAGTTTGCTTGCTTTATGAAAAATAAATGACCAATAATTCTTACTTCTGTTCAAAAGATATACCATGTATTTGAAGAAAATATACACAGACTGAAACATTCGCTACAAGTACAAGTCTCAACACACCCAAATAGAAAAATATATATAGAAAAAACATGACCTTGTCACTGAAGGACAAAAGAGACTCAAATTATTTAAACTGAAATCTGCGCACGGTTTTCCTGTACATTGTTCCCACATACAAAGTGGAGGCAATCTAACAGATATATATGTGTGTGAATGGGTGAATGATGACAAGTATTGTTAAAGAGCTTTGAGTGGTCGGAAGACGAGAAGAGAGAAACACTAGTACAGTCCATTTATCTGAGCAGTTTGCTTCTGAGCCCATGGATTCTTGCTGAGCACTGATCCGGTTTAATGTTCATGAAGGCACTCAAAGGTGTCGTTCATATTACGGGGGTACTCCAGGTCAAGGCAGTAGATTGTGCCCATCAACATGATGTGGGCACGTCTCTGAGCTCATGTTGGATGATCGTCTCTGAGCTCATGTTGGATGATCTTCTCTGCTACCTCGGCCACATCGAAGACTTCCAAAGGAAGTGAATCATGCAGAAGGCCTTCGTGTCCCATCAACAGTCTAACCTGCATTCATCCAGGGTTTCTCCATGAACCTGAAGACATATAAAGACATTCACATCTTAACTGACATCTCCAAAATAGTACTAGTTCAATGTTTTGAGAGTCCTCATTAAAAATCCCTAAAACAAAAAAGGTGAAGAAGACTATTGAAAAGGTATTTTGCAATTATACAAAATCTCTATAAAAATGTGTGTGGCTATGGGTAATAAAGCTAATGAACACAAAATGAATGAATTAATATATACTTTATTAATCCCAGAGGGGAAATTTGGTGTCGGGGTAGCAGCAACTTACAACAAAAATAAATATATAAAAACAGCAGGATGAAAGATAAAAGATATATACAATAATAAAAATAAAAGTAATAAAAATAATAAAATAAAAATAGCTGGGATGAGAGATATGTGTTTTCTTTTGTGCAAAATACATGTGATTAATCAGAGGATCTGGCAAGCGGTGACTTATTATAAAGTCGTAATGCTGTAGGCAGGAATGTTCTCCTGTAGCGGTCCTTGTTGCAGTGGAGCGTGAGGAATCTCTTGGAGAAAGTGCTACGCTGACCCTGCAGTAGGTGTTACATTGTCGCATTACAACCATTGAGTGTAGTAAATGTGTAAATACAGTGTCTTACATCACACATCCGGATTATGTCGGAGGAATCCTCTGAAAGATAGTAGCATGGAAGACCAAGCAGGGCAGCTGTTCTTCGGTTCTGGTTTGTATCCTACAAAAACAGACAAGAGTAGATGAATGCAATACCAAAGGTATAATCCCAATTTGAGTACAGAGAAGGCCTAAACACCGCCGATGATGTCCATGATGCTGTTTATAATGCTGTATTATTCTTCCTTGTCCATTAGAGGAGATTGTACAAAACTTACATTTCCACATCACGTACTTGACATTCTTGATGACATCTGTAAACAGAAAAAAAAAAAAAATGAATTGCACGATAGGTGAAAATGTGTGTTTCAGAAAAATAAAACTCACATATAATATTTTTATTTCATATAAATATAACATGCGCTTACTTTACGCTTAAATTATCAATCTTTTACATTTCTAAATATTTAAAACCAAAACAGGGATCAAGCGATTTTGAAGCAAAAATCCTCTAGTTTACAAAAAAAGTATAAACCAAATATTACACATCTAATTTTCAAATGGGATGTCCGCAATACATTATTTGCTCAGTGCGGTCTGTGTGGTCTGTGCTCAGTGCGGTCTGTGTGGTCTGTGCTCAATACATTCTGTGCTCAATACGGTCTGTGCTCAGTGCGCAGCTGCGTCCCTACAGCATGCTCTGCATTAGGGCTGCAACTAACGATTATTTTAATAATAATTTTAATTTTAATTAATAATTTTTTCGATTAATCGATGAATTGGATAAAAAAACAAAAAGGCATTCATTTCCAACCGTTTATTCAAAAACAGAACTGACTGTGCAAAACATCTTCAGAAAGTGCACCTTGAACATCCCTGAGCTGTTAATTAAAAAAGAAAAAGAAAAAATGGACTAACACTAAAAACATACACATGTATGCTTTACATCTGCTAAATGTGAGCCCTTTTTTACTGTAATTGATCTCCTTGGCGCAGAGGCTGCTTTAGCATACCCTGCTTTATCAATATGTATGAAATACTGGGACAGAGGGAAGCTGCACTGCTCCTCTCACGTCTGTTTGGACCTGCACCTTCCTTAAACTCTTTCATTCACATCATCTTATCAATATCTGGGTCTCTTATGACCACAACGTCACGTTGTTGGCTAAGCCCAACTGATTTGATTCATTCTACTTTGAGTAAAAAAAAAAAAAAACCCTGCAGCCAGATCCGCCAGTGTGCCGGTTTAACGTTAACGAGTGACAGGTGAACTGAACCAGACCGGGGGGTTACGGCATGTTTCATCACGTTACGGTTTGTTACAAGCAAGACTGGGGGAGTGGTGTTGAGTGAAAAACATAACTTAAATGAAGCATGAAATAATGAAAGAAAATTGTGTTCTCTTTAAGCCCCGCAGACCCGATGTAGGTTCCATTTTACACATTTTAGTTAAACTGTGTAAAACATTACAATAATCATGAACAAATATATTGATGTTACACATCAAATTAAACAAGAGAACCTGGGCTACAATAATTAGTCAGCCATTTCAACACAACTCAAACATCAACTAAAATAATTATTAAAATATCATAGTCATAATTTTGTCATGAGTCAGCCCACTCGGCATGTTTCCGGAACTAGCAACCCGTAGCTCGGTGCTATCAGAAAAAAAACAGATGGCAAAAAGCAAGACGATTCCACACAGATTCCAAATCTATTCACCAAATCCCTCTGCTCCAAAGCATCACCGAGATATGAACCAAAGAACACAGCAACATGAATCTCTGAGTCAGCAAATGCTGCCTACCTTTGTTTATTAGAAGAAAAAATGCATTTCCCCCAGTAAATCCACACTGATATAAGTGTATTGAACACCATAGGTAATATACAAGTGAAATATAAGGTTTGCTACATGAAAAAAGTAAAATGTCACAGATGCGCGCAAATGCGCGTAAATATGCGCAAATGTGCCCAAATGCAAATTTTGGAAACCTCGCCTGAATTCTCTCTGTACTTTACCTCTCTGACTTTATTCTACTTCACTTTTTCAAAGTCAAACTTTGCAGAGAGACTGTTCACATATTGTGCTATGATTTGGGAGATTTTGGACCTTAGTGAAGCATCATTTCAAAGAGATAATCATCCTGAAAGTGCTTTTTTTATAGGCGGACCTGAAACTTCTATTTTTGCTGTGTTCGAATCTTTATTTACTCTTAACCAGTAACATATATACTAATATTTACACATCTGAACAAAAGCTCACATGGGCCTTTATTATAACACAAACAATATTCAAATAGGCCTTGTGGTTGCAGAGATACACCCTTTTTAGTTTGGGTATGTTATTTCGAGCAGAATCCTAAAATATGCCATGGGGCTTAATAGGTTAAAAAATTAACCAATAGCTTATACTTCTACATTAATTACATTTTATCAACTGCAGGACGGATAAAATAGGTCAACCATGTGTCTTAGAAGAAGTTCTATTAAGGGACATTATTAAGCTAACTAAACATTAAAGCCACAAAGTATCTAAGCCTTTCCTGACCATTGAAAAGCACGAGCTACATAACTGTGTTACATTACTAACATTACACATGCTATTAATTAAGAAAAGTCATAATTTAAACTCACCTTCATGTACTGAAGCAAAGCGAAAAGAATCCTGCGCTCTGGTCAGTCCGCTCTACTTGTTGCAGGTGGAAAGTAACGGTGAATTGCTCCGCCTCGATTCACTGGAGGTTGTCAGGTTAATAGGATCCCTTCATTTCATTGGAATTTAAGTATATGACTTATCTGCAGTGTTTAATCAGTAGATTATGGCCAGGCTTAAACCTGGCCATGGTTTAAAAAAGACAATTTACCTAAAACACAAACATGACAGCATTTGTTTTGTTTTTAAACCCTCACTCCCGCCTTTTTCAGTCTTTTCTTTTTTTTTACTGATAACTTAAAGAGCCAAGTTCAATTAACACTAACACATCTCAAAAAGTCAACACAAGGCATTATTGTAAGTTTAACTAAGTTTTAACTTGAAGAGTTAAGTTCAAATCTAAAACTTGTCAGAGCTCTTTGAGTTGAAGAGAAGAAGTAAGTGGGCATAACTAAACAGGGCTGTGATGTGCGGAGGTGAGGGATGAGTGGGGCTTAATTGTGCGTTACGCTTCTGTGTTTTAGATTTGCTCTGTTAATTTGACATATCTGTTGTGCACTATGCAAATATCTTGTGTTTGTATTTTGTTGACTCTTTAAAAACTCAATAAAGATATTCTTGAGAAAAAAAAATCACTTGTTTGCTGATTGGTCCTCAGATAGATATGTAAAATTACAGATTTGAATTAATCAGGCAAATAAACTGAATAGACTTTTTGGGGAGATTATTCTGTCGAAACATGCAACGTTTTATTGAATTATTTTTGAATTGCTTATATCGAGTTAAACAATATTTCCTAAAATGGATAAGTAGCATGAAAAGTAGTACTCAGGTTCTTACTGCCAGGACTTGATGTTGTGAAAGTTGCTGTGCAGGAAACAGAATATCTAAAAATAAATCAGATGATGATGCTATGTGCAAAACCATGCACCCATGATGGAACTTGTTATATCCGGATAAGATTTTAGTAGCATCAATCACTTCCTTGTAATTTGTTCCTCCTTGCACACATCAAAGGAGAACTTCTTGGTACTCTGACAGACAGGCACAGTTTTCTTCATCACCTGCTCAGTGCACAGGTATTTAGCTTTTCTTCCAGCAAGTTTGCAGCATGGACCAACTCAGCTCCTCTGTTGTCACGTCTAATATCTCCTCCTCTCCTGGAAGTCCACCTCTTGCCTCCTGGGTCTCCACCGGTCTGATCCCTGCGGTCGTGCTGTCCTTCTGTTTCCTGCTGGGAGTTCCTGGAAACATCGCTGTGATCATCCTCAGACCAAACTGGCAGCACATGTCCAGTCTGAGCCAGAGTTTGATGCTGAATTTGGCTATTTCCGATCTGCTCACCCTGCTCACCCTGCCACTGTGGATTTACACTTTTCTGTACGGCTGGACCCTCGGCCTTGTGACCTGTAAGCTCCTGGTGTACCTTGTTTACTGCGGCCTTTGTGGCAGCCTGCTGACTGTGACGGCGCTGAGTGTCCAGCGCTACCTACAGGTGGTGCAACTGCAGAAATGGTTCGATCGGGAAGGTAAAAAGAGGATGCTGGTTCTGCTCTGGCTGATTGCGATGCTCCTGTCCATCCCTTCTTTAGTGTTTCGACAGCTGACCCTGGACCAGCACAGGACCACCTGCCGACCTCAATTCTCTTCCCCTGCCCAGCAGATGGCTGTGCTGCTGTCAGAGATTCTGTCTGGATTTGTTTCAATAACTGTCGTGGTATTTTCATACATCAGCCTTCACAGAAAAGTGAACCAGGCAGTTTTCTTCAACAACCCACAGACCACCCGGCTGGTCACAAGTATCATCGTGACCTTTTTTGTCCTATGGATGCCATATCATATCACAAATATGATTGGTGTGGCAGCTATTTCACTCAACAATGACAGCCTGCTGAAGTCTTGCATCGACAGCTTGAACATTGTTAGAGCATTGGTGTTTGTAAATAGCTTCCTGAATCCGCTCCTTTATGCATTTGCTTCTAGAAACATGTGCACTGTGTGCCAAAAAAGGAACATGGACACTGTTAATGCAGAAGCTAACATGCCTGCAAGTCTAATCTTAGATCGTTGAAAAACCAGGGATGAGTTGGGCTTAATTGTGCGTTACGATTCTGTGTTTTAGATTTGCTCTGTTAATTTGACATATCTGTTGTGCGCTCTGCAAATATATTGTGTTTGTATTTTGTTGACTCTTTCAAAAATCAATAAAGATATTCTTTAAAAAAATCACTTGTGTGCTGATTGGTCCTCCTCAGCTAGATATGTATACATTTTATTGAAATATTTTGTAATCGCTTATATCGAGTTAAACAACACTTCCCAAAATGGATGAGTAGCATGTAGGCAGAGCACACATGTTGTTTTAAATCCATTGTGTGGGAAATGTATTTTACTTTGAAATCCTGTTTGAATATGTGCAGTCTTCACTGTTGCAGTAAATTGAGATGTGAAAAGTAGTCCTGAGGTTCTTACTGCCAGGACTTGTTGTGATGAAACACTGCTGTGCAGGAAACAGAATATGTAAAAAGGCATCAGATGATGATGCTATGTGCAAAACCATGCAGATAGATATGACCAAGAAGCTTGCCCTTCCAGGAAGTCTTATCATATTATCGACAAAAAACAAACAAACACCAGTGATGTCAGTGTGTTGTTGTTGATGATATGAGAAACATTAGAAATATATTCAAAGTGTAAATAGTCAAAACATCTCATGCTGATATACAGTTTGAGGTTGTGGTTCTCACATTTTTCACAGAGAACTGCAGATGATTTGTGGTTTAGTGAGGAATTTTGATGTGAACCAAGATCCTCCCTCAAATCAACTGTGTGCTGATTAGAATTGGTCTTCAGCCAGAGCTGTTAAATTCGGCAGAGTCAAAAGGTTTACAAGTAGATACCTATTCTTTTTGCTGATTTTGGTCATAATCAGCAGAAATATGTTTCTTCTTCTTCATCATACATGTATTTTTCTTCTATTTTTGTGTGCGTACATGTGACTGTTTGTATCATTGTTTTCACTGTTACATTATCTCTCTGAGCATCTTAGTTTTAAGGGAGATTTCTAGTCAGATGAAACAACAGTGAATGCAAAAACTAAATGTTTGTGTTGGAGCACATCCAACAAGAGGAATGGCCATTTGTCTCCAACGTTTAGCAACAGGCATACATAGAGACAGAGGATAGATAAGAAGAGAGAGAGAGAGAGAGAGAGAGAGAGAGAGAGAGAGAGAGAGAGAGAGAGAGAGAGAGCACTCTACTTAAAACAAGCAGATGGATAAACTCATTTTGCATTGTAACATGTCATTTTGAACATACATATCACAGTACACTAGCAGTGTTTTAAAAGAAAGCTATAATGAATATCTTATCTTGCTTTATGAAAAAATGTGCTTTCATACTTTCACGACCAAAAGTTGTATTATCAGCAATATAACTGCACTGTAAAAATACTCAAATACATCCCAAATCACAAATTCATGTGATGTAAGGTATAACAATTGTACTGTAAATATGAAGGTTCAACCAGCAGCTGGTAATTAGTGAGCTTTACAAGTGCTGGGAGACAGATTGTGTTCTTTTTGGAGAGAGCCAGGCAAGCTATTTCCTCCTGTCTTCATGCTAAACTAAGCTAACCGGCTTATCATACAGGCATGAGTGGTATCAATCTCCTTGTCTAACTCAGCAAGAAAGCCACATAATTATTGGTATTAGTATTATCAGCATTAAAGTATGAATATTTGTATAAGCTCATCATGTTATGTATGTAAATTACAGCTGTCAAATAATTGTAGTGTGGTAAAAAAAAGTACTATATTATCTTCGTAACTGGAATGCAGTTATAAAGTGGAATGAAACGGAAATACTCAAATAAAGTACAAATACATCAAATGTGTTCTTCTGGTCAGTATTGAGTACACGCCACAGTGTTTATTACCCACTCTTCATGTGACATGTGTGCTCATATTCTGTTGGTCGTCATTGATATGTCTTCTTAATGATATATGAACATGCCCCCCGCACAGCAGCAGGAGGTTTCCAATGATAACTTCCAGAGAATTTCCCTGTTATTGTTAAATATTTCACCTAATTTTCCATATAGCCTCTGTGACTTTGCTCAGTTCAAATAAAGTACAATAAAGGTCTTTGTTGTTTTTTGACTGCTGTGTCCTCATGATCGTCAGCTCCATCCATCAGTGCATCTTTTTGTTCTGCATTCCCTTATGCTCTCTCCAGCCTTCACCTTTTGTGCTTGCTTTTCATTAATTTCCGGCGGGACTGGAACTGACACTTTGATATGTTTGGTGAACTAGGAGCTCCAGGGGGCTCTTCCCCTGTGTGGTTGGCTGAGAAGAGGGGCTTTAACTCTGCCGGTCGTGCCCTCAGAGGCTGAGAAAACGCCACCACGTTCTCTCCTCAGGCTGTGTGGACAGCAGGCCGGGTCGACTCACAAGCCGTTTTTGTGCTGATCTCTGTCTAGACACCACTGTCAATAAAAATAATGATTATAAAACAGTCCAACCAAAGGGTCAGGACTGCTGCGGGGGAGACTTTGTGAATGTGCTGTTTGTGACTCAGTATTTCCCCCAGCTGCTCCTTTGGGCCCAGGCAGGGTTTTCTCTGGCCGGTTCTCAACAAAGAAAGCATCTCTTTCCCATTTTCCCATGCAAGGACCACTTCTCCGGTGTATGTGCTGCCAAGATGCTCGCTTACAATTTTCATGATCTGTAACACACACTTTTGGTCATAAGAAGGGGGTTATCTTGACCCTCGGCAGACCAAGGAAGAAATCATCAGAAACAGAATCAGTTGTAAGTGTATGTGCATGCTGACAGGCTTGTGTAGCGGTGTGAGCATTTGTTTGTGAGCAGGAAAAACAAAATGACATTTCACAAAAATTATAATTTCACTGTCAATGCACTACATACAGCATGGTGAAGATATGCAGTTTAGTCATGTAGTCCTCAAAAATAAATGATGGTGTAATTATGGATATGCCTATAAATCACATCCACTTTAAATTACTGTTCAAATTAAAGTTAGATTAGTCACTCAGATTGCACCATGATAAATTCCAACTCACTGCTGAATCCATCTAATCAGAGAGTGTTTACAATGGAACAATGCTTAGTCCTGATTTTTGCTCACCACTCTAATTAACAGATTACATTTAGGAAAACTCCCACATTCACTTTCTTGCTGAGAGTTTAAAGAGAAGATTGATGCACTCTCATGTTAGTACGGTAGAAGAAGCTTCAGCCAGGAGGCGCTTAGCTTAGCTTAGCATAAAGAATGGAAAAAGCAAGCTAGCAGTGATGCCAGAAGTTACTGGAAATAGTCTCGCAATGTGCTGATTTTAGCCAGGCTAGCCGTCTTTATGCTAAGCTAAGCTAACTTAGTGGCAGAGTAACTTCATATTTACCACAAGAGCGGTATAAATATTTTCATTTAACTGAAAAAGCACATTTCTTAAAATGTCCAACTATTCTTCTTAAACTGGACTTATCTTTAAATCAAATATAATTGTGGTTTAATTTAATTCAGTCAGTTCAATAAAATAAGATTTTATTATCCTAGATAATTAAATAACTTAAGATGTGGGAAGCAAGCAATGGGAAAGACACTGACGTAAGATAATTTGTTTAATAAGTTGGGTCAAGTCTGTGGAGGACTCGTGATAACAGTTACATTATTGCTCTGGGATGGTAGATGACTCATAGTTGCCTGCTCATTCCTCTTATCTCACGCATCTAAGATTTGCTGTCGTTTTCCCCTCTCCTCATCCTCCAGTTACTAATCTGACCTGTCCCGTCTTGCCCTTTCTTCCGCTCTGTATACTTTCTTTCAATTAAGTTTTATTAAAAGACGTCTCTCTCTCTCTCTCTCTCTCTCTCTCTCTCTCTCTCTCTCTCTCTCTCTCTCTCTCTCTCTCTCTCTCTCTCTCTCTCTCTCTTCAGGTTCCTTCCAGCTGGCAGCATCCACAGGGAAGCCAGGTGCTAGAGAGAGTGCTGCAAAAGCATGGAGGAGAAGAGGAACTGGTTTATCTTGGCTCTCTTGTAACAGACTGGTTCCTGTCCAACCGTAATTCCTAGTTTGAGTGGGATTTTGCAGCGATGTAGAAAGTTCCCCCTCAGCACCAGTCTAATTAGAATATTCAGGCTCGGTGACCTGCTGAGTTTGGGTGCTGTGATATTTTTTTAGAACATGGCCCCTCGGATGCTCTGATATCTCCAGCTGCAAAATATTAATCAACGACTAACAACAAATCGGGCAATTTACAACGCCCTGGCTCCGACCATGCCCATCTTTAAACTCCAACTAAAGTTCCGTGCCTGCATCAGAATCAGAATCAGAATCAGCTTTAATGGCCATGTAAATTTGCACATACATGGAATTTGACTCCGGTTTCACTTGCTCTTTGTACTTTTTTCATCTCACACGGTTGTGAAGCTATTGCGTTGACAAAATCAATCTATAGACAGACATAAAGACATAAAGGCTTCTGTGGAGGTTTCCGCGACAGCACGTGTCTCCGGCACCACATTTTGATGACGTGCACACACACACACACACACACACATATATAAACAGAGACTCACAAGGTGAAAACAATACCAGCCATACAATGTTGCAGAAAGTAAATAGTTACTTATCGTAAACTTCCACTGTTAAGCTCCTTTTTTTTCAGCAGTTTGTTTGGGGAGAAAAGTTTGTTGGATGAAACAAAATGTCTTGAGATGACTGTGTGGGTGTGTGTGAGTGTTTGGTTACTTCTTCGTGTGCTTACATTTTTGGGTCAGTTGTTTTATGCAGACGGAGACTTCCAAGTGATTTGCTTAAGAGTCATGAAGTCTGACAGGTTTATCATGCATTAAATGCTGACCAGAATACACCACAACATTGGTTGAAACACAATGACAACAATTGCTGCAAATCAGCATTCACAACGATACTGTTGCTCTGACAGCTTCTGAAAAGGCTGGGAGGGATCGATGGAGGATGTGTGGCTTCTTCGTTGTTTACTTTCCAGGGTATGCGGGATATGTCTCAAGAACAACATCTCTAAAAAGCCAGCTTTTCATGAGGAGCAACTAAAGCTGCTATAGACAAATGCAACGGACTAAAAAGCACAATATTTGTCTCTGAGATGCAGAACGTTGCATAAAACGGAAATATTCAAGGATAGTACAAGAATCTTGAATTTATACTGAAAGACAAGATTAAATGAAAAATGGGTTTTAACCTTTATCTTACATCTCCAGTCATATTGTGCACCTATTTAACGATACAATGCAAAGAAAATCGATTTCATTTCAAAATACAATCATATTTTGTGCACTTTGGATACTTATACCAACCAATAATACCTTGACATCCATTCATCAATCAATCTGCATCTTTTAGGAATAAGGGAGAAGACCAATCAAAAGAGTATATCCCTGTTGTAACTGTACACCGCTGAAATATTCAGTTTCACTGAGGAGTAGGTCACAGTACAAAAGCTAAAGGAGCACTAACCATTTCACAGGGACATGAAGTGCAGCACTTGAGTAAATATACCGAAGTTACATTCCACCACTGTTCATAATGCACACATTTGTTGTACTCATGAGTCACAGCAGACGGCGGCCTCATGCATGTGATTGCAAATGCTCTCGGTGCACAAGCACAAAGACACCACACTGCAAGCAAATGACATGCAAACAGACAGACCAAGCTATTCCCAGGAATTCTGACACACAAACAACAGACGTTCGTTCACACACCACTTTCAGTGCACTGCTTTGAATGACTATTTTGACACCATAAACTTCAGCGTAATCAATACCATGCTTTTGTTAATAAAGGGAACGAGATTAGGCTGGATGTCACCCTGTGACTCAAATAACATCTGTGTTGAGCATTCAAATTGTAGGCTTCAGCCTGAAATAATCCAGACACCAGAACGGTGCACTGTAACTTTACAGAAACGCTTGTTTTCATTTAAATGAGCTCTGACGTTTTCTGAAACATAATTTTTTGACATTCCGCTTGAGTTTCTCAGTAACGTTCAACAGGCCAATAGATGCCTGCATGGACATCTTTTCAGAGAGACATAAACAAATCCCTCGCAACTCTGGAATGAATGGAGAACATCGACGTTATGGGCACTTTGAGCTCACTGTGTTTTTCGTCTCTCTGCAGGCTCAGAGAAGGATTTGTATTGCAGGCCAAAGGGAATGGCTGTTCTGTAGAAATAGGTGTGCATTTTCTTGGCCAGTGTAGTTCTCAGCTAACAGAACACAATGTTGTGTTATGGACTAAACTAGATCTAGATAGACACTGTGAATCCTCTCCACTACTTAACAAAAGGTTTTGTGTGTTATGTGTGTTCAAGTTTCGACATGAGTAATGTGACTAACAGGTCATGGATAAATAAGTTTGTCCCTAATCTAATTACGCATTTGAGTTTTACCAATATTCAGAGTATGGAGGTTTAATTATTTGGTTTGGAAAGTATGGAAACATGTTTTTTTTGTCGGTTACTTTGAGACACTGATACTTTGCATATATTACAAGGAAATAGTTCTTCCTAAACCTGCAAAATCTGAAACTGAAACGCTGAAATGGTTTCATCCATCTCACATGGCGGACATGTTAACAAACAGGGAAATATCTGTCCCTTTAGTTTCTAAACGTTCAACAGCTACCAAGTTGTTTTGTCTGACTATGTTGGTGCCGTTGGCGTAGCGACAGCTGTTGCTGGAAACTATGATGATCAGATAATCAAAAACCTTATCAACAGGATCAAGTGTCCATTTACGATGAATAAAGCCAGACTATCTGTAAAAGTTCAATAAACATTGCTTATTCTTATTATGCTGCAATTACAGCGGCCTTTTTTTATACTGGCCTTATTTGGATTTGGATCAGCAGAATGAGACACATCTAAACTCATAATCCTTTAAGTTATCGAGTCTTTACACAAAAGGTGGCTTAAAGTCAAATCAACTATCATGTGATGATATTTAATTCTGCTCTAATAAGCAAAGTCCAGGTAAACACTGACTGTCGTCATGCTATCACTCCGGCAGGAGGAGGTTTTGTTGCTCAAAACAGATGTGTGCATCTGTGGAGGCGTGTGTTTGTCAGACTTGGACGTCCATACTGCTGTTGGTATGTTTGTTGGTGTGTGTATGTGTGTGTGTGTGTGTGTGTGTGTGTGTGTGTGTGTGTGTGTGTGTGTGTGTGTGTGTGTGTGTGTGTGTGTGTGTGTGTGTTTCTATCCGTCTGTGTGTTCCAGCACCAGTGTGTGTGGTCCAAAGTTTCTGTTTATAGACTCTCTGCCATGATAGGGGTCAATGGTCTGTGCTGTTGTTTTATTTATTTTCTTTTATCACTCAGCGTTACGCATCACAAATCTGACCACCATATGTTCAGCAGTACAACAGATCTGAAGACATGTAATCCTGAGATAAACCTAGAAACTGATATGTGGCGAGACAGGTCTTACTCAGAAAAAGCATGTTTAGGCCTGGCGTCAGCAAGAAAATGTCCTTGAATAATGAGTCCTGGTCAACAATGAGTCCATCAAGCCATGTCCATTCAGAGATGATTGTTGTGGAAGAACTTGGCTAGCCTACACAAAATCCCATGAAATCAACCTCCTCCAACACCTTTGAGATGAACTGGAACGCTGTGTGCTAGCCAGAGCTTATCGCCCAGTATCAGTTTACGACCTCACTAATGCTCTTGTCTTGTGGCTAAATTGGAGCAAAACCCTGCATACCAGTTACTTCTCAAGAAAGAGGCTGTTATGGCAGTCTATTCATAGGTTTGGGATGATATTGTTCACTAATCACATCCTCGTTGCCCATTAATGTCTCCATGTGTTTGCCAAAAGGTGAATAAGTTGACTAAACCCTCGTCACTGTAATAAATGAGGACTGGAGTCACGCCCCATTTACTTACTGCCCTATACAAAAAAAGAGAAGTTAATTGGATCCGCTTTCGTCAGTAGCTACAATTCATCAGCTAGGGAGCTGTAGCCTTGGTGTAATTACAACATCTGACATCTTGGAAAGTAAAATCAGTGCATTATAATGATAGCATATACAGTAGACTTAGAATTCTGAGGAAAAACAATTGTCTGTAAGGCGCTTTCTGTCACGGTTTGGGTTTTTCTGTGTTTTATTCTGAAGTCCTGTCTCGTGTGTCCTCTGTTCCTCTGCACTTCCTGTCTGTTGATTGTCTGCTGATTGTTTCCTCCTGTGTCTAATCACCCACACCTTCCCCTTGTACTTAAGCCCTGTGTGTCTTCTGTTCCCTTGTCTGGTTGTACTGTGTGTGTGCATGCCCCTGTGCCTGCTTTTTGTCGTTTGGTGTTTTTGAGAATCCTGTTTTTGAGAATCCTTTTTGAGAATCCTTTTTGAGAATCCTGCCTGAGAATCCTGCCTGTTCTGCAAGGAATGAAGCTACTTTGTTTTCACCACGCATCTGCATTTGGGTCCTCTCTCCGAGTCTCCCGTGACAGAACGACCAGACCAGACATGGACCCAGCAGTTGACTCCGCTTTGCTGGCTTTATGTCTGTCCATCCTAAATGATCGGATCCAGCAGAGCGCTATGGACTTTGCTGATTTCCAGGCCAAGGCAGCACAACTGGGGTCCCCACTGGCGCCCCGACCTGTCCCAGAGTCCCCTTACCCTTCAGAACGGTCCCCTGACACAAGTCTTTCGTTCCCTAGACTTGTGTTCCCTGGATCCCCGTTCCCAGGATCCACAGTGTCCAGGGCTCCGGTTGCCCGAGGAGCTCCGGTACTTTTTGTTATGGCTTGATTCGAAGGCTGGGTCCAATACTTTCCTTGGACGTATACTTTGTAGGAGACAGACTTTTGATAAACTGCATTTTATCTCAGGGAGTGCTGCTTTATAACACGTGTTAGCGTGATTATGAGGATTTAGTGCCTTGTAAACCCCAGTGACACTACTAGCTTGCATCAGTGTAATTTGAGGGCACTTGTGCTGCATGGTAATCTTGCCGCAGACACGACGCCCTTTTACCGGTGAAGCGTTCAGATTAGGAAGTGATTTAGCGGAAGATACACGCGACTGTTCAACTTTCCGGAGCGTGTTGCTTCTGTGCTAACTCCAACAAAATACGAGAAGTCAATGGCAGACCACTTCTGTGGAAACTTTGCAGCTCAGATTTCATTTAAATGTTTAAACCACTGCCACATGTGTCTTTTATGCGTCTATTAAAAATGAATGCCTTTAATCTGGGTTGGATGAAGTAATGGTCCGTCTAATGTTCACTATGACTTGTGTTTACCAGCACACAGCCTGTGCATGTTGAATCTTATGCACTGATTGAGTCTGACTGTTGGCAGATACATACAGTCTGCGTGGTCAAATGTATTTGCAAAACATAAATAAAGCTATCTTAATGCAACCTAGCTTGAAATATGAGCTGCTCCAACAGATTTAGTCATTCTTTTTTTCTACTTCTGTCTTTGTGTTCAACCTTTGTGTCTCCTAAAAATGAAAGAGGAAGAGCCACGGGACATCTTAACTGTACCAGTATGTTTGACATATTACAACATTTCTGTATGACCAGTACAGTTAAGATGTTTGGATGTGGTCAGAAATGTTCTGAACACATCCATATCAATCAGTATTTTGAAAAGCGGATGTTGTGTCCCGTGGCTCATCCTCTTTCGTTTGAATATTTTTTACGTTAGATTCTGCTGCAGCTGATTTGACCACAGATCTGAGTGTCTGCTGAGTTGATTGCTAGATGGAGTTTATCACACACTTTGGGCTGCATTCCCAAACAACCCGACTCAGAGAAGACCGGACCCCAGTGCGACCGGGGGCCTCACCCCAGCTCTTCGCTTGCCGCTACTGAGGGAATCCTTTTTCTTTTCCATTAAAATATGCTTAAATTCAGCGGGAAAGCAAGAAAACAATAACACAAACACACGATTATAAGCATATTTGTAATACGTCAAACAAACATAAAAACAGTGTTGTATAAAGTACCCAAAAGCCATACTTGAGTAAAAGTAAAGATACTTTACTGGAAAATGACTCCAGTAAAAGTCACCTATTAGAATACTACTTGAGTAAAAGTCTTAAAGTATCTGATATTTTCTGTACTTAAGTATCAAAAGTATTTTTCTGATATAAAATGTACTTAAGTATTGAAAGTAAAAGTACAAGTACATGCTTTTAATAAAAAAGCAAAGGGTCAGAATTTTGAGAATTATGAAGTTTATTCTTTTAAGTGCTGTGGCTCCATGATAAAATAACTGGGTTGGCTGTGATCCATCAATATATATTATGTTCAACATAATATATTGTACCCAGTGGCGTTTCTACACGTAATTACACCCCGGGCGAGACCCCCCACCGACGCATCGAAAATCGACTGGAAATTCAGCGACAAACTTTTTTTTGGTAGCTTAGCACGACTCGTTTTTTTTTATGAACTAAAGATTGTGTAGATGCACGACTGTGGAGCGGGAATCATTTTCTAGAAGACTTTTCGTGGTTCACCTTGCGGCCTAAAACGATATGCAAGCATAACTTGACGTTTTAGCTCAACAAATAATAGCATTGCTATTAATGTAGCTGTTGCATGTGTTTCTCAAAGGGGCTACCGGTAAAAGCAGGAAAGCTAGGAGACGTTATCTTGCTCATTGTGTGGTTTATTTGGGGACAGTACACTGGCTACTGTCGGCCCGGCCGCAGCCTCCGCCAACAGGCAACACTGTTAAACGTTGTCTTAACGTCCCTCAAACTCCGCTACCGGTAACTCTCCACAGGCAGCTCACGGCTACACAGGTCATGAGACCTTCACTGACCTCCTGTTAATTTCATATTATACTCTGACATTAGGTCCACACAGATATGGAACGCATCTTCATCACATAAGAAAACCTTAAACACAGGCTGCGGTCGAATAGTCAAATAATTACCTCCTAACGTCTAACCCTAAGCACTTTTCCTTGACCTCTGTGGAAAACGTCACGGGGTTAAGGAAAGATGGGAAGGAGAATTCATGAGGAGTTAGGAGAAGACAACCGCGGTGTTTGGCAAATCCGACTCCACTTTCCCTAAGTGACGTAGTTATGACGCGACGGCAGGCGATGTTAGTGATGTCAGTCTGTCTGCAGCGGTGAAACTACAATGTTCCGAAGATGGACTACAATACCGCAACTTAGATACTTCGTCCGTCTTCTTACAGTGTTGTGTCATAACGACATAAACAACCCGGTTCATAGTATTACTTTATTAACGAGTTTGGAATGAACGAAGGAATATGAAAGTGAAACCAACGTATTTTTCACAGAGAGTACAAAGCTACTAAACTGTCTTTGTTCAGTTTCAAACATGCTGAATTAAATACGTTATGCCACAAACGATGTGTGTCATGTATGTGCGTCTCATATCCCTTTTTGTTGTTATGGTTTATTTACATGCAGATTATAATCTGATCATAAAAATATGCAGACAATAGTTTATGAAACACCACACAACTCGTGTTGACTTGATATGTTTTATTATAATGTGACAAAATAATTGATTAAAAAGATGATAATCAGAAATATGAATCAGACTGAAGAGCTCGTCCAGTTTAACTCTTTCATTAAAGCTTCTGTACCTGAAGTCAAATAAAATAAAAGAATGAGGGCTGAAGCTGAGAGAATATCAAATACGTCAGTTTCATCACTTTACAGCAGTTTTCAGCAACGTAACGTTCATAGTTTGCCAGCCGGTTTAACAGATTATTGAAAGTATACCCAAATTATAGCAACAGTTATTTGCATGATCTGCGTTTGTCGGTCATGATCGTTTGTTCTCGTGAACGGCCGAATGATACGTCACTTTAAATGTTGCCGCCGCAAGGAATTGTGGGTCGGCATTCTCTTCTTTCCTTTCGTAAAGGAAGGTCCAGTGGTTCCTATGCTAAAGGAGCTAAATTAGGAAGCATTGAAGCTCCTTTCCTTTGCGTTTGGACAATTCGACCGGCACTTATCATGGCGGCCACTTAGGTACTTCCGGGTCATTTCACTCAGTTAGGAAGGTTCCTAACCAAAAAGGACTATTCGACCGCAGCCACACACTCTTCAAGGCAGACTTGAACCTTCTCCAGGTCCACAGGGTGCAAACAATCTCTGCCTCCGTACACTAAGGGGCTGCATGCAGGAAGTGTTTACAGGAAGAAGTTATAGTTATAGTTATCGGTTATTGCAATTACTGAGTTCAGGAGGTCAGTGAAGGTCTCATGACCTGTGTAGCTGTGAATCATCCTAGCTAACTCTAATGCAGTATGTTGAAAAGTAACGCGCCGAGTTGTCCTCTGTCGTTTAGACAGGCGCTTTGCGGTGAAGTGTGTTAGCGCAATACCATTTAGAGAATAAAGAACAACACTGAGTCTCAAGCATATTGTAGCGACCCTTGGTCAGGAAAGCTACGAGACGTTTTCTTGCTCATTGTGTGGTTTATTCGGGGACAGAACACAGGCTACTGTGGGCCGTAGGCTCCGCCGACAACAGTCAACACCGTTAAACGCTCCCGGTAACTCTGCACAGGCAGCAACTCATGCCACCTCACTCGCTCCGCCACGCCCATGACCCCCATGACTATGTGGAGTCTGTCGTACCGGTAGCCAGGAGCCTGTGGAGAGTTACCGGGAGCGGAGTTTGAGGGACGTTAAGACAACGTTTAACGGTGTTGCCTGTTGGCGGAGGCTGCGGCCGGGCCGACAGTAGCCTGTGTACTGTCCCCAAATAAACCACACAATGAGCAAGATAACGTCTCGTAGCTTTCCTGCTTTTACCGGTAGCCCCTTTGAGAAACACATGCAACAGCTACATTAATAGCAATGCTATTATTTGTTGAGCTAAAACGTCAACAGTTACGCTTGAATATCGTTTGCATGGTTAGACCGGCGAGGGGATGAAGAGACTTGTGAAGACGGCGCAGATAACAGGAACGAGAAAAGCCAGCGTCACTGAAGCGCATGCGCACTCACTATCTCATAATTTCGACTTTCTATCTCATTATTATGACTTTTTATCTCATAATTTCGACTTTATTATCTCATAATTATGACTTTATCTAATTTTTTATTTATTTTTGTGGCGGAAACAGGCTTCCACAGTTCCACCACAGTCCCGGATGTGTTTTTTCTTTTCTTTCTAGAGATAGATTTGATTTTGTAGCGAGTAACGAAGGTTTCAGGGGAAATGTATCGGAGTAAAAGTATCAGTTTTCTTTGCAAAATGTAGTGAAGTAAAGGTAAAAGTAAACCGAAATATAAATAGTAAAGTAGAGTACATATATCCCAAAAAACTACTTAAGTACAGTAACGAAGTATTTCTACATCGTTACTATACAACACTGCATAAAAACAATAACACACGAATACGTGTATAATCAACGTATACGTGAATCAATGTATTTGTAATACTTCAAACACAAACATAATCAGGGAGGAGATACGTTTCTGGTCAAACGTAATTGAGAATGCGCATTAGTTCTGAGGGAACGTAATTTTTAGGAGACAGGGTTGTTGTGTTGTTGATTACCCGCTATATGCTACATCCTGCTATATGCTACATCGTGCTATATGCTACATCATGCTTTATGCTACATCATGCTATATGCTACATCATGCTATATGCCACATCATGCTTTATGCTACATCATGCTATATGGTACATCATGCTATATGCCTTGACAGCTTGTTTAAGTAGTGGGTTCACTGTTTTGGGAGTGAAGGAGAAAATTTCACTCAGTCATGTGAGATAGTGAGAAACAGTTTGGTAAAGGAACTGCACACATCATGACACATGGATAAATCATCCACCTAGCTACTGTATGTTGTTATCCTCTTTGTCTCTGTGTGGATAGGACGGTTTGCTCTAGCCAAGTTTCACAACACACAAACAACTGGGGTTGCAGCCAAACTAATGTCAACTCATCCCTTGATTTGCAATGTCTCTTCCCTTGTTGACCTCTGTATGGTCTCTCCTTGTTATCTCACTCGCTGTAGTTCAAACACCTGTAGAGACCAAAATGATGCAACAGATATATAAAATTAAACCCCACACAATCAAACTAATCAAACGTTCTTATTGAGGTTACAATATGTTTTTAGCTTTTAGCTTTGCAACAGTTTTTCCCATTTCAAGTGATAATATTTAGCATTAAATGTCACCATAATAATACAAAAACGTAAATATGCAGATCTTGCGTTGTGTTTCCACTTTTAGACTTCCATTCAAGATCCAAATATGTTTCTAAGTATGTTTTATACACATTTGTAAAACTGTCTTAACTTTGTATTTATATTGTGTATTGATGTGCTTTGTTTTACTACCAATTGCCCTCCGGAGGTAAATACAATGATTAATTTAAAGGTTTAAATAAACAGACTGATATAAAGGAAAATACTAACTGAAATATCAATCTTGGTTGAAAAGAGGAAGGAGAAAGAATGAAATAAGAAATAAGAAAAGCAGCTAAAGAGAGAACAAGACAGCATGTCCTTTACGCTGCTGATGCAGATACTTGAACTGAAGCTGGCCAAGACTTTTGAGGAAGAATAATAATGACGTGAAATAGCGTGCAGCTGTAGATCTTAATCTGACCATGATTGGCTTTCACAAAAACACCATCAGCCAGCTGGCAGAAAATCTAGATTGATTTTATTTTTAAACGTTGATTTGCATTAGTGTGACCTGAACTCCCATTGCTCGTTTTGCAGCCTGACAAAGGTGTGCTGATGTAATTACTCATTGATACTTAATGTAAGGGTAAAAACAACAGGATGGATCACTGCATATAAATCAGCTGTTGGACAAAACATGAAGGTATTATTCCAACTCAGCATGATATAGATGACACAGCGATGTCATCTGCAAAATATTTATGGTGAAAGATATTCCTTCCCTCTGGTGTAACTCTTGCCAATTCTTACCCACCACACACAGACACACTTCTCTCTGACAACAAGTGTCTTTTCCTCTTCACTCCAAACAGGAAATGCTCTGATTATAAACACACAGCAATTATTTATGAAGCAACAGTAAATAATTCAGTCCAATAAATACATTTCGTGAAACACAGACCAGGAATAGTCGAGTTCAAATGATCACTGAAAGCTGTTGATGGCTCTTCGGCCACGTCGCATTACGGTACGGATTTGAATGTAAGAAATGCATTTTATTAATTCACAATTACAGGCGTTCAGTCACACACAAACAGAAGCACACGGACACACTTTCAAATGAAAATTGACACTGCTAGCCTGTCAACACACATGACATTAGCACCAGTTTGAGCCTCTCATGTAGCTTAAATTATCATTATTCACAGAGCTATGCATCTGATTTTCTAAAAGAAAATATACATCCAGCAATTTTTCAAAACAAACAAAACATATTGAAAGAATGCCAAAAAAAAAGAAATAAAATCTGGGAAATAAACTCAAAGCAGGTTTTGTTTCTTTTATTGTTGTGCAGCAGACAGAAAACGTTTTTTTTTCTCCAGATGCTTAGAAGAGTATTTGAGGATACGGTTAAAAATGTTTTTTTTATATATATACTTCTCTGAAAAACCAATGCTTTGCTCTCGAATGTTATCGTAACACATGAGGAAAAAACTTAATATGCCATATATGTGTGTTATGTGTGTTAACCGGCATCAAATCCCAGGTGTTACGATAGTTCCTCAAACTGCGAGTAGCTTTTTACTGCTTTTAATAAATACCTTTCTGAGCAACAAGAGGAACTGCAGGCAAGAACTAAAAGTTGGCTCAGGAGGAAGAGATGGGGGTGGAGAGAGCTGAAACTAGGTCAGGAGGAGACATGGGCCAGTGTGAGGAGAGAAAAAGCACTTTCTAAATAGACGGTATGTGTCATTAGGCTTGGATGGACCCAGCCGGCTGGATGCTGTGTGAGGCCTTGACGTGGTCATCTGTTGAGTTAGCAATTTTATTTCAGGCTCCGCATCATTTATCCACCTCCGCTCCTGATGTTTTGTTTATGCTTTCCAACCCCCCTCCTTCTTCCCCACCCTTCTTGGATGTCCAACTCATCATCACTCCATGCAATCATCACTCTATTCTCTCTGTTTCACTCTCCTGTCTCTTCATCCAAGACCTCAATTATACACCATCTTTCATTCACTGTCCTCTTCCCTCTCCATCGCCCACTGCTGCTCTACTTGGTGGGAGTGAGAAAAGAACACCGCAGCATAACTCAATCTTCACCAAGGTCGTAGTATAAACTCTAAAAGAAGTTCAGACAGAAGAGCGGAGGAGTGGAGCTCCGCCCTTAAACCGTTCACGCTAAGAGCAAAATCACTGCCACATCACCTGCAGCTCTCGCAGCAGCTTCAACACTCAAATCATCTCTGTTCGTCTGGGGCCAAACACCCATAAGACCCATCCTTAACCTGAGCTGAGCTGTAAACTGCCATATGTTGATGCTATGAGCTGTCTGTCAGCAGGAGGGTGGGGCAGGACATGTGTGTTTGCTGTAGTTTCATTTTCTGTGCCATTTCAACACATCCAATGACCCTCATGTTGGTAGCAAACAGGTTGCAGATGCAAAAGCCCAGTAAAACTTTCCTCCTCCACCCTGTTTACATGTGCACATGAACAATGTGCAGACTGTAAGATGACGTCAATGATCAGTAACCATTACAATGGTCTCAGAAATGTGCACACACAACTTTGATGATCCCTCAAAAGACATTTGTTTCAACGTTTTGCATGGGGTCAAAACAAAGCTGAGTCTAAGCAAGTCCTCCGTCCCAAAGACGAGGAACATGCAAAGTTGTGAGCAACATAATAATGCTGACACGGGTACCAAAGACGAGGAAAAACTGCAGAAAGGTACAAATAAGTTAAATCAGTCATGCAACCTGAATGACACACAATGATTAGATCTCACAGCAGATACAATATCTGTAATGTCAGCATTATTCTGAAGAGAGCCAGAGCTGCGTCTCATAAGAGAGACGGAGACGCTGTGAATGATTGATAAATAACTTTGGATATTTCTTTGTGGTTGCATGTTTTTCATTAGTGCACTTTACTCATTTGTCGCATTAAATATAAAATAACCTAACTTGGCTCTTGGATGACACTGTTTACCCAACACTGCTGTACAAATACATGTGCAAACATTTCAGTGCAGTCTGGAGTGTGGGAACGAGAGAATGAGAGAGAGGAAGGATAGGACGACTGTATAATGTGGAAGCAGTATGAAAAGAGTGCCACCTAGTGAAATATCAGTCAGCATGTCTCCAGTTAATGTGTTACAACACGGGTTGTTTCCTGAAATCCAGCAGATGGCGCTGCAGCACCTTCATGCTGTGTGACCTTTGTTGAGAATATTCAGGGAAATACATTGTTCTAAGAATGTACAACATAAACACATCAAACTGAAATAATATATAACAAATAGATTTTTACACAGAATTTACATAATTTATACGAGAAACAAGGGATACATATATTAGTTTTTTATTACATTGGCACAACAATTTAAACGTGCAGTGCATGGCACTGGTAATCCAGCCTTGAATAAATATAATATATCCATTTTTACCAATTCAACTAAATATGTATTTTCTTTATTAGGCTTGGAATGCCTAAAAGTTTTAAGTAATGCATCAGGGTACAAGAAAATATCAGAGAAGATGGCCAGAAATGTGTGATGCTGATTTTGTTTTCCTGCTTTCCTATCATGTTACTAATCTCAGGACCCCTCAGATTGAATTTGCGACCACGGGAGGGTCCCAGACTGGTTAACAAACTGCTTATAAAACTATTTTATTTGTCACAGCTGAGAGTCAATTCATGATGCATGTTTGTGCATGTTTGTGTCTGCATGCGTCTGTTTACATGAGACAGAAGAGTCGGCGTGGTCTTGACATCTCCAACCACAGTATCATACAGGAAGCTGAGGCATAGATAGAGCAAGTCACTTCCTATTTATTTTGGCACAGCAGCTTGCTGCCCTCAGTCATGACAGGTCAGGAAAGCAGAACACATCTTTTATTTTCACAAAATGTTGGAACATATTTCAGGGGAGTGCATGAATCTCTTGGGCTGCATTAAAATACTGAGTTTAGCTCACAGGATGTTGTTGCACATATTTTCTGCTGTGGTTAGACAAATATCTAATTGGTGATCAACTCAGAAACATCTTGTACAAGTTGAATTTTAACTTAGAAAGTATTGTAAAAGTGTGGGGTTTCCTGTAATTTCCTATCTTTTGATAAAGAAACGTGATATGAAAACCAGCTATTTAATCTCAACTTCGCTCGCCTGTCTTCTTTTCAACAGGATATTCTTGCAGTTTACGTATGTCGTTAACATACTTCCACACGGCGCACCTTCTTGGAGTGCTGCAGGATGGCTTACAGCGCAGGGCACGTCAGCGAATCTCATTAGTGGCTGTGGAAGAGTTTAGTGGGGGCTTACACTACTACTCAGCAAAGGTCTCTTACTGAGGTCAGGGTTAAAACTGATTGGAAATACTGTTGAGGTTCGTCTTTGCATGCCTACGGTGTCATTAGCTACATCAGCTACGATGTGCTCTACATCCAGACTACTACATGTGTGTCAAAGGTGCAATGGACTGAAAATGTGAATTGCACACATTGAAGCAGGAACAGGAAGGTATGTTACTTGTGCTAATAGTATAAGTGAGCAGCTTCAACAGCTATTGTGGGACAATGCATGTACTAGTATGAGCAGGCTGCAATTACTTCTGCATCCTGATATAGAACCTGCATTATACAAAATAGAGAAAGAAGTGTTGGTTCCTATAACTTAAAGTACAACCAAAAACAATGAGTTCAAAGATTAGAATTCCTTGAGAATAAAATACAGTGGCACAATAATATTTTATCATACAGGCATGCAAGAGAAATTATGGCAAAGTAGGACGTTTAATATTTATTTTTGCTTTCAATAAAAGTAGGTAGATATGGGTAATGAAGTGTTTACGAAGGAAGACATGAGGTACATCTTGGTTGCAGTTCCCCCAAGAACCAGATTGCATTGGTCCACCTTTTTCTTATGGTGCAGCAGTTACAATGGTCTGCACTACCATCAGGGTCAAGCCAACCCAGTGGCACACGTCCCGTCTCCCAGGTGACGCTATTGATGCTGTTGTTGCTAGCTACCCTCTCTCTTTCGGATTCTTATGTTACATTTCTGTGAGCCACGTCAGATTAAAAACGCTCCCAACTTCAGATAACTGTGTAAATGACCAGCTTAAACATGATGAATGATATAAATGAGCGTGCGCTCATGATAATTGTACATTTCCATAATTAACACCCCGATAATACCATTTAAGGCCGACCATCCTGCCTTATATGTCTGTAAGTGTTCATTAATGGAGAAGGCACCAAGGAATAAAAAGAAAAACATTATAAATTCTGAGATTTTACGACAAACGACAAAACGTTCCACTAACTCCTGCTGGAGTCGTGGCATCAGCTCGCTACAACTTTGTGATGAATTGAACGATCCAGCTGAAGTCTGTCATCACTATAAGATGGTGGATGACGAAGCATCTCTAGGCATGACGGAAATAACTAGTAGGGCGCTGTAGTGTTGGTCCTACTTCTGACATAAAGTCTGTAGAATGACATAATAAAAATATATTCGTTAACACTTTATAATAACTAAAGGCTAAAGTCATGGAATGGGAAATGTTGAGTGCTGTTCATGGCGCGTCACCTGAGGGTCGTAATATCACGGAAATACAAAAGGAATGGTTAGATATGAAAATGACCGACCTTCGACCATACCTTCGAGAACATTCAAAATAAAAGTTCTCCTAAATCACTCGTACAAGCCACTTCTGTTCGTACGAGAGGTTCTTGCATGAAGCCCTTTGTTTGCCAGACAATAGCTACCTGGTGGAGGTGGTAAGAATACATATCCATATTTGTAGCCACATTTGACATTCCTCTGGTGTCTTGTGGACTGTAAAAACACAAATACTTCTTAGATAGCCCAGGTCAAGAGTGCATCTTCGGGCCAACATAGACTTACAGACAGATTGTTTTCTCAACTAATGGAAATCCAGACACATAAATGAAAATAGTAGAAGGTGTTGAGTGACTGAGGGGATGGACGAAGGAGAGTTGAGGCACGTTCGGCTAACAGGCTCCCTTTAATCTCTTAATGAACTTCTACGTGTGTGAATGGAGGAAAGGGGGACAAGCTAAAAAGAGGAAGAGTGGGTTAGGACAGAGGGAGGGGTCAAGGAGATACTTTAGTGATCAGAAAGCAGGCAGCCAGAGATCAAATGTGATCACTGTGATCTGATTGTAGCTCTTTGTTTAATTTACTATCATGTTTCTGAGTATAAACGGGGATATATGCACACTCAGCTCATTCACACACATTTGTTTTCCATGCAGTCTTTTTTTTTTTTTTTTGCCAGTTCAAGGGGTCTGTGTGAAATGCCCTCTCAAAATTCCCTCTCCAATCCTCTGATCTCGTCAGACATTGTCAACCATGCAAGCCAGTGTCATCCACTTGACAAGTCAGAGGTCAGGTAAGTAGCAGCTTCATGGTAAGCATCCCCAGCAGTAAGCCGGACATTGAGCCTGCAGTGAATGGGGAAAGTGCAGAGTGCGACTGACCTGCTGCTACAGAACCATATTCTCTAGAAATGTTAACGCAAAATTGTCTTTAACTCACTTTAAATCCATTTTCAGGTTTGAATTTTTTTCCTGATGTGACATTTGTTTATCACACATGTCTAGTTGGTAGAAGCTGCTGCTCTGCTCACAGTTTACCCAATGAGACTCAGAAATGAAGCAATACCAGGAAGTTCAAACAGCTCCCACACACTCCACTGAATAAACACACGTCACTGAAACTTAAAATGAGTTCCAGTAAACTTCACCTAAATGGCAAATTGTTAAATGATATAGAACATGTATCATATTACATGTGATATTTGTCTCTTTATGTCTCAAATAGAGATGAGACGCTACCAGATAACGATGTATGTGAAGCATGTAGTAAAGTATGCTTTTTTCAATGTCTTATGATCAGAGCATGCACCGAGCATGCAGTAACAATACCTTAAAGTGGCATATGCATTGCACTATCTTCAGAGGTGTACGTGCGCATGCATGCATGTGTGTGTGTCTCTGTGAATGTGTGGCCCTGCACATACAGGTTAATCTGCGGTAAGCTGGTTTATGGATCTCGTCTGCAGTGACGCAGATATCTGCGCCAAGCTCTGCACTGATAGATTCTTCATGACAACTAACCTGCAGACGATATGGCCTATACCCTACATGCTGACAGACAGCTTACATCCCATATATCTGAGGTGGTCATCAGAGGCATGCTTCAAATACAGCTATTTTATGTTGTTAATATATATGACATTAAATATACATGCAGGCAATGGACTTGAACATGTTTGTGAATTAACCACGGATTGGTGCACATAAAAACCACGCAGAGCCAAATGGTGGAGATGGAAAAACCCTAGAAGGATGTATGTGCATTCCCGTCCCCATCAGACACATCAGACTCCTGGGGAACTTGAACACGAGGGTGAATGAATTTACATTTGTAATGCTATTATTCAGAGTAAATTACAAAATAGCAACTGCTCAGCAACCGATAGCCTGACCATGATTGTGCCAGGTAAACGTTCATCACACTGTTCATCAAATATGGGGCATCTACTTGTTAAAATAAGCTGCACAGATTTCTGAGTGAGTTTCTCCTCACTGCAATGGTGATCAAACTGAGCAATAAGCAACACAAATGTAACCAGTACCAGTATTGATAATGGAAAGTGTAGGACAAGTGCGTTGTGTCTTTTGAGGAGGAGAAGGAGTGCCGAGAAATCGATTCAAAGCGAGTTTTGGTGAGGGGTCAGCCTCCAATCGGTCTCCTTCTCTCGTAACGCCTATTCTCCAGACACGCCTCTGTCTCCAGCCATGCAGCCACACAAAGTAACTATGGGAAGCAGCGGCAGCTATTAGTGGATGTGAGCTGTCAATCAAACCGACCCGCCCCAACGTCTTTCAGACGGGAAGCGCTCTGGTCACAACTTCTCCAGCAGCTGTGAAGTGGGACCTCTGTGGCATCACGCAGTACCAACGAGCAACAGACGGCCAAAATGTAAAGGAAAAGCTGCCTTACACCACTTTCTGAAAGTAGGTGTGCAGTGTACAAGTGTAGCAGTCTTAAAACGAGTCC
Source organism: Myoxocephalus aenaeus (assembly GCA_038501785.1). NCBI lineage: Eukaryota > Metazoa > Chordata > Actinopteri > Perciformes > Cottidae > Myoxocephalus > Myoxocephalus aenaeus. The sequence continues at coordinate 3,910,510 of JBAMJR010000091.1, forward strand.
GTAAAGTTGACGTTCCGCAGCCGGGACGCCCAATAATCTGTGCGTAAAAGTGGACAGAAGTAGAACTTCTGCGGTGGATGGAACGTTTTCTCGGCGGCGATGGATGAGCCAGTGGGCCTTTTGGGCGCAATGAAGAGCTGACACTGTGAGAAACAACCGTTTCGACCTTAACAGTTGATGTCTGCCGTCCAGAGTTTGGCGACAGTGCCGCAACGGCGCGGAGCGGAGCGCGCAGCGGGGCAGCAGATGCTGAGCAGTTACCGCTGGGAAGCTAATGAACTGAATTTGTCTGGACTACAGACTTTTCGTAAGAAGTAGGACAAGCACAACGCCGCCCAACTAGTTATTTCCGTCATGCGTAGAGGCGCTTCGACGTCCAGCACCTTGTTGTAATGACATACTCTGAACGTTCAATTCTTCTCAAAGTTGCAGCTGGCTGATGCCACGACTCCAGCAGGAGTTAGTGGAAAGTTTTGTCGTTTACATCCTTCTGTCTACCTCTTCTCAACATGGACGAGAGTGTTGGGTCTGCTGCGGTCGACAGCTGCTCGGACGGGGAGAGCATCAACCTCAGCGTGCTCAACTGGGAGCAAGTGCAGCGGCTGGACACCATCCTCACCAGCTCCATCCCCATCCACGGCCGGTGGAGCTTCCCCACTCTGGAGGTGAAGCCGCGAGACATCGTCAAGGTGGTCCGGAGTCGCATGGAGGAGAAGCGGATACATGTCCGGGAGGTGCGACTGAACGGCTCCGCGGCCAGCTACGTCCTGCACGAGGACAGCGGGCTGGGATGGAAAGATCTGGACTTAATATTCTGCGCCGATCTGAAAGGAGAGATGGAGTTTCAGATAGTGAAAGATATCGTTCTGGACTCCCTTCTAGACTTTTTGCCAGAAGGAGTGAATAAGGAAAAGATCACACCGGTGACCTTAAAGGTAGAAGTGTTATGTCGATCCTATTGTGTGTCAAACTTTCAAACTTAACAGGGAAGAAAGTGAACATAGTGTTTTATATTGTATGCACTTAAAATGTACATATGTCTTAAACAAACAAGATTGAGTTAATGCTTCTATTTGTGTCTTGGTTATGCATCAGACAGAGTAGGTTAAAACTATCAATTAGTGCAATCAAAATGTTTTATTGCAAGTAACATCCATTTGTGAATTAAAATGTAATATGCAAATCCAAAATGTTTCCTTGCTGTTGAGCTGAATCTCGTGGGGGGACCGAATGTAAGACACGTCTCTATTGGTCAGTCTCCTTCACAGTGACAGCATAGCAACATTTTATGTTGTCGTTATAACTATATTGTAGACCCCTTTAGGGCCCCTGAGATATCCATGTTAAGGGTTCCTTTCACAATAATGACCCGCTCGCTTTACATCATCCCACTTATTACACGACTACTTACTAACAGAATCAGTCATTTCACACAAATATATTTATTTGAAAAGTATGATCGGAGCTGCGTCCATAGCAAGGTCTGTTATTCCTAAATACCAGATCATTAAATGCTATAATGGACCGATCATAACCGAGTATTCAACAAAGATTGAGACTTGTCAATAGAGACGTGTCTTGCATTTTGTGGTTTGGTCAGTGTAGGAGATTCAGCTCAACACTAAAGAAAACCTTTGGATTACGTAATGAAGAACATGAATGAACACAGAAGTAACCCCATATGAGATCTGCCCTGAATATTTGCAACCAGCAGAGAGATGTAGGCCTTCAAATAGTAAAAAGGTTGCTTTCCAATTCAAAGAGGATTCTGTCTAATCCAATTGGTGTCGGATCCACATTAATAAATCGGCTCTCAGTTACCTGGATACCGAGGACTTCCTGGGCTACTAATGGCCCACAAACAGATGTGATCAACAAAACATCACGACTAACAGACCTAATCCAAGACTTTTATCTGGTGCAAATAATAAACATGTCCATTTGTTGGAGCCTTCTCAGAATGGTTTAGATTATTTTAGATCTAGTAGATCTCTGTGTAAAACCCACAGTGCAAACATTCTTACTAACTAACACCATATTACAGCTGTGAAAGGAGAGAAAGAGAGCAGTTACTAACAGACACAAAGAAGGCTGTAGGACTCTCTGTGATGAAAAATCAAACATCTGATCACTGTGGCTTACTGTTTGCTCTGATTATGTTGCAGTGGCCTTTTTAAGTTATAGGAAACACAATGTCTTCAATTGATTACATTTTCAGTCAGTGACTTAAAACTTGCACAAATATGAACTGCATTAAAAGTCTGTGATGTCGCCTAATGTTTGACTTGTGTATGTTTTAGGAGGCTTACGTGCAAAAGATGGTGAAAGTGTGCAATGACTCCGACCGCTGGAGTCTCATCTCCCTCTCCAACAACCGTGGCAAGAACGTGGAGCTCAAGTTCGTGGACTCTCTCCGACGCCAGTTTGAATTCAGCGTGGACTCTTTCCAGATCCGCCTGGACTCGCTGCTCCTCTTCTACGAGTGCTCGGAGCACCCCATGGCTGCCACCTTCCACCCCACAATTCTCGGGGAGAGCGTCTACGGCGACTTCCCCACCGCCCTCGATCACCTGCGCAAGCGCCTCATCTGCACCAGGAGCCCCGAGGAGATCCGAGGCGGGGGTTTGCTGAAGTACTGCCACCTGCTGGTGCGGGGTTTCCGCGCGGCTTCCGCCACCGAGATGAAACTGCTGCAGCGCTACATGTGCTCGCGCTTCTTCATAGACTTCCCTGATGTGAGCGAGCAGAGGCGGAAGCTAGAGTCCTACCTGCAGAACCACTTCGTGGACCTGGAGGACAGGAAGTACGACTATCTGGCCACGCTCTACGAGGTGGTGCAGGAGAGCACGGTGTGCCTGATGGGCCACGAGAGGCGTCAGACGCTCAGCCTCATCTCCTCGCTGGCGTTGCGGGTCCTGGCAGAGCAGAACGCCATCCCCAACGCCGCCAACGTCACCTGCTTCTACCAGCCGGCTCCTTACGTCTCGGACGGCAACTTCAGCAACTATTACGTAGCGCAGGTTCAGCCGATCTACCCCTGTCATCCCTTCCTTCCCCAGCATTACATTCCTCCTCAGCACCATCCTATGTACGGCACCTGGTTACCCTGTAACTAAACTCTGTGTGCGTTCATGCACTGTTGTGTAACTGGTGCAACCTCTTTGAGATGGATGAATGGTGATCTCTTTCTTGAGATGGGAAATTGAGGGAAATGAGAGAAGGGGGGACATGGGGCAAAACATGATAAAGACAGATAAAAGAAGAGAATGAGTAAGCAAGGGAAATGAGGGCGAGGAAGCTAGATCACGGCAGTGGGCCAGAGAAAGGCTTTCCCCGGGTGAGGGTGCCACAGCAGGAGGAGCTGAGCACACAGGGAGAGATGCCAGTGAGGGAGGCTGACTCATCACTTTTAGGGTTCTCTCATCGAAGATCGATTTGGTAGACCATCGGGATGAACAACACCCTGCGATGATACTTTTCTTGTCGGCTGCGAGTTACGGCTCAGAGGAACTCACATTTGAAATGGTTAACATGTATGAGGTCCACATCCTCTTTACATGGAAAACCAAAACTAACATACAGCCGCAGAGAGTCACGGAGGACACACATGACATGCTGAAGATGTTGATTTGTGGTCAATCAACAGCCAGTTTCTGACCTTGTCCGTGTGCACTGTTTGTATGGGACTCCTTTTCACAGACAATGCAAAATGAGGAATTTGATACTGTTTACAAATCCAAAGATCTACTTTGATACTCAACTTTATCAGAATTCTGAGACCAAAAAAACCAACAACAAAACAATGCATGCTTTATTTCTGTAATAGGAATAATTTTCTTTAAGTGCCTAGATAAAGCCTAAAGGGAAGAGGGATTTTTGTGATTCTGTATCTGTTGGGTCGTCTAATTGTTCTACTCAGAGTTGACCCACGCCGAGTAAGGTCTCTTAAGAATAGGCATGTTTTAGATCCACTGATATTTTTTGACCATGTTTAGCGAAAGTCTTGGCTCTTATCTGCAGCCCCGCTCGACGAACACACATCCTGATTACCAAAGAGGAAGTAGCAAGATAATCTCATCATCGGTAGAGAAAGGGGGGGGAGGTGGAGGTTGAGTCAAAAATGCTTATGAGAGTAAAATAGATGGTGATTTTGAGATAAATATGCAGAGAAAGAATTAGGTTTGGCAGCAAGAGAGCAAACGAGAGAGAATAAACTGCTCATATCTGCAGTTCCATTAGATTGCCAAATAAGGCGGTGAAGTACTCAGCTTGATAAAAAGAAAAAGCTATTCATCACATACAATGTTATCATCTGTGGGGGATAAAGAAACGTATTTGGATATGAGAAAGTGTTGCGCCTAATGCATTTCAAAATGCCTATTCATCACGTGTAGTCTATGTCAAAATGTTCTTGTGAAACTGTAATGCATAGTAATGACCAGATCTGAAATATACAACTCGCACTCACTTAAAGGTGCCCTGTGAAGTTTTCATGTGAAAAAAAAAAAAGTTATGTTTACATTTAGTCTCACCAAAATACATTGTGTGTGTTTTTTTTAAATACTTTTAATACTACAAAAGTGTTAAGTGCACTTTCTTCCTCTTGCAAAGATGATTTTTTTGAATATTTTAAATGTAGCAGGCTTCTTCTTCACTGCCTTTTATGGCAGGATGAGTAATCCATGAAATATTGTGAAATTGAAGGGAGGATATAAATCACTGCACGCATGGTTGCACATATTCATGTATGTCAGGATTAAAAAATGAATAATTAAATCACTTTTTTTGTAATGGCTCCATTGACTTGTGGGCAAAAACTTTACAGGGCAACTTTACGTATTCAAATAAATATTAAACATTTAAAAAGAACCAATGTGTTTGAAACTGGGACCATCAGTTCTCTCAAATTACACTGGAAAGTTACTATTTTCTTCTTCTTATCAAATATATAAAATGATCATTTTCAATGCAGTTGAGTTTTTTGTATGCAGTTAAAAAATATTTTGACATGCTGTATGCACTGTAAACATGTGTATCCATTTCCTGTGTAAGAGAGAAAGCGAATAGGGATGTCTGCAAACACAAAGTGAATGTTTGTCGGTGGGTCGGATGTTGGAGTAGAAGCATACTACTGGCAGAGTCCGAGGCCCAGCAGAGGAGAATATTTTCAGAAGATGTTGTGCATGAAAAAAATATAAGAGTTTGAAATGTGTCGGAATTTTGGCTGCAAGAGTGGATCATGGCTATTGGAATGTATTTTTAACATAAATAAGCACCAAACAATGAGGAAATAATGCAACAAATATATAGACCATCACATGGATATTTGAAGAGCAATAAGAAAATTTGTTTTTTTTATGATGATTATGGGGGAAAGAACAGGTGTACAAGTGTAAGACACTCAGCGTATTCTCTCAAACATGTCAGATATCCTATTTTTCTATCAATCTCTATTTTTGTACAGTTTGCGTTTGGCTGATGTAGCAGGCAGATTCAAAGCTGTGTAGTATTTTGTGGTGTGAGTGTGCAGATTTGTGATTTATTGTGGCTGCTGAAGAGCGGTGCAGGTGGACATGGCGGCAATGCTGAGATGCAGATTTAGCTTGTGTTCATTGTATGCATGCTCTGAGCTGTTTCATATGGGTTTTACGTTGCTCTAAAGAGATTGTTTCACTGTTCTACTTGTTTTTAAACTGCTGTCCTGTTTGGACATGACAATAATGATCTGATAATTAAAAGCAAAAAAAGACCAGCAGACAAGAGATGTTCAGTTAAGTTTTTTGTTATCATTCTCATCACACACACTATTTGCTGTCACAATCTGCATGGCATTTTTTTTTTTTTTACGTTTTACCTTATTGAACCTCAGTTCAGCAGAGGGAAATAGCTCTGGAATTCAGTGTGTTGTGCCCGGCCTTTGACAGACAGAGGAGGAAAAGTCTTCATCAGGTCAACGCCCTGAGATGCTCGCACAATCCCAGCGGGCACGACTGCTGCTGCCAGCCAAGTGTCAGCTGAACTTGACGGGTTTCCCCTCCAAGAGACGTCACGACGAACGTCATCGAGTGTCAGCGGCTGTCAGTTCATCGTTTGCCAAACCTCATTAGCTGGGAGTATTGGCAACAGCAGGTAGATGCCATGTACATTCACAGACCTTACTACCTCATTGGTCCCCAGTGACACATGGCAACTGATTGAGTCGATTGGCTCTGCATTACTCCGGGCCTCGGCCTCCAGATGTCACTTTCATTGAGAAAAATATATTCCTTAGTCTCTCTTTCAAGTTTTTTTCTTTTCTTCTATCTGTCTCTATGTTATTCTGCCTTTTTGTTTATTATTTCTTTTTCAACTCTTACTTTAATTCTTTGGCCAACACGCTGCTTTTCATAGGCTGCTGTGTGCAAGCCTAAGGTTACTTTAGTGACACTCTGAGTACTTAGCGCGATGCCAGCGTCATCCTCTGTTTTGTGTCCTCACTCATTTCCAGTGGCGGGCCGTGGCTTTTCTACCTGTGCAAACTGTTCGCAGCGCTCAATGAGAAAATAAGCTAATAGGGACAAATAATTATTATACTTGTAGTGTATTTGTGAAAAACAATTAAATTATAAAATATAACTTTTAATTATTACAAAATAAAAAAATAATAAAAAAATAAAATAATAATAATAATATTATTTGTGATTCTGTTTAGGCCAGCAGAGAAGGCTTAGCAGGCCCTGACAGCCCGCCACTGCTCATTTCCCTTCATCTCTGCCTGCCTGGGCCTCTTGATGAACTTAAGCAGAGAGAGAGAGATGAGCTATGGAGAGGAGAACAGAGCTAATGTTATCCCCTGTTAAGAGGGAGAGAGTGGACGCTAAATATAGGCCCCCCTCTCAGCCACTGTAAGGACATTAGCCCATCTACAGAAAGCTGATTAGCCTCCCTCCATGAGCATGTGCTCAGTGCTCTGGTGTTGTTACTGCGGAGAGATTTACCAGCTATTGTAGTGTAACACATACCTCCCCCATCTCCCGCCGTCTTTTAGGTCACGCTGGCTGGTACGAAAAAGAAAAAAAAATCCACTTCCTTATTAAAGAGCTTAATGGGACTCATTGAGGCATTTAGTGTGTTGACCAACAAGGAAAAGAGCTGACCTAATAACACAGGTAGCTTAGGAAGTGTGTTACTATGCTGCTTTTGAATACTGTCTTGACAGGTGAGCCGAGGAAGATTACAGTTTTCGGAGAGGGTTAGAGCAAAACAAAATCGAAACAATCTCCTGGTTTCTCACCCGGAAAGTACACTGTTGGAATACATCTAGTGACGAGGTAAATGTGAATGTAAAGTTACGCACATATTCGCTTTCTTGCCTTTAGACGAGAAGATTGATGGACTAAGTATTGTGTTACAGGCAAAAGCCGGTTAGCTTAGCAAAAAATAGTGCGCATAGATTTCTCCAGATGTAACAACATCCACCTCCCAGCACCTCTAAAGTTCACTAACTAACACATTATATCACGTTTGTACAGTATATCTGACCGTTTGTTGAGCTTTTGATGTACTTGTATGGGTATTTGGTTAGTTTGGGTTAGCCTGCCAGGCTAGCTGTTTCCCCTATTTTGTGTCTTTATGCTAAGCTAACCTCCTGCTGGCTCGAGCTTCATATTAACTGTACAAACATCCAAGTGCATCAATCTTCTTTCCCAAAATGTCAAACAATTGTTCTAAGAAGTTGTAACTCACAGCGAGGGCCTTTATTAACTCAGTGTTTCGGGGCAGCACATGTGAGGCAGAAGACAGTGGAAAATTCGCATCTGTTCAAAAACTCAAAGCTATGGACTGCCTTCAAAGATGAATCTTATGTTTATGAAAATACCACGGCTACGACTTAAAGAGGAGCCATCAAAGAAATATGACGACAAAGGATTCTTTTGCGATTTATCTATTCAAATAAGCGCTGACAGATTTATTTAGTGCAGATTTCATTATTTCTTACAGTCCAGGAGGATATCATATCCATCAACACTCTGATTTCTTTTGCTTTCAGGCATTTCAGACAGATTCCGAATGGAGCGACAGATGGACAGACCACATAGATAGATAACCACATTGTGCCGATCGATCTGTTGAGGCCGACTATCAACAACGATGAGAGCTGTAATTAAAGTCAAAAGGGATGTCCTCAGTGAATATGGTAGTGTATAATAAATGATAATCACATTTGTAAGGACCACCATGAAGAAGCCTATCTAACATATGACAGATGAGGTCGGAAATGTGGTTTTAAAAACAAGAGAGCCAAGTGTTAATGTGGACCACAAAGGGAGCTCAGTCCAATTTTAAAGTTACTTTTCATTCCATTTTTCTTTTAAATATAAATGTATTGCTATAATATTTCTGTGTGGGGTACTTTAAAAAAAATGATTTCAATGGTCATCTAGTGTTTTAATGAACAAAAGCTAGTTATTTTCTCAGGCTTATGTGTGGGCATGTTCACAGGCAAAAGGTTGGATGAAGTCATATCACTGTTCATTTTTTTAATTGCTTTGAGCCTCACAACAACAGGAAATGAATAGCAACAAAAAGGTCAGTTAGCAGCTCATAAAACAGTGGGATTACGGGTGCAGTGCTGACAAGAGGTTTTCATTGACATACAAGTACATGAAGACAACTTCAGTTAACTCTTATTTAGAAGCAGCGGGTAGCACAGGTGCAGCGCAGAAACGATAGAATAACAGTGTGTTTTATTGTGGATGCACAATCAAAATAACACATTACGCATAATACCCGTGGTTTTGGACCTCTGAGTGTCAAAGGATTTGTTAGTATCTGAAGAAGTGTATCTATGCAAACACACACACACACACACACACACACACACACACACACACACACACACACACACACACACACACACACACACACACACACACTCAAATCCATTGGATATGAACCAGTTGGAGCAGCAGGACCAAGAGTCCATCCAGTCAGTCCAGCCAGGGTCAGAGGCCACTGAGTAAATCCAACAAAAGCAAAAGCCAGACTATGAGAAACAACAATGTGTGTCTGTCTGCGTGTGAGAGAGTGCAAAGGAGATAGCGCGAGATGGAAAAACACAGAGATGTGTGTGGGCATGTGTGTCTGCATTTGTGTGTTTGTGTTCCAGGAAGGCTTGTCTAGTTTTCAGCGTGAGACATGTGTGGGTGAAGTCGCTTTTAGAGATTATGAAAAGCAGCCATGAGCAAAACTTGATCCTCTCGATTATTAGGCAACACAATGATAATAATTCATTCTTGTGGACAAGCCAATCGCAGAGAGAGTTTTCGGTGACATCAGATGCCAAACAACTGGCTGGCTGGAGCAATAAATCAGATTCATCCCTAATCTTAAGTGTTTATGCCTGGTAGTGTAAATAGTTTGGCCAGCTGGACCGGGGCCGGTGCTGGAATACAGATTGTCTTGTTGCGGAGTAGAAACCAGCTGGTAACAGAGAGGGAGAGAAGGTTTGGTAATTTGACACATGGCAGGGAAAAGTACTTGTTTTCTCAATAAGAATAGGAATCATTAGGTAATAAATCCATAAATAGATATTCAACGTTTCTCACGTGTCTGCATGTTTGCATGCATGTGGCAGTGAAAAACAATTCAGTTTAATTATGTTAAATGTAATAAAGTTCAATTCGGCACCACTTTTTAATAAGTCACCCTTTTAACAAAATTAAGAGTCAGCAGCCTTAAACAGTAGACATTTCGTCTTTGATCTGATTATGTCATAAATCGTCTGTGCAACATGTGACATACGCAACAATGAGTATGTGTATTGCTGCATGCAGCTATATCTTCTTTTTTTTTACCTATGTACCTTTGTAATTGACGACCTGCTAATTCCCTGTTTACCTCTGTTGTGTGGACGGGAGTGAGGGAGGGGACGCATAAGTCCATTGTTTGTGTAATGTTGAAAAATAGCAAAACCTAGAAAACAGACATTTAAAAAAAATAAAAATAAAAAGGCTGCAGCTATTCTACCGGCTCTGTGAGGCTGCACTTATACAACAGGGCTTTGAAGTAAATGCTAACAAACTACATGTTGCTAGCATGGCTGAAAGGGTTTGTAATACATAATAAAATAATAAACCTTAACTAATGCTTTATCCGTTCACGGACATTAATGAGAAGAGGTTTGGGAATGTTATATGAGCCCCAGTGAAAACGGGGGCTAAATTCTTCATCAGGAGCTCTTCCTCACTCTCCATGTCCTCGTACTCCCATGAATCGATACCAGAGCCACTGATGTGACAAAGTAAGGCACAGCCTGGCCTTACAAGAGCATATAAGTCCATTGTACATGTTTATAACACAATTCAACCATAAATATTAACATAAATCAAAAATATCACTCGAGAGGACTCAAAAGTTACTCGAGAGAGCTCCCCAAGTTCTGGAAATATAAATTTTCATATCCCTAGCTTGATGCCACACATAATTAGCGCACCTTTCTGGAAACCTTACGACCTACAGAATCCGCCAATACCGCTGTCAGACAAAGCCTCAGCAAGATATCAACCACATTGCATTTTTTTCCAGCCAAAAAACAGAAATATGACTTACTTATGGATGAAACAATACTTGCTTGGTATGTAATGGTGCATCTGCTTGAGCAGAGCCCCTCTGTTCTGGAACCAGAGGCGTCCAAGGTCCAGGAAGAAAGTTAGGGCATTTTGTCTCTCAGAGGATCTAAAACTACGGTTCACGAAATGTGCACTAAATTAATTACTAAAAATATTTAACTTCACTTAATCAAAGTTAAACTTTGCAGAGATAATGTTAACAAATAGTTATATCATCAACAAATAAACCGGTAACCCATATACTGCTCTATGAACCACTTAACTAGTCTCACAAGTTTCTTCTGTATATTATACATTTTGAAATTATTCAAATATTCTGTATTTAGTACGGGTATGCAAACCATTCGAAATTTTTGAGAAAAATTTGATAATAATGCAGCTTTGAATGTTTTCCATTTAAGACTCTGTTAAGCTTTACAAACTAGTAAATGGTGTATTACCATTAATAAAGCCATTTAAATCACTAAAAGATCATATGAAGAAGTTACAACGGTTAATAAATGGTTCGTCATTCATTAATTCATCAAATCTGAAAAGAGCTAGCTTAAAAGTGCTAGCTAAAAAGTCAAAGCATGTCTCATCCGTTTGGAGCACCAATGCCAGCAACAAAGTTGTTCTTGTTAGTTAGCTTCTTACTAATATGAATCACATTAATACATTATTAATCGAAGATGGATTAAGCCTTTATTTAAAACATATGAACCCTTCATAAAGGGTACTTTATAAGAAAGTGGTACTCATTTTAAAATCAGACTTGACTGCTGCAGAGGTATATTTTAGTGTCGTCAGTGTTGTAACAATTATCTTTTTTACAACTAGCCATGAGAAGCTGGTCTCCTCTCGTCTGCAAAATAACATCTGGTATATTGCTCTCTAACACTCTCTCTCTCTCTCTCGCACACACACACACACACACACACACACACACACACACACACACACACACACACACACACACACACACACACACACACACACACACACACACACACAAAACACATCAATCCACACAATCCCACTAAAGTAGCACTGAGCTAGTGCAGTCAAAGTAAGATGCCAGGAAAAGGTACAGCAATAATACACACTTTAATATTCCATAAACTGATCAGGAATAGAATCGCTGCAATTGTCATCATCATTACCATAAATGTGATGATAAAATCAAATACTTTTGCTGTTATGAGCGGTGCAGCCAGAGCTTATCATGCCATTTATGTTGTCTTGGCCCTGGAGTTCATACAAATATTACTTTGGAAAATAATGCTTTCTTTGGAGCTTTTCTCAAGAGTGTGACCCCAGTACAACATGGGCTTTTTTAAAGTTATGAAAAATAAATGTGCTTGCATGATGACATTTTGCTGATCCTTACTGAAGAATTAGGTTTATGTTGGATTCAGGATTCAAATTAGAATCACAGTTAGGATTGAGGGTTAAAGTTGGTGATGAGGTAAATTAACATAGTCAGTAAAAATCTTATAATGATTCAAAGATGTGCACTTTTGTGTGCACATGCACACACATCTGCCTGTTTCTGTTTACAACACTGGGGGAGGTGCTGAAATGCTGTGATGGATTTTTTTCTTCCCAGATGGTGAGGCTGCAGAAATGGAGAGCAAGCCAGAGAAAACATCAGTTTGTTTCCTATAAAGTCACCTCTGTCTGTTCGTGTGTGTCCGTGTGTCCGTGTGTGTGTGTGTGTGTGTGTGTGTGTGTGTGTGTGTGTGGGGGGGGGGGGGGGGGGGGGGGGGGGGGGGGGGGAGATTTATATCCATCCATAAAATGTAAAAAATATATTAAAAACTTTCTGTGAACACATCTACACACATTGGTGATTTTAAAAGACGTACCACTTCCTTAAGTTCTTAGGAACTTGAGTTCATAGGCATTTTATCACATTATGCTGCACCTTAACTTTGAGTAATTTCAGTCCAAAACCCTGACTTGCACTTTCCTCCTTTGATGAAATAACGGTAATCTGTAACAGGCATTTATTCTCAGCACAGTCTAAACGGTTCATTTGGAGCTAAATTTAAATCCCCAAGGTACTAATTTGTGTGAGTTTTTGTTTGTGTACTTCTCTCATAGTGTTTTAATGTCTATGTGTGTGCATGTGTGTGTGTGTGTGTGTGTGTGTGCATGTGTGTGTGCCTGTGTGTGTGTGCCTGTGTGTGTGTGCCTGTGTGTGTGCCTGTGTGTGTGTGTGTGTGTGTGTGTGTGTGTGTGTGTGTGTGTGTGTGTGTGTGTGTGTGTGTGTGTGTGTGTGTGTGTGTGAGTGTGTGTGTGTGTGTGTGCCTGTGTGTGTGTGCCTGTGTGTGTGCCTGTGTGTGTGTGTGTGTGTGTGTGTGGTGCAGAAATCCCAGTTGTGTGCTCACATCCTGGTAAAAGCGTTATTGCTTTCCTCTCCGTGCCAGCCTCCTGCTATCACGCCTGTTCTTATGGGCTGTAATGATAGTTATTATCACATTGTAATAGCAAACACACCTGCCATCTCGCTGCTCATGCCAAAAACACACCTGTATGTGGTTAAGTATAGCGTTGTTGCTATATAAAGGTGAAGACAGTTATACCTGGCCTCAAGAAATGGCCGTGTATATGTGGGCATGTTTAATTTTTCTGCTGTGTAGCATCATATATCATCAACTATACCTTTGTGACATCCATCATTTATGTGTCGTCACTTCCTAAAGGCTCTTTGACAATTAAATGTTTTTCCCTCTTCATGCAGGAAAAAGCTGGAGGTGAAATGTTTTAGCGGCTTGCACTCTGTGTGATGAAGGACTCATGTGTAATTCATCTTAGAAAGCCGTCTTAGTCACAACAGCTTGTCTCCGCACAGCAACCCGGGCAAATGTTTTCCAGAAGTTATGCATTATTAGCACTGCTGGTCAGAAAAACAAGAGCAGACTGTGCTAAGTCTGCAGACTCTGCGTCCGCTGGTTTCAGTTTCACAGCAATGTTCCCGGTCGGAGAAAACCAAAACAAACTCGCCCAAAGCTCCACAGTTTGACACAGCTGCTGGTTCTTCATCAAATTCAGCTGCTGCAGCAAATTGACATTTGCAAATGACATTAATAATGCAGGCAGAAACAAAATGCCAACTGCCTTAAATAGGGTAGATTCACTGTAATTTACAAGTTAATCCAATAAATGCATATGTATCTACCTGAAAAAACAATCTTTAGGGCTCTTCAATAAAACCATAGATTGCCATTATGCTAACTTCCCCAGACAAGTGTGTGTCCAACGTAAAAGGCATTTTTGATGGATAGATGCAGTGTGGAAATGGGCCCATGACCCTTATCAGATAAGTCCTTCCAGCCTTCTACTTATCTTAGACTTGAAGTTTAAATCTGTAAGTTTTAAGTATGTTTCCGCGTGTAAGTCTGACAATTATTCAAATTAGGCAATGCAAAGCTTGTAAAAAAAAAAACACATGTAGAACCAACCACTATATCAAGCCACTGCACGCAATGCAACCTCAACAGAACTGATCCACTGATTCAGCCCCCCACCCTGCTGCCATCCCGACGCAAGTACAGAGCACTGATGTGCAGAAGAGTGTTTACTGTTCACTCTGTTGTTACTGTTGTATGTATCATTGTGCTGTGGAGAGGAATGTCCCCTTGGGGACAATAAAGTCGAAAGTTTAAATTAGGGAAAGATCATGGTCATGGTTAAAAGAAACCAGTTTTGACTGTTGGAAAGAGATGGATTTATTGTACAAACCACAGTCACTGGCATCAAAGTCAGACAGTACCAAATCTAAGAGGTTTTGCAGCTCCATAACAACGTCAAGCTATATACTTGTGCCTCTGCCTCTGGCACATACCAGTCGTTACTCTTTATTGGTGCTGGCAACCAAGAGATATGCAACCTGTCAAGCTATGACAACTGTATATTATAGTGTTTCTTGATAGAGTATGTGACAAGCAATTTGCCCGAGACACTACAACACTGATCTACAGTATAAAGATGGATAGAAAGGTTTTATTGATAAAAAAATGCTTTTGATACCATCTTTAAATCCTTTTTACATGATGCCCTTAGTTATCTATAGTCAATAACTGATACCCCCAAGTGTTGGACACTGTTAGCACAAGTAAGGAACGCCAGTGTGAGCCTCCTGACCTTTGAACTCTATCTGTCACAAAGGAAAATGGAGCTTGGATAGTGTGTTTGAGAGAGAAAGTATATTTGTCGCCAATGACTTAATACTGGGGAATGGGTTACTCTGCAGGCACACAGCATTATCCACTTCATAAACTGCCAAAAATCTGCTCAAAGAGTTATACTTTAATCCAACTATTAGTCGACCATCAATCAGGTGTACCTGCTAATCTCATGGCCCATTGATAAAACAGTCAAATGACAAGATAATCTACTTTTTTTTATTATCAACTAATGATAAAAGAGAAAATAAAAAGTTATAGTTGTCCTTTAGAGAACAGAGGAGGCTGTATGCCTCTCATTTCCTGGAGCAAGCTCCAGCATTCATGGAAAGCGTACATGACCGTCTGTGTGTGACTGGGAGCGGTGTGTGCACATCGCTTACCGCTGCATGTGCATGTTCTCTGGCATGTTTGCACAGCAAACAAAGTGAGTATAATAAGTAGGTGGTGGCGTTCCCATTCATTAATGTTAAGCAAGTTAAGTTTGAAAGCGTAAGTATGGTGCTCACGCTATATTTCCATACCACAAAAAAATAAGATATGCTGCCTGATTCATATTCAGTATATTAAATCAGCCTCTTTTTTTCTTTTTCCCTTCATTCTTCGGCCAATGTCATTCCCAAAACAATTACTGAGTCTATATTTATGAAGCTTCTCAGACCATTAGTTTGATTCAGAAGGTTTGAGTGCCAACATCAACATCCCACCCTGACCTGTCAGACAAACCAACTCCAATCCAACCATTACCAATCTCCACAAAAGTTACTTCCTTTCCAATCGTCTGGTCCCAATTTGGAAAACAGATGTAGGTGGTTGTTTGCAAGTCATGTACAAAAGCAACATCTTAAAAAAATAGAACGACTACTTTGCAATTGCAGTTTTTCAATTCAATTCAGTTTATTTTATATAGCCCAACATCACAAATACAAGTTTGCCTCGGAGGGCTTTACAATCTGTACACATAACATCCCTGTCCCGGGACCTCACATCGGATCAGGAAAAACTCCCCTAAAGAGATAGTAAAAACCCTTTCACAGGGAAAAAAGGGAAGAAACCTGAGGGAGAGCAACAGAGGAGGATCCCTCTCCCCGGATGGACAGAAGCAATAGATGTCATGTGGCCAGAATGAATAGCGTAGTTACAGCACATTCAATGAATATGACAGAAATTATTCATATAATGAGTATTAGGCATGGTCCATGATCCTGATAATCCATGAAGCAGAAGGCGGTAGAGAGGAGGGGGGCATCAGAAGGGCCATGGCAGCGGGTAAGACCGGTTCCAGGCCGGTTCCATCAGCAGGGCCATGGCAGCAGGTAGGACCGGTTCCAGGCCGGTTCCATCAGCAGGGCCATGGTAGCAGGCAGGACCAGTTCCAGGCAGCCATGGATCCATGGCAGGACCGGGGGGGCAGGACCGGGGGGCAGGACCGGGGGGCAGGACCCGGGGCAGGACCCGGGTCCAGGCAGCCATGAATCCATGGAAAAGGAAAGTAGAGTTAGTAATGTGCATTGAAGGGACAATAGTTTATCCAGATGGAGAGAAAGAGGAGAGGAGGAGTGAAAAAGGAAGAGAAGAGGAGCGAAATAGGAAGAGAAGAGGAGCTCAGTGTATCCTGAGATGTCCCCCAGCAGTCTAGGCCTATAGCAGCATATCAAGGGGCTGGACCAGGGCAAACCTGAGCCAGCCCTAACTATAAGCCTGAAACAGCCCTAAGTATAAGCGCTATCAAAGAGGAAAGTCTTAAGTCTACTCTTAAATGAGGTGACCGTGTCTGCACCCCGGACTGAAAGTGGAAGCTGATTCCACAGAAGAGGAGCCCGATAACTGAAAGCTCTAGCCCCCAACCTACTTTTTAAGACTCTGGGAACCACAAGTAACCCTGCATTCAGTGAGCGTAACGCTCTAGTGGGGTAATATGGCACTATAAGCTCTTTAAGATATGATGGTGCATCACCAGCTAAGGCTTTATAGGTGAGGAGGAGGATTTTAAATATAATTCTCGATCTTACAGGAAGCCAGTGGAGAGCAGCTAATACAGGAGTAATGTGATCTCTCTTCCGAGTCCTTGTTAGTACACAAGCTGCAGCATTCTGGATCAGCTGGAGAGACCCAAGGGACTTTCCGGAGCAGCCTGATAATACGGAGTTACAGTAATCCAGTCTTGAAGTAACAAATGCGTGGATCAATGTTTCTGCATCACTTTGAGACAGGATGTGCCGGATCTTTGAGATGTTCCGTAGGTGAAAAAAGGCAGTCCTTGAGATCTGTTTCACGTGGGAGCCAAAGGACAGGTCCTGGTCAAAAATAACTCAGAGATTCCTTACGGTGGTGGTGGATGCCAGAGCGATGCCATCCAGGGAAACCATATCGTCAGATAGTTGATTTCTGAGGTGTTCTGGGCCGAGTAGAATGACTTCAGTCTTGTCAGAGTTCAGCAGCAGGAAGTTGCAGGTCATCCAGGTCTTGATGTCTTTAAGACACGCTTGAAGTTTAGCGACCTGGTGGATTTCATCTGGCTTGATTGACAGATATAGTTGAGTATCATCGGCATAACAGTGAAAGTTTATGGAGTGTTTTCTGATAATATTGCCTAAAGGAAGCATATATAAGGTGAATAAAATTGGTCCAAGCACAGAACCTTGTGGAACTCCATGACGAACGGCGGTGGTCATCGAGGCCTCATCGTTTACAAATACAAACTGAGATCTATCTGATAAATACGACTTAAACCAGCTTAATGCTGTACCTTTAATACCAATCGACTGGTCTAGTCTCTGTAATAAGATGTCATGGTCAATGGTGTCGAATGCTGCACTAAGGTCTAACAGGACAAGTACAGAGACAAGTCCCCTATCTGATGCAACTAGAAGGTCATTAGTAATTGTCACTAGTGCTGTCTCTGTGCTATGATGCTTTCTAAATCCTGACTGAAATTCCTCAAATAAACTATTGTTATGTAAAAAGTCACACAACTGATTTGCGACTACCTTCTCCAGTATCTTAGAGAGGAAGGGAAGGTTAGAGATAGGTCTGTAGTTAGCCAACACCTCTGGATCCAGGGTGGGCTTTTTAAGAAGAGGTTTAATTACAGCTACTTTAAAAGACTGTGGTACATGACCCATTAGTAAAGACCCATTTATAATATCTAGTAGAGAGGTGCTAATTAAAGGTAAAACTTCCTTAAACAGCTTAGTCGGAACAGGGTCTAGGAGACAGGTAGAAGATTTAGAAGTAGAAACCATTGAAGACAGTTGGTCGAGGTTGATGGTAAAAAATCCATCCAGACGCACAACAGGGCCCACAGCCTCCTCCATGGCCATCCCACCTGAGGATGGACCGGCAGTAGTCGAGGGCAGGAGATCACCGATCCTGTCTCTAATAGCCAGAATCTTATCATTGAAGAAGTTCATAAAGTCATTACTACTGAGGTCTATAGGAATACACGGATCCACCGAGCTATGACTCTCAGCCAGCCTGGCCACAGTGCTAAAGAGAAACCTAGGGTTGCTCTTGTTTTTCTTTATTAGTGATGAGTAGTAGGCTCCTCTGGCATTACGGAGGGCCTTCTTATATGTTCTCAGACTATCCCGCCAAACCAACCGGGACTCCTCCAGACCGTTGGAACGCCATATGCCCTCAAGCTTCCGTGAAGCTTGCTTCAATATGCGGGTCTGAGGGTTGTACCATGGAGCGAGCCTCCTTTGCTTAATGATCCTCTTTTTTAGAGGGGCTATCGAGTCCAGTGTCACTCTCAGTGAGCCAGTAGCACCATCAACGAGTTGATCAATCCGGGAGGGAGTAAAGTTAGCACAGGAGTCCTCTGTTATATTGAGACGTGGTAATGAATCAAATACAGAAGGAATCGCTTCCTTAAATCTAGCAACAGCACCGTCAGTTAGACATCTGGTGTAAAAACTCTTGCCTAACGCTGTACAATCTGGTAGCATAAACTCAAAAGTTATAAGGCAATGGTCTGATAAAAGAGGGTTCTGTGGAAACACTACTAAATGCTCCACATCAATGCCATATGTAAGAACAAGGTCGAGGGTGTGGTTAAAGCAGTGAGTCGGTTCCTGTACTCTCTGACAGAAGCCAATCGAATCCAACAATAAGCTAAATGCAACACTAAGGCTATCATTGCTAACATCCACATGAATATTGAAATCCCCTACAATAATAACCTTATCAGTCTTAAGGACCAAACTTGACAAAAACTCAGAAAATTCAGATATAAATTCAGAGTACAAACCAGGTGCCCGGTATACCACCACAAACAGAATCGGCTGTACTGTTTTCCAGGTTGGATGTGAAATACTAAGAACAAGGCTTTCAAATGAGTTGCAGTTCAATCCAGGTTTAGGACCCATCAACAGACCCGAGTCAAAGATGGCAGCTACTCCACCTCCTCGGCCGGTGTCTCGAGGAATGTGCATATTAACATGACTTGGAGGAGTAGATTCATTTAGGCTGACATATTCCTCATGTCTCAGCCAGGTTTCAGTAAGACAAAATACATCAATATGGTTGTCTGATATTAATTCATTTACTAATACAGCTTTAGAAGACAAAGATCTAATATTTAGGAGTCCACATTTAATTCTCCTATCGTGTTGCACTATTGCAGTAGTGGTGTTAACCTTTATGAGGTTGTTTTCTATAACTCCTCTTTTGGTTACTTTTGATTTAATTAATGTAAGTGGCCGTGGGACAGACACAGTCTCTATAGAGTTAAAGGTGGGCAGCTGCCCTAAAGAAAATGCAGGAAGTGCAGAGAAGGGTGTAAGACTACAACTCTGCTTCTGCTTCCTGGTCTGTCATGCACGAAGTCGACCAATAAGCTTGGTCATGTTTGCAGAAAGGAGATCCGCTCCATCCGAAGTGGGATGGATGCCGTCACCCCTAATCAGACCTGGGTTTCCCCGGAAAGACCGCCAGTTATCTACGAAGCCCACATTGTTTGCTGGACACCACCGTGACAACCAACGGTGGAAAGTTGACATGCGGCTATACATCTCATCAGTCACCGTGTTTGGGAGCGGGCCAGAGAAGACTACCGAGACCGCCATTGTTTTGGCGTAAGCACACACCAACTCCACGCCGATTTTAGTGACTTCCGAGTGGCGAAGCCGGGAGTCATTAAAGCCGACGTGTATTACAATCTTACTGTATTTACGTTTGTCTTTACCCAACAGTTTTAAATAGGACTCAACGTCGCCCGCCCTGGCCCCAGAAATACATTTGACTGTGGTCCCTGGTTTCGCAATCTTCACGTTTCTAACAATTGAGCTCCCGACAACCAAGGTTGGTTTCTCAGTGCCGCTGAGTGGCGAGAGGCTAGAAACGGGGAGAGGGTGGCGGTGTCCAGAGTAAGGTTGAGTAAACCATAGTCATGGTGTGACCGCAATGTCCGACGATACCCATCTAAGCATGGCCTTCGAACCAAGTTCACCAACTTGTTTGCATTTCTTTGAGGAAATATGAAACGTTATCCAGACTGTGAAGTTTCAACCAATTTTCTCCACATTTGAAACTCTTTCTGACTGTTTCCCACTTTTCTCTTGTGTACTTTATGAGCAGTTATGGATAATCAAGGATAGTTTGGAGATTTGTGGAAAAGTAATTTCTTGCTTTGTGTTGTTATTTTTTTTCTACACAGCATTCTCAGAGACAAATAACTGTATTTAGGTTGTGCTCATCAAGTGTACCCTTATGAAAATTGGCTCGCTTGATGTGCTGAGAGGAAACTTTTTGGTAGGTAAAACATCAAGAACAATGGCCTCAAGTTGAAATTGCTCTGCAGATTTAAAAGGTATTGTTGTCTGAGATTTTTATTGAGAGCTTGTGCCACAAAACCGGATATGAAAATCCTCTCTTTAAATTGTGGACTCGAACAAGGACTCGTATATTTGGACTGTGTCTCGGAGGCTGACTCCTTTTGTTTCATTAACTTGAAGTTTTGTATACACATTCTTGGTCTCCAGATGGTGACTCTGATTTTGGTGATCTCTTGACTTTTCCTCACCATGAATTTGACAGTTTCAGATGGATCGCCATAACCTTTGCCACATTTGTGTCTCCCTCAGGACGAACTGTACTAACTTTGGTGATTCCTTGAAATCAAGTGCCAACATCAATTTAAAATGTGTATTTGTGCAATACTTTGGTTTATCATCAAATATCTGTTTTAATGTATTTCAATTTGGGTTATAATCCTACTTTTGGACTTTCTTTCTTTCTTTTTAGATTGTTTGTATTTGATAGTTGACAGTAGTTGTAGACAAGAGAGGGAATTGTATTATATATGTAATAAAGGTACCCTTATGGAATCAATCCAGGGACTTTGCAGGTATATAACTAGCAGGAAACTCCTGGAGTTTGTATTTATATAATGTCTTTCTTGTCTTGTAAGTTAAAGGTCTTAATTAATTAACTTAAATTGTATTGCAGAGTGTGTGTGTGTGTGTGTGTGTGTGTGTGTGTGTGTGTGTGTGTGTGTGTGTGTGTGTGTGTGTGTGTGTGTGTGTGTGTGTGTGTGTTTTTAATTCAAGTTAATTAAAGAAAACGAGAAAAGCTGTCTTTATGAATTCTCATTGAGGGAGGCTTTCTGCAAAGTCCAAGATAATTTAGTGCACATCCTACAACTCACCCTTCATAATTGTTCTTTGCATAACACAAATGGTCATATATTCTCTCCTGGTGGACGACACCTTCTTTAAAAACTCCCATGTCAGTGAATGTGAAGACCAGAAGCTAACTCACTGATCTGCTCGTTGACAGATTTATGGCCTTCCAATGTGGGCTCTCAAGCGACCCCGGCAAGGACTTGGAGGTTAAAGGTCAGCGGTGCGGGGAAAATAAAGGAGAGACAGAAAGCTGAGAGGAGGGCGTGAAAGAGAGAGCAAAGTGTCAGCAAGAAGCTGTAGATCTGACCGAACACTTCGCTCTTTCATGCCTGGAGCCCTCTCATGTCCTGATTGATGATCTGAGCTGAATATTTATCATCTCAAAGTTGGTAAATTCACGGTGATGGTCAGGAGGAGCTGGTCTGGAGCACTATGGGAAAGTACTCCTGATGTGCATGAACACACACTCGCACATACGGCATACTTCGAAGTATTCTCTCATTCTCTCATCTCACCCTATAGCTATGTTTACTCATGAGGCCCATCCGTCTTTCACATCCTCTGAAACCTGTTCAGTCCATCCACCCCATGACCCAACGTTCACCTCCCTCTTCAACATCTCCTTTACCCTTCCCTGTCTTCCCTGTGTGTGTGTGTGTGTGTGTGTGTGTGTGTGTGTGTGTGTGTGTGTGTGTGTGTGTGTGTGTGTGTGTGTGTGTGTGTGTGTGTGTGTGTGTGTGTGTGTCAACACACACACACACACACACACACACACACTTTTGTCTTTCTGCTGGGAGGTCAAAAAAACGACCCTAGCGTTCATGTCACCATCAAAAAGCCGATGAGGAGGAAGCCCCACAGAAGGTCTGGTAACGGTTTACTCGAGGGTCAGAGGGGATGGCATCACAGCGGCCTTCCTGTCACCATGGCAACAACACAGACTGGAAACGTACACTGCTGTTTCAGCAGTAAAATGTGAGAATTGACGGCAATCGACAGTTTGCGAAACCCCTCCCCCTGAACAGCCGTGGTCCAATCATAGCTTGCAAACCATAAGTAAATCATGGGGTAGTAATAAAGCTGGAAATATAGCAGTATTAAATCAATATTGTGATATCGATCCATCCTGTCCAGGGTCGCAAAAGGCAGAGTACACTCTGGACAGGTCGATCGCAGGGCCGATACAGAGACATTCACGGTCTACACCTACAGGCATTAATAAACCTAAGCTGCATGTCTCAGGAACATGGGAGGAAACAAGAACACTCTGAGGGAAGCGAACCCACGCTGACACCGGACTCAAACCCGGGTCTCTTAGGTCCATTATGATATGTTCAAGCTCTCAGTAAAAATCTGTAGTCGGCAAAACAAAAAATATCAGTTGTTGGAAGGCGATGCTTTCACAGCATCATACAATTGATATTAGAGGCTGTTCATGCATTATGTCAATTGCAGTTGGTGTGATCAAATCAAATGTGCAGCTCCGGGATGCAATGACTTTAGCCAGATTAGTGGTATATGTGTGAGGATGTGTCATATATGTAGAGAGAAATACCGACTCAACTTTAATAAAGGTTATTCAATCAACCCTGTTTATACCACACTTTCCTCATTCTGTGGGCCAAAAACTGCAGTCTAATCACTTTCACATTAGTCACTCACACACACAAAAAGAAACACTAATCCGATTAGAGCAGAGAAACAGCCAAATTCCTGACCTTCTCGGACCATATCCCAGTGTTTGTCTGCAGTCACTCGTGAGTTCGGGGCATCTGTTTTAAATTGATGTGGTCATAGACGAAAAGATGTGGAAAAATTAGAACAGAGAGCAATCTTTAAACTCAGGGACAAAAGTCCTGGATCCCTGCTGTGGCGGGTCACTATAACATTCTGTGCATGTGTTTGCACACATGGGTGTGTGTGTGTGTGTGTGTGTGTGTGTGTGTGTGCACGCACTATAAAAACCCATCCAGTCTGCTTCTCTCAGCCATCTGAGCACAGCTGGTGAGCAGATATCTGGGGAGAGGAGAAGAGAAAGGAAAGAGAGGGATTAAGGACGAGAAAGAGTGAGAGAGGGGGTGAGAGTGGGGACAAAGATAATTCAGGGTGAGACAGCCTGAACTTAGAGAAACAACATGGATATGTAAGTTAGAATTCAAGCAGGGCCATTGCACCTGGGAAGTGTGCACAGCTGTGTTTGAGAGTTTGGTCATTACATTACAATTAATTTAACTTAGCTGACGCTTTTATCCAAAGCGACTTACAATAAGTGCATTCAACCATGAGAGTACAAACTCAGAACAACAATAATCAAGAAAGCCAAACTACAAAGTGCTACTAACGTGCAAGATAAATGTTTCTAGTGTTAGATGATTGCTTCCTTGGTGTTGTGCTTATCATTTGGCATTTTATCGCTGAAAGAATGACACATTTTGCTCACTTCCTCCCAGCTTTTTGTTGGCAGGGATTGGTGGATACTCAGGTTAGAATGGGTTTGCAGAGTTTTCCCATGACATTTATCAGTTCCAGTTTGTTTAGTTGCATTACATAGGCACATTATTTAGGCACAGCACATTAAACATTGGGCTATTTTGTTTGTGTTTTCTGGACCCAGGCTACCAATCCCTTTACAAGTTAGTTTCTCTCACATTCTGACCCTCTTTCACACAAGATCACACAGGGATCTATCTGTCTTCCTCTCCCCCTGACAGTTTTGTTTATGTGCATGTTATTTCAATTGGAGGGTAGAGTTAGCGGGTGTGGCCTAATTCCTGAGGCAGGTACAGGAGATTCCTTCCACAGCAAACAGTTTGTCAAAGGTGCGACCAAAAGTAATTATATCTCGACCACTCCAAGGCTGTAATGCTTTCTTAATGATGTCACAAAACCACATAATATGCAGATAAACAGATTACAACCACTGAAAATCTGGTCATCATAGATGTGGTGTATACCACCGTGGAAAACTGTAGACTGAGATCCAATACAAAGTCGTAAAAAAAAAAATTTTAAAGATGGAAAGAGAAGGAAAATCACTCCTGTCTCTGGAGTTAACTACTGTCCTACAGCAGGAGGAAGAGGAGGAAGATATCACTGGAGAGCAGTGAGGAAGACAAGCAGGCTTTACCTCCCATTGCTTATCAGAAAAAAAGAAGAAAAAAAATAATAGCACAGAAAAGTTGAGTCATGATCTAAAAAGACCATTTTAATGTTTGAGGCAGTAAAAGGAACCTAAGAAATAATTAGTGAACCATTGTCCTCTCACTAAGACACACTATGTCAAAAATGGATAACAACACCACTGCACATAATAAAACATATATGGCGCAATGTTTTGCATGGTTTGGCTGTGATTTTATTCTGCATGTTTTGGCTTTTACTGTAGAATATATATTTTAATTCCTGTAATAACCTTCTGGTTAATTTTATAAAACACGTCTCTGGCCCAATATCAGTAATGACTCTGTGTCCTTAACGAGTCCTAAAAACTGACTCTTAGGGTTGTTAAACTGATATTTCTTGGGGTGCAAGTCCCCAGGTGGCGTTGTTGGTTCCCTTTCATTTCCCCTAAGGCCCCGTCACATTCTGGCGTTGTCGGCAGGATCCTGTGACGGCAGAGACGTGTAGTTTTAATTTTTTTACGTATTCCACTTGGTTTATTCAATTTGTACGAGGTGTGTGTGTGTGTGTGTGTGTGTGTGTGAGTGAGCAAAACGGCAGCAGGCCCTGGTCGGATCCCGAAAGACAAGCCAGTACTACTCTCCTCCTCTGCACGGTTCCCTCATGGAGGAGGAACTCTCCCAGCTAAAAGACTTGATCGCCCAGCTGCAAACTGAGAATCGATTGATGCGTCAGGAGCGGGAAGTCAATCAGCCTGGGACCAGCGCCGCATCAAGTCCTACTACCACTGGGCACCCTTCGGTCAATGCTCCAGTAACTGAGAGACTGATATATCTTCCTAGAGACAGGAAGTGCCCCATGTTCCGGGGTAGGACAGGTCTCAGCATTGTTGAGTGGGTTGAAGAGGTCCAGTCTTGTATACGTGCTCGTCATCTGTCACCAGCTGAAAAAAGCGCTTTTCATTTAGAGGGAGAGGCAAGGGAAGAGGTTAAATACAGGTCTTGGGAGGTAAGGGAAGATCCTGACCAGGTTCTGGCTATACTGCAGGAATTGTATGGGTGTAATAGGTCATATGTGTCTTTGCCGGAAGAGTTCTTTTCCAGGAAACGCTACAAGAAATTTCTTATGCTCTCATGTATCTAATGGATAAGGTTGTCAAAAGAGCCCCACCTGGGTTATTGAACAAAGATGTACTCAGACACCAATTTGTTGAACATGTGTCACCCACGGCCACCTTGATAGAGGTCCGGAGTGAGGCCATTAGGTGGGAACATGAAGGGATGCCAGGGGGTGGGAGGAGTAGAAGCAACTCTGTCCCTGCAGCATTTGTTTATATCCCCATTGTAAATGTAGGGACCCAGGGTGTTGTACTTTGCCCTTGCACTGTTTTGGGTACCTTGAGTCAGGCTCATCTGGTGAGTTTATCTGCAGGTCTTGAAGAGGGGGAGATGTCAGCTTTGTACTTGTAAAACAACAGAAGTGATAAACGTGTAAATAAACTGAACTGACTTTTGCTTTATTAATGGACAGTATTTTAAGCTCCTCCATAAGTTCATCATATATCACCTAACAATTTCACGATGTACTCCTATTTAAGTCATATTTTCTAGAACACTACACCCAGCTGTTTAAGGGAATTAAGTATTTAGGAATGAATGGGTTCCGACTAAGCGCCGCACACTACGTAGGTAAGGAAAGTATTGAGAGACGGACTAACGTGATTCATTTTGGTCTTTTCATTGTGATGTACAGGGGGCCATCCCCTTCCTGACAATCCCTGAACAAATATAGCATTCCCTACCCTGTACCCTGCACTGACAGATCCATAAATAATGTGAATGCTGGTGCAAAGCGCCATAAAAATATAGCAGTGATTCCTCTCCTCTTTCAAATTACAGCCTTTACTTTCCCTCAGCATACAGTCACAAGTTGTGCTGTCATCTGTCAGTATAATTGACCAAATGTATTGCCAATTAAGTTAACGTTTATTTCTTGCAACTGCATGAAAACACAGATTTTCTGCCCCGTGAACACCTGCAAACTTCACTTATCACTGGCAGCTTGGAAAACCAGACGGGCGTCTTTATGTGTGCGAGATAAGTTGAGGGTGAAAAACAAAACACTAAGAATCACTTCAACTGCTTATTTGACTCTTTTTTTTGCAGGTGGGGGCCCCAGCTTCCAAGTCCTGGAATCTGTCATTTAATTACAAGCAAAAACGAACATGTCCAGAGCCTCAAATTTATGACAATATGCTATTCTGGCAAAGCCATTTTAGCACTGCACAAACAATCACCATACACATAATAACAGATCCCTATGTTCCAGATCATTTAATTTGTTCAATATGTTTCATCTGGTTTTCCTTAAGAGAAACGAATGATTGATGAGGCTCAACTTGTTTCAGTGTGTTACTGGAAGAGCCCGGACCTGTATCATGTGACTGTTTATCATATATTAATCTTTGTACGCTGAAGCGGCTCTGCACAAACAAAAGTGCTTATCAAAGTTAGTGATGTGGAAGGCTGCTGATTATGATTGTTCTAAGGTGCATTCATTTACTTGCCATGTCACAATAAATTGACGATGACTGCAAAATATCCCACACATTTTGGACTGTTTAAAACAGACCCAGAACGACGGCCTGGGCAGACGCTCCAGTGACTGATCAAACAAAAATAATTATCTCCAGTCTAACTTCAATGGGTTTTGATAATGCATGTTTGATGATAAAACAAAGTGAATTCATAGATTTTTTTTTCCCCTGCAAGGCTTAAGTTTGTAGGTTCAAAAGTCACAGTCTAGACTCTTTCAGGCAAGGTTGCATGATGGAGGAGCTGCAAATACCACTGGTCTGGTAAATTATCAGAAAGAATAAAAGGAATTTCAGTGACGGCAGGCGTCTGCGATGCATTCAATCTGCTCTCATTTGAGCACAATCTCATCCAGACAGGACTGCAAGTGTGTACGAGTGTGTGTGGTTTGAGAGCCATACACACACACACACACACACACAATAATAAGAGATAAAGAGTATACTACATAGAGGTGTGGTCTTTATTTGAGGGGAATATGCACAGCATCTGACAGCATACTGAAGATGTCACTTGAGGCTGACATGAGGCTACCTTAGCCACTCACATAACACATCCAAATCTCCAACCGGGGTGGGTTATGAATCCCAAAGCTCTTCTTGGCAAGAACAGCCCAGTGTGGCATTCAAGTGCTAGGATTGGCCAGGCGTCCATGTTCGCAAGAAGGGAGGTGGGTAACTAGTTTTCCATCCATCAAACTATTATCTTCGAGAAGGTTTGCATTATTGATCAAATAAATGGTGGCTTCATGAAAGCACAGTCGGTCGATATTGATTCGTTGCACCACAAAGTTTGCAAGGTCAGCCATCAAGATTAACTCGGTTGGATAATGACAGTAATTATCGCTACGCTGACCCGTGGAAGCACTGTGGGGCAGATTCTGCTGAGGCAGAGCTGTCAAAATCAACACTGTTGCATGGACCCCTGGCCAATCTTAACACTTGAATGCTACGCAGTCCGGATCTTGCCAAGAAGGGCAGTGGGATTCATAATAACGCACACAGAGATGTCGCTGGTCAAGTTGAATTGTGGGTAATGCAGGTACGAATCTGTGAAATAAATAAAGACGGCGTCTCTGGCTCCACTGCGGTGAATTTGATCTTTTTTTTTTTCCAAACAGTTTATCAAGAGTCCGACAATGGTATAGGAGTGCAATAAATTGGTGGAGCACTGTTTTAAGGTGTCATATATCCAACTGCTGCAACTGCTTTGGATTGTTGGAAACGTAAAAATGTCTTATTGGACATTTAGAAGTCTCGCTATATTATTTCAGTCAAGAAAAATGGCTTCTTTCATGGAGTCAGCAGCCACAGGGGGGAAATAAATCGTGAAGGAAACTTGATGATGACTCAGCTAAACGCCGCTTCTTAACTTATCAAATCCCATGTGGCTGTGAGGGCGGAATCTGAGCAAACACGGAAACACTGGTTACCACATCAAACCCCAGATGATTCATCCCCGAGGGAGCTCAAAGGGGTGTCTGATGATGTGCATGTGCGTCCGTGTGTGAGGTTATGTGGGCATGACAGAAATCTCTGGGTCCTTGGTTTCAAGAGAAGATCTTCAAGTAATTTTGTGTCGCCGGTGGAGTCGTCTGAATCTTGGCATTTGTGAAATTTCACAAATGTGAAGGGAGGAAATACCTCACAACTTTTCCAACTATCTCCCTTTAACACGTTATTCTTTTTAACATGGTCTGACCATATCGGGGAATAAAATCTAACCCAACATCTTTTGATGGGGAATTTGGTGAGAAAACATTGCCTTGGGATTAAAATGAGAACATCCATTCGAGAATGCCGTCACGACTTCAAACTATCCGTCTATCTGTCTCCTCATGCAAGAATGTTTGTTTCACAACACCAACCACTCCAACGGGGCAGCTGTGTCTTCCAGAGGTCTCACACCTAATCAATAATTCATCGGGAAAGGTATTGGCTGATGTTGTGATTAAGTGTTTGGAACAAAGAACAAAATTCGCACCACACACATGCTAGTTGCCAATTCAGACAGACAATAGTTTACTGTTCCAAAACCTAAGGAGAACATGCTTTAATATAGACTGATTTGATCTCTTTATGAAATACTGTGGTTTTTAATGCATTCCAATTATTAGCTCATTGGATGGAGGACATAATCTATTGTGTCATTTTGGACATCAGCAGGAAAATCAATATCAGCCCATTCCCCGAGGCTGTCTGCCACACAAGGTTTTACATACTCACTACTTTCTTTTCAAAACTTGTAAAAGGTTCAAATAAAGTATATTACATTTACTGCTTAATGCATTTACACACAAAGTTCTTCCAACAAAAGCTCACATTCATACGTACATTATTTATGATAAGCTGATATCTTCAGCTCCTACTCAATGAGACAACAACATAAGTGAATATTCTGTACAACAAATGCTTTTGCTTCTCAGTGCAAAGCCCTTTAAAATAAGAATGTATTGATATAATCTGTGATCTATCAAATATCCCAAAGAGTAAAATATATAATATATAAAGCATTTTGGTGTGGTAACGCAAAGGAATTTAAAGTTATTTTCCTTTGGAAATACGCTTGTTCACTTTATGTAGCCAGCGGTCAGTTAGCTTAGCGTAGCACAAAGACTTGAAATAGGGGGAAACAGCTAGTTTCTCTCTTTACAAAGATAACGAAATTTGCCCAGCGGTTCTAAAGGTCACTAAAAAACACAATATATTTTCTAATATAATCCATACAAAAACACAATCATTTCAATCTGAAATGCGTTAATTAGATCATCGCCAGGAAGAACTCCAGCTTAGCTACGATCAAGATCCCCTTGAGCTGCTGCAATGACGTCGTAAGAGGCGGTGGCAGGGTTCTTCTTCTTCTTCTTCTTCTTCTTCTTCTTCTTCTTCTTCTTCTTCTTGACAGCATCGTCCAAACCCCAACCACTCTCTCTGAGACATTTTCAACCCATCTGTGGCCGCAGACTGGGGCGTTGTGGAAGACGTAGTGATCGCTCTCAGGAGCCTCTCCAGCTGCCACATCTCTGTGTTGTTGAAGGTGATATTTCTGTATTTGGGAATTTCACTTGAAAAAGATCTGGAATCCCATCATTTGAGTTGAGGGATTGTTGTTTTGCTGCTGTGTTGAGACACCACAGAACCTCTGCACTCAGCGTTGGATTGGCACCCACCAGCAAATCATCACTTCATCACTTGGACGATGAAGTGGAGACCAGTGTTGTAGCTTCGGACATGGTTAGTGGGGACGGTGGTGTTGGACAGTTATTTGCGTTAAAGACCTGTCTGCACCTCATAGCAGCTTTGTGGCTAGCACGTAGCATCTGGCACTGGATAGCGTTGATCCCCATCGAGGCTACACTTAATGCTTTCCGACACACAGAGCATTAACATACTTTAGCTAGGTAGTTGAACAACCTATCGCTATCAAGCAGCAGTCAGTGGCTCAGTGAGCGCATTAACGGTTGTCCTTTTCTGATGATATAAAATCTAGCAGGATTCCACGATGCGCCTTTACAATGAACGCAACCTTTTGCATGGCCCCACTTTAATGTACATGTTGAGCTACAAAATGAAAATCTTGGAAGATAATAAACTTTTTATGACTTTTTAATTCCGCGAAATTGATTCATCAATGTTTAATACTTTTTATGACTCAGTGGACAGCCTGGGTATCAATATTCTCAAAGCTCTAAGCAAGACATTGAGTAAGTGTATTTCCTGAAATGCAACTATTCCTCTTATGTTGATTCGCAGGACTTACACTCACATGAAGATCCTCTTCTTTGTTGCTAAAAAAAACACCACAAGACTTAAAAGAATGCTAATTGTGCTCTTCCTCAGCCACAATCACACAATCAAAAAAGAGGTTTTGGTTTACTGGTCGTGGAAGGAAAATTAACATATTTTCGGTGTAATAAAAAAAAGGCAATTAGCATGACTTAGTCTCTCATTAAATATAATGTGACAGATGTACTGTATGAAGGTAAGAGTTATGGTAGAGTGGGGTTAGTCAACCACCTGGCACAGGCTCCAAAATATGCAACAAACAAGTTCACACTACTCACTTTGTCTTCTATTCATGCACACCAAAGATTATCTTTTGTGTTGCTGTATGTGTAACTGCAAGCACAACACAATGTGACTCATTAAACTAACAATGAAAAATGTGTTTGTGGAAAATCCAAGTCCTGGAAATGACTACACAAAACAAAAAGATTTAAACCCTGGTTAGAGAATACACCAATTAAAGACAGTTTTATCCAATCAAAGACAAAACCCTAATGATGTCTGCTTGAATGCAAAAGTTACATCACAGGCCACAAACAACAAAGACTCTCTTTAAAACAGCAAAGACAGCAATACAACTAGTTTTGCACTGATCCATTCAAACTAAAAAGTATGGCTTTATAACAGATTTTCTTGAAACATAAAAACGTTGTGTGCTCATATTGTACATGTGGCATCCTGCCAGCTGAAACGTATCCTTATCAATGATAACAAATGTCTCACGTCAGGCTGACGCCTCAGATATGGTGAATAGCTCTAAAAATGACCAATGCCAGATCCTGGAGGGGAAAGATCGGGGATTTCTTTTTCTGTTCTACACTTCCAAAGTAATTTCAACATAATTGTCTCTGATTTTTCAAACTTGGATGTTTTTTATATAGATTTTTGAAGCCGTTTTCAAGCCAAAGCAGTACCTTTGCTGACATCCAGCTTATCTGGGATCCTTTATTATCTCCACCAGGAGTACCATGGGATTGTTCGTATCTGTGGTTACGTCAGTGAGTGAGTGCACCTCTGTGTCTGTCCACGGCTAAGCTTGTATTATGCTGCAACAAACAGCACTATATTTTGGGGCAAGCTATGCTACGTGTACTCTTGTACACAAGTGATTGGATCTACGACGCCCTAGTTTGCGGTTTGTTTGGCTCACAGCTAACGCAACTGCCAGTACATAGACTGCTGTACCTTTCCATGACTCAGCTGCGGTTTTGCGGGCAGGGTAAAATAAATAATGGGAGAGTCCCCATTTTGTTTGTATGTCACTAGAACGTACGTGCATGTGCGAGAGCAAGCTGGCAAGATGACACATTACCGTCACCGATCTCACGCTTAGCCACCCCATTCTGACCCAGTACAACCAGTCCACTCTCTGCCTCTGACTCAGTACACACAACCTCATATCAGGGAATAATTAATCAAACAGCAGAAAGTCCACACACACACACACACACACACACACACACACACACACACACACACACACACACACACGACTGAAGGTAAACGTTCTTAATTGAACACAGAAATCACAGCTGAATTGACCCACAAGGGCATTTTAGCATGTTAGCATGTTAGCTTGACACAGCCTGCTCCTACTGTTCAGGTCACGAACAAGGCAGGTGTGTCACTTAGTTAGCTCTTTTAGTGGTATTTTAAAACCAGTCATTAATTAAGATGGATGACACGTTTTAACCACATTAAGGTAACTTTACAATAATTATAATTATAACCACACCCCTTATGTAGGGTGACCAGATTTGAGTTTGTGAAAAAGAGGACACTTCGTCGCGGGGGGTGGGGGTGAAGGAGGAGAGAGAGGAGGAGGCCACTTCGTCGCGGGGGGGGGGGGGTAGCAGTAGTGTGTAGCATGCCGTGAACTTACATTTACGTTGAGCTCGGTCGACCAATGACAGTTCTCTCTACAGTCAGAGCTTGCCCAAGAAGGTGGACCGTGAGGGAGATACCATTTCCAAAACTTGTAAGGGGGTAATAACTATTTTCCCGGACGTACCATTTCCAAAACTTGTAAGGGGGTAATAACTATTTTCCCCGACGTAGCAAAATCCCGGACGTTTTTGGAATCCCTGCCAGACGCTTTTTTTAGGTCTTGAAAAGAGGACATGTCCGGGAAAAAGAGGACGTCTGGTCACCCTACCTTATGTGAGTCTTAATTTGATTGTGATTGAAGTGGCTCAGGCCTGCAAGGTCGGCCCGTGAACACACGCAGACATTTATAACGTATCATTTCCGGAGTGTCGCCACTCTCGAAATGAAGCTCTTCCCTCGTGCGGCCGCAGACACACCAGCAGCTTCTTCTCTCCTGCAGATTTATCTCCCCTCTTATATTACATTCATTCTAACACAGTTCATCAGGACTTTTCATGTGACTTTTGATACTTGAAATATAGCGAAGTAGCCAACAATACTTGTGATAAAGTCAAGTTACTGATTCTTTTAAATATAGAGAAAATGTAATTTGTTGCTTCCTCCATGCAAATAATGATGGCCATGTTCCTCCCACTGGAAAGGCATACATAGCTGAAATGCTTTCAATATTACCGTGATATGTTCTTTCTCTCCCAATGGTTAATACAAAGGGTAAGATATAACACACAGTCACACATACTGAATACTTATTGAATAAAAAAGTTATTTATTATCAAATGCACAACAATTACAGAAGCATTCATTTTCAATGAGAAGCCCTCTCTAACAATGCTAATCAAATATGTATAAAAAGAAAATCATGTAGGTATAAAATATAACATAAACAAATATGAAATAAAATAGTAATCCAGAGATGTAAACAGATTGAGTTGAGTTAAAATATTGAGTTACAGCTTTCAAGTGATGAACTCAGGATGTGCTCAACAGTTCAGTAGTCTAATGGCCTGTGGGATGAAGCTGTCCCTGAGCCTGGTGGTGCAGGACCCGATGCTGCCGTAGCGTCTGCCAGACGCCAGAAGGTAGAACAGTTTGTGGCTGGGGTGGTTGGGGTCTCCGATGATTCTGTTGGCTTTTTTCCTACACCGGTGGGGGTTGGCGTTCCTCCGTGGATGGCGGCCACGTCCTGGTGATGTGCTTGGCAGTTTTAATGGGGGCCCTCCAGTGTTGAGGGTCAAGATGGAGGGTGTGGGGATGCATACGCTTGATTCAAGCTCAGAGGGCCCAATGATGATTAATGCTGAACGCCAGCATTCTCACATAGGTGTCTCTGTAGCGGTCCAGGTGGGAGAGGCTACTGTGTATTATACTATTTATATAGTTACTGTGATCCATCCAGCATCTAAAAAGTCAATGACAGTTACAATACATTACCTTTATTCTATTTCACACAAGCAATGTGGAGGTGCTTGAAGCTTTCATTCTCTCTACTAGTCATCAGTAGGTGAATCCTCTGGTTGCCAATAAGTCGGATTGTATAAAAGTCTATGTGAAAATGACCCTACTTGTCTTTTTTTTCATTCCTCAGTAAACATTGAAAACATGAGTTTATGATCCTAATCGCTAGTTTCAAGTCTTCTTCAATACAGCATGATGTTCATTCAGATACTTATGACCCCATTTAGAGTAAAATAGACAATAAAGCGTACGCTTTAGGGCGTGGATACCTTGTGATTGACAAACCGCTACCACAGTTTATGCAGTCTGGGAGTCATTTTGGTTCATGCAAGTTATAGTAGAGCTTTTCGGTTGCCTAAAAGTGTTTTGTTTAGCTTTCGGTTGTACTCAGCGCTACCCTCTCTTGCCAGAATCACATCCACATAGATATTCAGCAGCATATAGAGCCAACAAATACCTGCATGCCTGGTCTATTCTGTGCACACATGTTATACTTTAAAGCCCACACAACTCTGAGTGTTGAACAAGACCCACTCAAACAATGGAGTTTCAAATGTGTTTCCTTGGTGAAACCATTTCACAGAGCAGCTGCTTTGTTGGTACGAAGGGGTAGTGGCTGCATATGTCCTAAATTAAAGTGCCTCCCTGTGCATATTTTCCAAAAGACTGCCCATCACAAAGAGGGAGCTGACAAATGATGTGCAGCAGCAGTACACAGAACAGCAGACATCTGCTTTCTCTCTGAATTTAATAACTCACCTCAGTGGGTCTATCACATGTGAACTCCTTTTTTTTGTCTCCCTCAAAGTAAGCTAATAGCCCATACATACATACATACATACATACATACATACATACACATATACTGTACATATACTATCCTTTTGTTTATTCATAAACCTTTGAAATGTGGAAATGATTTAATTATACACAGAATAACTCAAAAACTTTCAGTTTTAAAACGTTATCAAAGGTCATTGGCATTTTAAAACCAAGTAATTGGCGGTAATTCTCAGAGTGCAGCACACTGGCACAGGCCACCTCTGCCTCTGTGAGTGACGTCATACGTTGACCTCCGCCGGGGGGGGGGGGGGGGGCGCAGGCACTGGGTCAGCCTGTTGGCAGTGCATCCAGTTCAGATTATCAGTAACAGAACGTGACAAGTGCTGAGAGGCTTTGAGCTCTGTGGGGCAGAGGATTAACTACTGCTCTACCTGCAGTGCCTTCCTACAACTAATGCTGTCCCACTTAGCACACTACATACGAATAGAAGCGAGTTTAGAGTTGTGCGCTCACACTGAAAAAAAAGGCTCACACACAGATGTGAATTTCAAGGATTCAGCTCCAGGGACATCTCTGAAAAGGAAGAAAAACCAAATAATCTTAGGAAAAACAATGTGCTTTGTTTTGTAGAGAAAGGGGCACGCCGCTGATTTTACACATGAAGGTCTGCTCGTCGTGAATAAAACAGTTGTATAATGTCTGCTGTCGGATTGAGATTGCAACATATTTGAGAGCAAATCTGCTTTATAAAATAGGGGCATGGAGTTTGAAAGGTGAGTGTATTTAACAGGCATGGACTGTTTAATGACCGATGCCATTGAGTTGCATTATGGGGGTTAAAGATCCCCAGTCCCCCAACTTTGTGACGTACACAACGGCTACAGTATCCATTAAGTTTCACTGGCAAGAATATGGACATCCATCAGTGCACATCTTGTGTCGTTTCCCATTAGTTAAAATGGTACAGTACATAAAGTATTAGTAAGTATAAGTATTAATATAGGATTAGTATAGCACAGGTACCATAGTTTCAGTATTTGCCAGTAGTTAGCTAGTTAACTTAACATCAGCTAGTGAGCTTAACATTTGTACATTTGTAAGTTCTATTAAATTAATTAAAGCAGCAGTTTGTAGGATGTAGTTGCATCTAGTGTAAGGAATAGATTGGATCTAAATTAACTCCCCTTCGCTCACCCCTTTCCAAACTACGTGGGCCTTCAGTTAACGGGAAAACGTGCCAGTGTTTGGTTTGTCCATTCTGTAGAAACATGGTGGTGCAACATGGCAGAGCCCATAAAGAGGACCTGCTCCCTATGCAAATATGAACGGCTCATTATAAGCAAAGACAAAAAAAAATATAGTTTCACGTGATTGTATACTAATGAGAACATAGTTATGTATATTATAATTATTTTTCTTCCAATAAATCCCTCTAAATCCTACACACTGCTCCTTAAAGCAGGACTAATAGCAGTGCTGCGCAGCATCCATGTCATGGGCGTGACAAGCCACAAAAGGTCAATAAAATCCAACAATAATGTATCAGAGTGAATTTCATAATAAATAATTGAGCGAACTGAATTTGGATTTATCTGTGAGACTTTGAAAAGGTTTGTGTTGTACTTTAGCTATCTTCTAGAAAGCCAATAAAAACAGGTAACAGCTTTAGCAATACTTCATAATTCTTGTTTATCACATAGAAGTTCTGAGCTTTTCTTTAACGATTTCTCCTATTCGGATATCGTCACTGAATGTGAGATTTGTCAGTACAGAAAAAAGTGTAGCCTATCTGCAGTGTAGCCTATCTGCCCATTAACCATGTCCCGGTTATGGGCTTATTGGCAGAGCTGATCCTGAACCAGCTGTAAATATAATCAGTGACCACATTGTGCTGGATGCCTTGTGTTGCTTTCCAGGCCACATTTGCAGACCCTCAGTGTTGGCGACACCTCAAACTTCTGGTAACACAAAAACTGATCTAAAAACTTGTTTTGTGTGGCCGTATTTTCCTTTTTTTTTTATGGATTTGCATTACACCATCTACCAATGCGCTGAGACACATTTTGCTCCGGGCAAAATAAATGGCTGCACACGCAAGCAGCCAGCAAGGAAATGTCCTGAGAATCAGATTTCCTGTAGCAACGCCAAGTCAGTGAACAAAGTGTAAGCTTCCAGCAAGCTTTAGTCTCAAGAGAAAAATATTTTCCCTTAAGATATTACCATATTCTTAGAGACATAGACAACAATACTGTTCACACCAAGAGTCACGCATCACTATGTATAGTAAGAGCCCATGAAGTGGAGCTCGCAGCAGTGTGTTTCACATGATGTAAATATACGCTGAATATGATCTAGGTTGTTGAATAACATGTGAATTTTTACTGGTGGTGGTTACTGGGATCCATTTGCTGCTGCGTCTGGGGCCAAGACAAAGAATGTCATTCCTCCCGAGTCTGCAGCTCAGACCAAAGACTCGGATTTCATCAGAGGAGAAGAAGCCCAACACGGAGATCTCCCCTTCTATTATGGCAGTGGTTTGCACTCATTAGTGACGGACAGGTCGTTCAAAATTTTATAAAAACAGTATAGTACACCTGATAGTCCTTAACGACCTTGAAAATGTATCACATTTCTTACTACAGAAAAAAAGGTCACAGAACGGTGAACACACACACGTGTCCTTTGATGAAATGTTCACACGATGTGCATATCTGTGTGTTTTGAAATGCTAAGACCTATAGAAAACAGATGCTTTTTCACTATATCCTGACTTCTCGCTGAGTTGTAGGAAAAGGCGTCTTGAAGCGGTTAGTTCAGCCTCCACACTTGGTTTGAGTTAACCATTCAGCTCTTAGATTATCTACTGGAGATAATTATAACACTCACCATTCTAAATGATACGGTTGGTCGGCCCTCCCTGCATGCAAGATGTAATAATTACTAGTATTTTTTATTTCAAGACGATGTTATCAGAAAATCCCCATCTTTATTTCTCTGGAACTATGGTTTATATTTGTCTTGCTGCAATGATTAACTGAGGCTTCACTGGAAAGGGTTGAATAAAGATTCATTTTACTGGTATTATTTGCAAGGCCAACTATTAAAGCATCTATGTCCCGCTGTAATTTCAAGACCATCTTAAATAATCACCCACACGTGTTTGCAACTGCTTCAACCATCTCTGTTTGTTTATTGCCGTGTTCTGTCCGAGTCTGTTCCTGATGTACTGCAATGTTCAATTCAGTGTTTAGTATAACTGTATAAAAGGGCGTCGCTGCATGCTCAGCCAATCTAGGTATGTAGGTTAAAGGTCAACAAATGTGTGACACAGGTCGGTTTAATCCAGTGGAAAGTGGAACACCAAGTCCACCTCAGTAGAGACAGCTGAAATAAATGCTGATTCTGATTCAAAGTATGTTGAGCCCCAAGCACATCTCACAAATATGTACTGATCCTGTCCAGGACTGCAAAAATTCAGGTGTTTTGTGTTTGATACTTTATCTACTGTATCTATTTAATTCCTTTTCCACTTTCTTATGTCTTTTTTTCTTTACAGCTTCTTGTGTTGTGATGTCAGAGTTAAAGTAAAGTCAAATATGGTGATACATAAAGATATGTAAATGTTATACCTGTCCCACTTCCACCAATAACAATCTTCTCTCTTTTTGTAAGTGTGTGTGTGTGTGTGTGTGTGTGTGTGTGTGTGTGTGTGTGTGTGTGTGTGTGTGTGTGTGTGTGTGTGTGTGTGTGTGTGTGTGTGTGTGTGTGTGTAAAAGCAGACTAAATAGTGTGGATGGACATGCATCAAGTGGACAAAAAGCCAACGAAAAACAGAAGAGAAACTGTCTGGGAAAGATGATGATTAATGAAAACGGTTCAAAGTTGAGAGATGGGAAGTATACACAGTAAATGACTGAAAACTGAATAAATAGAAACTGAATGGAGCAGAAGGTTTTGGCTGGGGATGGGAGTGAAACGGCATGCATGGGCAAAGAGGAAGAAAGAAAGTAACAGTAACTGAAACAGGAAAACTGGTGCTCCATCACCAGCTCTGTGCTGGGGTACTTCTCGGCCTCACATTATCACAGGGGAGCGGTTCTCTTATGCGGAGGCCAATTGAGGACAAGACACTGTGTGTGTGCACATGTAGAGTACATATAAATGTGTCCAGCTCAAATCCTGGTTTTATTGCAAGCTGTAAAAATTTTTTTAAAAAAAGCCAAGTTATCCTCAAAAATGGCACAAGCTGTGACCTAATGCCACATCTAGCGAGCCACGAGAGACAGAGAGGGATCCGCTACTGAATGAAGCTAGTTAAATCGCAGCCTCATGCATGAGCCTTTCGAATTAAAACCATATGAAAAGACTCTGATGCAAAGGACTTGAGCCAGATTGCACAGAAACTGTAAAAGAAACCGACTCACAGCAATTAGATGCAATCGGATAAACTGTAGTTAGGGCAGGAGCACTAATGAAAGGAGCACAAATTCAGTCAATTATGGGAAATGTTTGCACTTTTCTGCATATGAGAATGGTATAGTCCACTGGGTTTAACCTGATACAACATGGGAACAAGAGATCCCATGCATGCTAAGCTGCAGTCCATACACACAGAGGAACCATTGAGAAAAGTAAGTATATGTACTATACACACTCTAAAGAGCCAAATCTCAAGTAGCCTGTAATTTTCTGTCTGCACAAGTTGAAAAAGTATAGCAGGACTTTGTGAGTACATCTTGACTGAGCTATATCTGTGCGCTCACGCATCATTTTAAAATCACCAAAAATGCATTGCTGATGAGATGTGCAAACAGACACTTGAAGTTGCGAGATTTTGACTGTGCAGTAACAGGAGGCTTATGAAAGAAATTACCACTTTATGCTATTTCTCAAAAGGCTTTTTTTTACAGCAGTGCACCGCTCCAGAGGTATGTGGAAAGTGGTTCATCCCAGGTGGTTGGCTGTGAATGCGCCCTGCAGAAGGTAATTTCCTTGACAGATTTTGGTGGTTATTGCACAGCGCGTTCCAGCATAAATCGCCTGCTAATATGACTCTGATGGATGCTTTGGGGGCCACAAAGAGATGCTATGCTGGGGTTGGAAACTGTGAAAGTGTTTACCCTATTTGAAAATGGCACAGCCAGATGTGAAATGAAACATGAAGACCGTAAAGAGCGTGTGAGATGAACTGACACTAACTCTTACAAGCCGTGAAAACACAACACGGCGGACCGGGAGTGAAGTGAAGTGAAGAGACGAGCAAACAGGACAAGAATGAAAAAGAAATGGCGGAAGAAAAACAAGGAAGGGTGAAAACAGGAAGTTCAGTCATCAGCACATGACACTTGAACTCCTCCAAAAAGCCACTTTGACACACTCAAAAGAGTATTCATATACAGTCGAGCATTAGATCGTTCGCGGTTGCAACCAGTGTTTTATAAGGTCTCTCAGCGTTGCGGGTACTTTCCAAGATGGGAGTCAAAACTCTGTGGTAATACAACAAACATGCTTCTCTGATGACAATATTGAAACCGTATAAAGCCCATGTTAACCTTCACTAATAGAATACGGCCTTTTAGGTCTTACATAACTGTTGAAGAATGTATGTTGTTGTTCCTCTTGTACATGGATGTGGTCAAATTCATCTGAATATGAGTAAACACTTTGTTTACTTCGTTCTTTTTTACTTTCATTCCGTTCACATAATATGTTCAATATGATCCTAACTCTTCGATTGTCTTTTCAATTGTGTCTCCTTCAACTTAATTATCAGATTTCAGAGTGTCTCCCCACGTTATCTGAACACAACGGCATTGTCATATATGAAATGTTATTATGTCACTTGTATGACACATCCATCTTAAATTGATTCTTTAACGTGTAGAAAATATAAAGAAAACACCTCAAATCCGAGCAACCGCAACTCAATGGGACTTTTTTCCAGATGTCACATATCGTGAGTCATATCACTTTGCACAGAAACTGTTCGTGCACCATCCGGGGCTGCTAATATTAAGTGTATTTATTCACCCGCTGTTCTGCAGCCAGCCTCTAGGTCACCCTGATGTAGTCGGTGGAGCTACAGACCACGACATTTCTCATTATAGGACACCAATGTGCCTCCTTCACATTCTGCGTTGACCACATTTTGAATACGCCAAACTGAAGGACCACACAGATGAATCTAAAACACTAAAGTAAAGCTCTCTTTTTTCTTTTTTTTAGAAGTAAAACACCTCATGAAAACTCAGTTGTATCTCACTCACAAATTCACACATGCACATTGAGGAGGCTGCAAGTTCTCCTCATGGGGGATCTGTTTTCAGACACATGCACACCTGCACCACCTAAAGGACGGGAAGGGGACACCAGCAGCAGTTTAAACTGCATATGTAGACATAGCGTCTACAGTATTTACACCTAAAGACATGAGCATAAAGGCTGCAGTTGGCCTGTAGAGAACAGATATTTAGCTGCAAGTTACTTCAATAAAGCAGACCACATTCTTGCTCAATCCTGAGGTCAGGATTGGGAGGGTAATTTATAAATGAGAGCTTTTCTGTGCCGTAATTACATGCAATTGTAGTCATGAACTGAACCATCAAGGTAAATGTGGAGTAAAGTGTGCCAGCGGGAAAAAACTTTTCAAGTGCCTTTTTTTGTAATGTGCATACATAATTTACTTTAAATTTGACTTGTTATTCCCGTTAAGTGGAATAGAAAGATATCTTTACTGAGTTGATACTTCAGAGACAATGAATTCACAGATAAACGAGATCTCTATCAGTGTTTCACAACACTGCAGACAAGAGGAAAGAAAAGACACCAGTAAAAATATGAGGAACTGCACTGAGTATCATTCTGTAAAAAACAAGTGTTGATATTATTGTGTATACACCCTGTATCCTCTCAAATATACCAATATTTTCCTAATTTATTTTGACACATTAAACGTGTGTAATTCGGTTCATGCACACACACGCTCACACTCTATTTCTTTACAATTTTTTATATTTTTATAGCGGCTTTAATTTGAGCAACGTTAACACAGTCCAGCTGCATCTGTCGGCCTAGCTCATGGAAAATCAAAGTAAGAAATACATAAATGACAAAAAGAAAAAGGATAGAGCCTTTCTGCATGAACCAGGTGCCCAAACATGTCACCGTCCACACCATGCTGTGCCAAAAGACCAATTTTCCCTTGTGTTGTATACAGTGTTTGTATGCTGACTTTGCAGTTTGCGGCAGATAACATGATGAACTCTGTCAGAGACATATTGCAATATGCTTACTAGCTGGATGTTCGGGTAGACTACAGTAAAAAGGGAAGTTTTTTTAATTCATTTTTATTTGTCACTGTGACAGACCTCGCAAGGCTTCCTTCATAGAAACCTCATCTCTCCTGAGGTTGAAGATCCAATGATGGCTCGACAGCGCCATCTAGTGGGATAACCCGGCCAGAGACGACAGGGGAGAACACGCTACCGCCATCTACCTGCAGAACCAACGGAAATGAATGGATTTGGGAAATTATGTTTAGGTTGTGGAAACATATGCTGAGCTTAT
Source organism: Myoxocephalus aenaeus (assembly GCA_038501785.1). NCBI lineage: Eukaryota > Metazoa > Chordata > Actinopteri > Perciformes > Cottidae > Myoxocephalus > Myoxocephalus aenaeus. The sequence continues at coordinate 3,953,105 of JBAMJR010000091.1, forward strand.
CCATTCACAATAAGCCCATTGTAGTAATGTATTTACAGTTATTACGTTTACCTTGTTTGTTGGTTGATTAGCTGGTTAGTAGTTGTTTTATTTATATAGCAATGGTAAACACCGAGGATAAACGCGGCTGCGCGCGCACGCACACCCTCGCACGAGACAAGGGGAGCGAATTCCCGCATGCGCAATGCCATCTGGCTTCTCGGCGTCTAGGAGATTGCAAGAAGATGATGCGGCTGAGCGGCCGGCACGGACTGAATGCATAATTGGCCCATCTTAGACATATATTTCACTTGCCTTGTCTAATTTCTTGCCAAATTGCTGTTTAATGTCGACCTGTAACCGGAGGGGCGTAGAAACTGATTAGCAGTGACGGCAGAAGAGGAAGAGGAGGAGAAGAAGAAGAAGAAGAAGAGCGAAGCAGTAACTGAGAGGAGTTGGGCATCAAATTGCACCGGATGTCATTACACGCTCTTAAATATCGAGGACGTGAGTAACGTTTTTACAAGTGTGCACGTCTGCAGCGTTGCGATGTGTTTTTCGTTGTGATACTTTCCCCGCATTTACATTTAAAGAATAATCCTCCCAATGTTTAGTCGTATTTTGGGGCTTAATTAAGAAGCCTGATAGGAAACGAGCCCAGCCCTTTGTCCACGTCAAGTCAAGTATTTCTACGTGGGTCGTGGGAGACACTTTTCATGACGTTTATATAGTTTAGTCGCTGATATTATTCTCTTGCTCTTCATTCGCTCTCACCCACCCACCTGTTTAGGAAAAGAAACATTTTAATGACATTATAACTAACCGTGAATCCCGAAAATAAAACACGTGTAAAGTATGTATTAGCTGTGGGAGAGCCTGTTAAAAAAAAACTAAGAAGACAGTTTTTATAAATGTGATATTGGTATTGCAGAAATACAGTAACAGTTATCATAACAGTGCATGTGCAAGTGCTATTCACTATTTCCCCTCATGACCGAGGTATTCTCTTAGTGGGTCATAGCACATGTAGGCAGATAACCATCAAACAGGCTTGTGGGTCGTTGGGCATTTGTACTTAGGCTTACATCTATAAGCTCGTTGATCAATTGAATTTAAGCCTCTTGAGCGGTCCGGGCGAAACCTGCTGACACATGCGCCCCTGTCTTTTTGTGTGCGCACAAACCCGGTTAACCCTCTCTATCTGACGTCCCTCCGCGGCCCACTGCAACTAAACTCAACCCTGGGTGGGTTTGTTGTTATATGAAGTCTGGCACACAAAAAGTGCATACCCCGTGTGCAATAATGCTCTAAATACTCAGCGTTTTCTTGTCAGTGAACACTCATTGGTGGACAGTAGTCACTGTATACAGAGCAATTAATTATTGAAAGGGCATCTGATCTGACGCATCGGATTAATTATAGATTAATATGGAGACACCTGCTCTCAGCTCTCAGGTGGATAAGAAGTGTTTGTTATGTAATGCTTAATTACAGTCAATTGGGTGCACATTTATATCATGATGTAGCATACCGCTTTTATTTAATTTTCTTAAATGTAATATGTTCTGCTCTGCTATTTTATTGTATTGTATATATTGAGTATGTTCATACTTCCCATAAATAAAGTATCTATCTATCTATCTATCTATCTATCTATCTATCTATCTATCTATCTATCTATCTATCTATTTTAGGTTGGTTTGTTTATGTCATATTTGCCCTGTAAGTAAGTAAGTTAAAGGAGGTTAATAGAAGAATTGTTAATCGATCTATATGAAAGAGAGAAAGGTGTCAGGAACGAAAGGAAACAAATTACCCAGTATCATCCATCCCATTTCCTGCAGTTATCTCAAACTATTGTGACTGGCCAGATTCTTCATAAGAATCAATGCATTAATGGCTTGTGGAGGTTAATGTTACCATACTGTTTCAAATGAGAGCAAGAAAAGAGAGGCCTAACATGGTCCTTTAGGATGTTTGCAGTAATGCTACAATGTACAATGGGAAGAAAAACCCTGCTGTTCATTCATTTATAATGAGACACAGCGTGATACAAATCACATTCACTTGCCACATGATCTGATAAGACATCATGCAAAGTTTGATACGAAGTGGAGTCAGTCTCAACGTCTTTGGGTCGATAAACATGTGCACATCAGCGATTGCAAGCTAACGATGTATCAGTTAGCAGAGCATTCGTAGAGAGTGACACATACCATGGCTCCTCATGCTGCTCGTTACAATGATAGGATACATATGGCCTGTAATTTAATTTGGGTGACTCTCATTAACGCTGCCTCTCCGTCCGGTTCTCTCTTTCTCAGTATAATCAGGACCAAAGGCAGAGCCATGGAGGCTGTGACACATCTGGTGAATGACACTGTAGAATTTTACAAATGGGGCCTTACTATAGCAGGTAAGATCTTTATATTCACTTGTTTCTAAACACACAAGAGCAGATGTTGTATCGTTGCCGTGTTGTTAAGATAGGTTTTTATTTTGCCCAATTTGCCCATGTTATCTTTCTGGTAATGATATGTATGGGATAGCGTAACTGCATAGCAAAGTCTGGCAAGTCCAAGTTGAACCAGGGAGCAGCCAGTAAAGAGGTGCATTGTCCTGTGCATTGTGTAAATTGTTATCATTAACCATAAGAGTAATGTCAACAGAAATGAAAGGCCAAACGCTGCACAAAATGCATTATAAAAGCAGTGGATTGTACTTGAACTTTTCTGTTTAACTGTTCATCAGAATGTTACAATGTAATATCTCGCAGAAAGTGTCATGTGCATGTTGTGCATTACATGGGTGTTAATTTCTGTTTAACCGTCATACCTCACATTTCCCCCACCATTGAAACAACCCCTGTTTCCTCCAGACAAGAGGGTGGAGAGCTGGCCGATGATGTCGTCTCCCATCCCCACTCTGGCCATCAGCTGCCTGTACCTGCTCTTCCTGTGGGCGGGGCCTAGATACATGCAGGACCGCCAGCCCTACATACTCAGGAAGACCCTCATAGTCTACAACTTCAGCATGGTGGTCCTCAACTTCTACATCGCCAAAGAGGTAAGGACACGCAGATTATCTTCATGTATCACAGTAGCACACATAGCATATCGTCTTGTTTTTTTTTTTGTCAGGATGACTACGCAGTGAAAAAAGTGTTACCAAATGGTCAGTCTTGGCTTCATGGTCACATTTTAACATTTAAGGCAGAGACATTTTTGCACATAAACATTTCCAGACATTATAACCACTGAGTACTATGTTTATAGACTATTCATCTAATTTTACAAAACAAAATGTAGCTTAATACACTATAGAAACACTGGCTGAACTCCAACTATGTATGCGCGTTTCATTTGACTTGTTGCTCACACAGAATACATGAAAGGCAAGAAAAGACGATAATGGATGGCATATAAAAAACTACATTAGTGACTACTTAACGTTAAGAGACAAGACAATCACTCGGTTGAAACACATTTTAAAGGTTGAAAACAAAGTTTGTATCTCAACATATTATCTCAACTAGAGCAAGTGTTTTCCTTTTTAAATAAATAAATAATGTAGCGACACTTTGTCTTGTGACACATTCACTCTCATGAGCTGCCGATTGAGTCGCAATTATTTCCAATCCGTGATGTGTAGAAGCTCTGAAGTTGTTTGTAACATTCCGCTGGTTTAATAGACACGAATAGTGTTCGCTGCTGTAGTTGTTGCTTTCTCCATATCTTAGAAAGATCAGTTTCCTCGCAGCCATTTTCAGAGTTTTTGCTTTCTTTCTTCCCACCAGCTCCTACTAGCCTCTAGATCAGCCGGGTACAGCTACCTCTGTCAGCCTGTCAGCTACTCCAACGATGTCAACGAAGTCAGGGTAAGCTCCCTCCAACACACACATCACCTGACACATCCACGCATCCACGGAAAGGGTGCTCTCACATAGGTGGGAGTAATTGGTCTCACCACCGCAACGCTCCTCCCCCGTCTCCAACCTCAGGCCTCGCCCTTTCATGATGGCATGATGCCACACCGCTGTGGCTTAGAGAGCAAACGTGTGCATCATGTGCATGTGTGGATCAGGCTGCGACAAATCAAGAGTTAAATAGGAGAACACACACAAATGGTTTGTGACATATTGCTGTGGGACAGCGGGACGGCTAATAGTGAATACATCTGCAATATATTCATGTATATATGTATAAATCTACTGCATAACGTACAATTACTCTTAATATAGGACATCTGAGTGATATCAAGTATTTTGTTATGTATACGATCCTTACTTTACCGTATGTTTTAGATGATCTTTTCCTCAATTTACCATGTTCACAAATATATTCATAAAAAGTGCTCTCTGCAGTAGTGGAATAAGGTAAAGGGCTGATAGGACCTTAAGTGACTGTAATGAGCACCACATCAATTTCTGCACATTCTAAAGCCTTTATCTTTATCGCGTTAAGATGAGCTGCAATAATTCATTCCACCCTGTGTTTCATGTCTCCAGATAGCATCTGCTCTCTGGTGGTACTACATCTCCAAAGGAGTGGAATTCCTGGACACCGTCTTTTTCATCCTGAGGAAGAAGTTCACCCAGGTCAGCTTCCTCCACGTCTACCATCACTGCACCATGTTCATCCTCTGGTGGATCGGCATGAAGTGGGTCCCCGGTGGACAATGTGAGTAAAAGGATCTTAATCGTCATGACGTCCGGCTGTTGAATTCATCAGATTGATGTTGTCTTTGTTGCCACTTCTAAAGAGCTGGCATTGAGCTGCACGTCAGCCATTTATAAAGAACACAATGACAGCTGATGCAAAATTAATTTCATCTTTCCACAGCATTTTTTGGTGCAACCATCAACTCTTCCATCCACGTGCTCATGTACGGTTACTATGGCCTGGCAGCTCTGGGACCTCAGATGCAGAAGTACCTCTGGTGGAAGAAATACCTCACCATTATTCAGATTGTGGGTATTTTATTACACTTTATGCATTTGCTTCTGTTGAGTGTGTTCTGTGGATGTTTTTGGTGAAATATCCTTCAAATAACACCATTTTATTAGCACAAATTATACTATCGTTGTTGTTGTTGTTGTTAAGACATAACATTGCATTTAAGTCCCTGAGATATGCTTATGTTGTCTATTTCAATGAAATTTCCCATCTAAAAGGTGCTTTTTATGTGCAGTACATTATAAATGTGTTTGTTGCGTTTTTACCGCGCTTCATGTTGTTTTATTGTGCCTAATAATTTGAATTGTGTGCATACATTTTGTGCGTTCAACAGATCCAGTTCCATGTGACCATCGGCCATGCCGGCTACTCCCTCTACACAGGCTGTCCGTTCCCCGCCTGGATGCAGTGGGCTCTGATTGGCTACGCCGTCACCTTCATCATCCTTTTCGCCAACTTCTACTACCACGCTTACCGACGCAAACCCTCCTCCTCGCAGAAGGGAGGCAAGCCCGTGGCAAACGGCACCTCCGTGGTAGCTAACGGTCACAGCAAAGCGGAGGAGGTGGAGGATAACGGGAAGAGGCAAAAGAAAGGAAGAGCGAAAAGGGAGTAAAGACGGAAGAGGGCTTTGCTCGGCGATACAGAAAAAAAGAAAAAAAAAGACTGTTGTTTTTAAAGGGCCAGAGAAGGAGGGTGGGTAGGGATGAACAGAAACCAGACTGGCTTCATCGTCCCTGCACGTATTGTAGAAAGATGTGATTTGTGACCAGATTGAACAGGTGAAAGGGTAGAAGTGTGTGTTTGTGTCTGTAATGGGTTTTGAGAGGAAGAGAGGGTTGTTGGTTGTCTCCATAACAAGTACGATGCTGATCCTGTAGGCTCCGTGCTCTTCTGTCCAACCGGCTTTTGGACCGAAATAGGACCAAAGTATTATAGGACCTACGGTCTGCTCAGCATCCTAGAATTTATCAACCAAAATTCACCTCCAACTTTTGTACTCTGGATTCCAGTATTGTTTTAACCAAAAAGCTTACATAGTCTTTAATATGCTAATTCATTTTCTAGTGCTCTATAAGAGTTTTAATTAATTTAACTATTACCAACAAAACGACATGCAAATGCATTTTTTCCTGGTTCGTGGGGGTAAATTTAAGTTTAATCATAATTACAGTTGAGCAAAATTAGCGACAGTACGACATTCTCACAACTGCCATTTACTGTATTTAAGTACTTTTTATTTACCTACTTCCCCTACCTATCCAATATGTCCGGGACTTTACATTTCTCTGCTGTCTGATACTGATTTAACTGTGCTGCATTTACAGAATGACATATTTTATTTGTAATCATTGTCAATTAAAAACTTGGTTTAAAAATCTTTGAGGGAGGGGGACTGTAGTTTCCTTTATTTATGCAAATTTGTAGGTATCTTTGTTTTAATATTTTTTTGTGGGTCGTCATGATTTATTTATTTTTGCTCTGCAATGTAGCCGAGGTGCAACAATAAGAGATTTGAAACTCAGCTGCATATTGTCTCACTGCCATGTAGGACTGAAGGGAAACTCCTCCTAAAAAGAGCTTTTTTTTTTTTTTTTTTTTAAAGAAATCAAATGGTTATTTCATTGTCTGAATAACAATGAAAGAAATACAGCTTCTGGCTGCACATATAACTGAAATAAAGACAATATCAGCACCCCATAGTTTATGTTTGTGTGTCTTTGTGTTGGTGCGAGCACAAGCGCAAAGTGTATTGAAGCAATGCTGTACTCAACATATAGGATCAAGTTGTCATGCATTAGGAACCTAATCTAGAGACAAAGCCTTCTTTTTCTTTTCCTCTACTTCCATCCTGGGAAGTGTCTGAGAGTCGGAAGTATGCTGTGTCTTTGGCCTGTCCAGACAGATCTGCCCTAATCTTTGGGGGTAAATTGGCTTTAGCTCCAAAAGAGCTTATTTCCATGTCACTCCATGAGATAGTAAAGCAGGTCACTGGAAGAGGAGCCTTCACTAATCTGCCTTAGGTTGCTCCTGTAACTCTCAAACTGTAGTTTTCATATGGTGTTGATTTATTGTGCAAACGACTATACAATACAGGCAGGGCAATTAAGAGATGTACATTTTTCCCCAAATATTAGCAAACTCATACTTTCTTTTGCACAATAATCAAGCAAGTAATATCTGCTGTGAATTGAATACTGAAATGTTAATTTCAAAGACTTTACTCCTCCTTCTCATGCATTAATTTTTCAAACACTCTGCATCCATTTCTTCCATTAGGCCGCAACAAACTCCCATTGCTCCTTTACCACATTGTGGATCCACTAATGTCGTATATTAAATCCATCTTCCTTCACATTTTACCTGTTGTCCAAATGACTCAGATCTGTTACATCTCAGGCCACAGTTAGTTTTTTTCCCCTCATGCTTTGCCACTTTTACCACATCCTCACCTTGCAACCTACTGCACGGTACGCACACTACATGGCAGCCTGTCCTCTTATCACGGTGCATCACTTTGTAACTTAGCACCCATTGGCATCAGCGTGGAGGTGTACGGGTGTAAATGTGAATGATAGACTGAACGAGATGAGCGAGAGGAGGAGTATTTGTCCTCCATGGGGACACAGAGGGATCTAAGCCAAGGCATAAGAGGATTGCAAAAGGCCAAAGCTTTTCTACTGAAGGCATTTAGCACAGGTCACTATAACATGCATACATACAACTGTATGCACACATACAATGGAGCATGGGCACAGATTTGTGTGTCAGATTAAGTAGTACAGAAGTTAATACATCCCTATGCAACTCTTTAAATAAAACTACTAAAGTGTACCACAAATTGTTGGTTCTCAGACTCTTTCTCTGCCTTGGATAATGAGCAGCAAATAGGCCGGTCATTTCATTGGATGACTGATGGTCGACGGACCCTTCCGGCCTTTTCAGAGGGCCAGTTAGAGGGTGAAGGGTAAATTTTCAGGGGTTAAATCTCTGCAAACCTGACCCGTCACTCACTTATCTCATTAGCAATTATATGACTAAGGAGCTCATTCTAGTCTAACGGAGTGGAAACAGTCAGCGTTTTACTGGCTCTCAGTCTGTGTGGAACAGATTGCCTTCAGAGCTTGGACTGACTCGGTTTTACGTGAGGAGGGCGCCCTCTTCTGGGCCTGAATATAGCTACAGGACATGCATTGGGTCAGAAGCAGATGAGCCGAGGGGACACACCTTGTGGGATTCGTGGCAAGAGTGTTTGAGGCATATTATATGCAGCATTTTATATTTATTTTATCTATTGAAATCTGTATTGTCAAGGAGGGAAAAAATGTAATCTTACAGACAAATAACAAATGAATTAAAAAAGAACGGTCACTACTATTCCAACTTTTAGTCCCACGCCTAAAAACACTGCCATGAAATTCCCATAATGCATCTCAATAGTATCTTCCTGCCTGATAAATGCCCACATCTTTCAAACTCCACACCACATGTGTGTACACTAACAGGCTTTCTGTTCAAAAGGATTAATCTCAAGGCCAAACTCAGATGTTATCAGATTAGAAATCGACCTTCAGAGCTCCAGAAGACATTAAAGGCCTACAACTAATGTCATGGGTGTAAATGTGGCCACTTTAATCCAGTCACCACATATTAGTAGTTAGTAATTCATTTGTGGAAACTTTGGGGTCGGAGGAGTAGTCTTGTCCTGACTTTAACTCTGTCTAGAGTCTAGACAGTAAAAACATGTGTTATTAATAATTAACTTAATAATTAATTAAGTGATTATTTCCACACGCAAGTTAAGTATTCTGCTCATTAATATTAATAGGCATACGTATATAATGTGCAGCCTGTTTTGACAATTATGTAGCTACTTAATTATAGCTGTGCATGCCAATGAAGCTAATTTAAATGTGAGAGAGAGAGAGAGATGGGGGGGTGGGTCACTTCCGGGTTTTACGTAGTCGTTACGCCATATGGTCAGTGCCCCTGCACTGCCTGGTGGTGCCCCGTGTCAGCGACTCTGCTTAATGCTCTGCGGTAAGAATCCAACCACTATGTGGAGCTCTCTCCATGTAAATGCATTAGTTTGGACTTGTGTCCCAGTAGCCTCGGCCTACAACCTCCCATGTAAAGTTATGGTTGCAGTTGCAGAAAAGCGGCTTCTAGTGACGTGCATGTAGGAAGCATCCTCCTCGAAGTGAAGACTGTATAGTTGAAGAATGTCTAAATATAATTAAAAGCCGGGCGTAGCCTTGTAATTTCATATAATTTTAGTTTCTGAGCAGTTTATTTAATTCTCATTCGTGATAAACAACTAGAAAGTAGCCTGGGTTTTGGAGTTTATTCAAGTGGAGCAGAAGATGAAGCCTGCCGCCAGCGGCGCTGCAGATCCTCCATCCCCGTCAACATCAGCGGCAGACAATAGCGCAGGGAGGAGGAGGCAGCACCGGGCTCCCTCGCCGGCTACAGCCCAGGAAGGGGCAACCAAGCGAGCTCCAAGACACCCAGGCAGGTCAAGGTCTCCTCTTCCCGCAGGAAATAGCCGACACATCGGGCTGAGGGACAGTTTGAGGTCTGCAGACGGAAGGGAGAGGGAGCCCGAGAGCCGCGGCGGCGCAGCTGTTCACCCGGATGGTGCTGAAGCTGATGTAGCAGGACCAAACAGGGCGGATGCTGTCGGGGAAGATCCGACAGATTCATCGGCATCGGCCCGTCGCTCCGCTTTGCGCCTGCCCTGCCTCAAAGGCGACTCCTCCCAGCGTCTGTCGCCCGGCGGAGCTTCGTCTTTGTCGGCGGAGAAGGGGAGGAAACCCGGCGAGGGAGGAGGCCGTGGGGAGAGGAGCGGCTGCGACGCGGGCCTCGGTTTGGGTTTGTGGAGAGGAGGATGCTTGCAGGCTGAACTCATCCAGTTCCACCTGCAGAAGAGACTGAGAAGAACCGGGGCGAAGATGCAAAACAAGACGGACAACATGGGGATAGAGGAGGCCGCTCTGGGAGAGCCGGCTGCGGAGGCGACAGAGGCGGGGTCCGTGACACAGCAGGAGGATCAGGCCTTTGAAGACGAGATGGAGAGACTGCTTGACGAAAATGAAGATCTTAAGGTTTGATAGTGTTTAGTTTTGTGTCTGGAGCTCTGTCATCAGCAGGGAATGATTTTAAATAGTGTATATACAAATACACATCTGCACCAGAATCCACTGCAAAACAGTCAGTTTTGTTTTCCACATTAGAATGACAGGACATCCATGTTTGTAGTTGAAGCCTGTGGGCCCATAAAAGCCTGTTGGCACATTACTCTAAATTGTGTGTTTGCAGAACCACCGATAAGTAAACATAATTTGATTTGTCTGTTGAACATCCTCCATGTCTGCAGAATATAAAGATTTAAATTTAAAATAGACTGGCTACAGATGACTAATTGGTTATTGGTCATATTGATCCGCTCGGATCAATGATATCTATCTTATATGTTAAAATGGGGGACAAAGGGAGTCAACAACTGGGATTTGCATGTGCCATGTTGGTAGAAGACACAGTGCTTAAAATAAAATTGAAGCAATTCACGCCCAGTCTTGACATACATTTGAATTCAGATCATGTTGTGTTGTTTTTCTTAAATGATGTGCACATCTCCAAAGCTGACTATATTTGGTATATCATTATATATTTTATATAAGTCCAAAACTTCCATCACTGACTCTGTGGAGTCAAAAGTCGACCAGACAGCAGAGATGTCCTGGTCTTAATCTTGACCGTCTCATAACACAATCTTTACTACGCACCCACCAGTGTGAAATTGAGGAGATGAGGACGGAGATGGACGAGATGCGGGACACATTCTACGAGGAAGACACGTGTCAGCTGCAGGAGATGAGGCGTGAGCTGGAGAGGGCCAATAAAAACTGCCGGATCCTGCAGTACCGTCTGAGGAAGGCTGAGAGGAAGAGGCTGCGCTACGCCCAGACGGGGGAGATCGATGAGGAGCTGCTCAGGAGTCTGGAGCAGGACCTGAAGGTGCAGAGGGGAGGGGGAGGTTGCTTAACTCTCTGAGAGCCGTCCCGAGGATGTGTGTGCAAAGCTTATAATATAGTCACTGCAACAGGTGAAAACATTGCATTTCGAAAAAACAATCGCCATGGTTGTAGCTTTGACTGCTAAAGTTAAGCGTTAGAGATCATTAAAAGTGACGATAAATATCCCCAAAGCTGGTGTGAAAATATTCTAAAATGATTTCCTCACCATAATAAACAATGCAGGTGGCGAAGGATGTGTCTGTGAGGCTGCACCACGAGCTGGAAAAGGTGGAGGAGAAGCGCACAAAGACGGAGGAGGAGAATGAAAAGCTGAGGCAGAAACTCATCGAGGTCGAAGTGACCAAACAAGCCCTGCAGAATGAACTAGAAAAAAACAAAGAGGTGGGTAGACGCTTACCCAAATCCATCTATATCTCATGACATTAATGAGCACTCCATAATTACATTTGATCTTCAGGTGAAGCTTTTTATCATGTGGCCTGTCACCTTTATGTTTATGAATAGTGCACTTTAATCTAAGTGGAGGAGTAGTACTCACACACACTAATGTGTCCATATTCTGTCCTCCAACAGTCTCAAAAGAGAAGAGGAAGCAAGGACATCCAGAAGACCGACAGGAAATTAGCCCAGACTCCTACAGAGGTGAGAGGTTGTTGTTGTTGTTGTAATACAAAAATATTACTTTTTCTTTAATTTTTGCATGAACAATCATGTTTCCCAAAGTAATGGAGATAATCACCAGGAAGTATATTCAATCAGGAACATCTGCTGTCCTGATTGAATTATGTATCTTTTTTCCCTTGGACTCCTTGGTGCATATTTGTGAGAAGTCATCAATAAGACTTATTAAAACTCATTGATCCTGCAAGTTTTGCTCACATTCATCACATAATGTTCTCAAGTCAAACATTTTGCTTTTCACCTAGGGGGCCACGACAGGCCAAAGCAAGCGCTCCAATCATTTGCAAGTAAAGTATATTTTGATGAAAGCTGAGAGTTTGCAGAGCTCCAGGAAGTACTTTAGACTTAAAAGAAGTCACACATCCTCTTGGTCCAATGATAGATAACATTTTGTCTTTGAGAGACTGCTACACAATCTTCTCTTTAATCTTAAATCCTTCCGTCTTTATGTCTTATTGCGGAGACCAACTTTGTGAACTTCAGGATTACGTTTGAACCGTTTCTACTCAAATGCACTGACGGGCCTGTGTTGTCTCCGTGCTCCAGGATGACAATGAGGACCTCAAGTGCCAGCTAGCTTTCATCAAAGAGGAAGCGGTGCTCATGAGAAAGAAGACGGCCCAGATTGACAAAGAGAAGGACCGTCTGGAGCAAGAGCTGCAGAAGTACCGCTCCTTCTATGGTGAGCTGGACAGCACCCATCCTAAAGGAGAGGCTGGCGGTCCGCCCACCACCCGGGAGTCAGAGCTGAAGCTCCGGCTCCGCCTGGTGGAGGAGGAGGCCAACATCTTGGGAAGGAAAATAGTCGAGTTGGAGGTAAGAGCAGACAATGGTTCATGGGTCTATTAAGGCAGTGATTGTCAACCAGTGTGCCGCGGCACACCAGTGTGCCGTGAGAGATCGTCAGGTGTGCCGTGGGAAAATGTCCAATTTCACTTAATTGGTCCAAAAAAATATTATTTAGTTGCCGCAAATGATTTTCCATTGTTGAGCGTCTGAGCTGCAATATAGTGGCTGGCAGATTGATATAGAACAGGTCTGCACCTTGTTCTGCTATTAAACAAACTACACGGCCGTATGTTATTGATCTTATCCACACAGCATGTCATTTCTGGGTCGCGTCTACAACTCTTCTGTGTCGCGCACGCGGAGTTCCACCCGATGCGCTGCACAGGTGAGACAAAGCGGAGAGAGACAGAGAGCGGCGAAAAATATGTTGCGTGCTTTTCACAATGGGATTTGCTGCTGAAGCTATCAGTATTTTAAGCTATGAGCTCTCACTTTTAAAGCCCAACAGTTCGTGTGTTTGCAGGTCAAGACAAACAGCCTGGAGCTCCATCAATGACGTTTCTGACTCAGAGAGGCTCTGGAAATATTTTTCCAAAACCCCTAAAAACACCCTGCAGTGATAAAGCCTGCTCACTTTGTGGTCGTCATTAAAATAAATGAACACCGTGTTTCCTTTAAGTCAGTATTTATCAAACTGGGGCGGTATGTATTACAGGTGCATGGGGCGCAAGAGGAAATGCTGATTTTAAATGTTCACCGTCCGCCATTAATAGGTCACGCTTGCGCATGCGCCGATTCTTGGCATTTCGCCAAAAGCCGATCTTTATGAGATCTCTGTGAGGTCGACTTTCTGCTGTTGTCTCTCAACATGGAGCATGAATTGAGAGCCGTATCAAATCTACAACCCCGTTTTAAAAAGATGTGTAGAGGAAAGCAGCCACTAATACTGATACAACGTGATGCTCACACATCTGCACTCATTCTGTTTTGTTTTGCAATAGCTTATTGTTTCCCACAATAAGCTATTTAGTAGTAACTAAATATTAGTTAACTTTATTTTCATTTTTCTAACAAAGTGATAACACTTTATTTTTTTTGTCTGATGGAGCGATCTGATTTACTTGAAACTGAATACTCTTCCATGCCAGGTAGTGCAATAATGACCTACCATATATGCTGTATTATGCTACAATGTGACATTAATAATAATGACCTACCATATATGCTGTATTATGCTACAATGTGACATTTTGTAACTTTTTAGGTTGTTGGTGTGCCGCGGGATTTTTTTATTGTAGAAAATGTGCCGCGGCTCAAAAAAGGTTGAAAAACACTGTATTAAGGGAATAATACATCAGTGAGAGTCATGTGAGCTTTTTCTCCCTCTACCCCACAGGTTGAGAACCGTGGCCTGAGGGCCGAGCTCGACGACCTCCGTGGGGACGGAGAGGGCGATGGGTGCAGCGCGATGGGCGGGTCGGGGCGAGGCCTCGGTGACGATCTGACGGAGCTCCGACAGCAGCTGCAGCTGGTGGAGGATGAGGCAGAGCTGCTGAGGAGGAACCTGGCTGATGTTGAAGATCAGAACAAGAAAGTGACCACCGAGCTGAACAAGCTACGGTTCAAAGCCCACGAGGGAGGCGGCAGGCATGGAGGAGGAGGTGGAGGGATCGATGGAGCAAAGGCGGAAGCCCTGCAGGAGGAGTTAAAGGCAGCAAGGCTACAGATTAATGACCTAAGTGGCAAGGTATCACAAGTTGATTGATAATATTAACAGACATTTCCTTTTTTGTAGCCCTTTAAGCCCTCACCCTAACCCGTAATCCTATTTATTGTTTGAGTTGTGTTTAGAGGTTGTACATGGGGATTATATATTATTGTAGCCCTGATTTTTATGTTTAATTTGATACCTAAGATGTTTATTTTTTTATTTATACCATGTTTTTTTCTTGATTTGTACCTTGTGACCTGATATAAAAGGGTCCCATAATTAGGGGACCCTAGGGCTGGATAGAACAGGATATTTTGACCAGATGATGGCTAAACTGTAATTACTCTAACGTCTCTCTGTCTTATTTCAGGTGATGCAGCTGCAGTACGAGAACCGTGTGCTCCTCTCCAACATGCAGCGCTATGACCTGGCCTCCCACCTCTCCCTGCGGCCCAGCCCGCGGGACAGCGACGCAGAGAGCGATGCCGGCGGGGCAACGAACGGTCGCCGGGAGAGCGACGAGGACTCCAATTCCTCCCGCCTCCTGCCGCCGCACCGCAAACGCGAGGGCCCCGTGGGTGGGGAGAGTGACTCAGACGAGGTCAGAAACAATAACGGAAGCAGCCGCTGCCTGACGCCCACGCGGGGCCTCTACACCCCCACCGGGCCTGAGGGCGCCGCCTCCTCCGCCTTGGCCCGCTTCCTGCCCGGTGGCCGGTGCAGCCTGCGCGAAAGGCAGCACATGACCGACATCCGCGTGGAGGCGGAGAGGCTCGTTCGGACCATCGACCGGCTCATCGCCGACACGGCCACCATCATCTCGGAGGCGAGGGTCTTCGTTTCAAACGGCGACCTGATGTTCGGGAGGGGAGGAGAGGAGAGCGGAGAGGAAGACGGCGGCCGGATTAGGGAACATGAGCTGCTGTATCGCATTAACGCCCAGATGAAGGCCTTCCGCAAAGAACTGCAGACCTTCATCGACAGACTGGAGGTGCCGAGGCTCGAGGACCGGGACACGGAGGAGCCGCTGTCGGTGAGACACACATTTTAAATGTTTATCGGTTGTGATGAAAAAAAGTTGCAAGGAGTTTAATGCTGATTCTGTTTCTTCCTTTTCCTCACTAAATCCAACCTCCTGATTTGTCGCTCCACTCTTCCTCCACCCAGATGTTCCAGCCTATCATTTTGCTCATCCTCATACTCGTGTTATTCTCATCCCTCTCTTACGCCACCATCTTTAAACTAGTCTTTCTTTTTACTCTTTTCTTTGTTCTGTGATGTACGCCTCCCTTTATTCACATCATCCCTTGTTTTTTTGTTTTATTTTGGCTCTGTTGTTATTCTTTCCTCCCCGCATCATTTGTTGCCAAGGTAACCAAAAGCACAGAAAAAGCACCGCACTTCCCGAGGTGGCAGTCGCATTCGAGAGAGTGTGGCTAGATTCAACACTGGAGTCCACATTATCCATAACACATCACTGTCCACATCTGTTCCCCGAGAAGGTGAGCTACAAAGCGTATCCTATAAAAAGTGACTATTGCCCTATTAACGTGTCACAGATCTGCAGAGTGGTCAACAAAATGCGTAAATAATGAAGATAACAAAGAAGCGATATTTCATATTGGACCACATTTATAAGGGGCAAGATTGTTGCTAGATAGCAATTATTCCATAGTTGACCACATTATATTAACTGGTATCAAACAGTTAATATAAATCACTGAATAAAACCAAAAAAATTTAGATCGATTTAATTCAACAATTACACAACATAGATATACATTGTTATCATGAAACAGACATACCGATATAGATATACATGTCCACCTATATGCATAATAAATTAATGGATAGGATTAAACTCAACATGCCAGAGCAAAATCTGGGTGAGAAACTTGGATGAGAGTTGTGGATGAGATAAAGTTGCAGGCCGAGCAATTAAAACATCCAGTTTATATGGCAGGAAACTACAAGAATTGTAAACAGAGTTGGCTATCATGAAATTAAGAATACATAACTTTTATAAACTCAGATGATTTAATATTCATATATTAAAACATCTTAGTTTATATATATATAAAATACAGGGATTCCTAAGACTAGGACTAGCATATCAAGTAACCGTCTCCCCTAAATTGTTTATTACAATCGGATGTGTCCTCTATGTCCTCAGGAATGTGGTTGATCATAAACAAAGCACAAAAATGGGGTCATAAAACATGGTAGACTCAACGGTCTAAGTGTCAAGCGCGACCCCAAGTCCTATCTTGAGTGTGTCTAGGCACATGGAAATTGAGAGTCTAACACCTTAGTGATCTTAGTGACCTCTATGCCGTGAGGGTAGTCTCTGGACAAAGTTTATTAGTTCAGATTTTGTCACAGACATTTTCAAGCACCCCTAGAATCTCTGGATGTCCGCTACACGGCAAAACCCTTTCTATGTCTGTATGCTAAATGTGAAGATACAGCCAGCAGATGATTAGCTTAGCACAAACACTGGAAGCAGATGGAAACAGCTGCTGCTGGCTCCAGCTCCATCTTTAGCAGACATGATAGTGGCATCGATCTTGTTGTCTAAGTCTCGGCAAGAAAGAGTATAAACTTATTTTTATGGAATTTATTTTTCTTTAAGCCAACAGGAAATTCTATCTCTTTCTATTGCTGATGAGGACCACGAGATAAGACGAAGATAAGGCCCTGCAAGCCAGTAAGTAGTCCATTGATTTTATATTATCACACATAATTAGACAGAATATGTTCAGAAATGGAGGGCAAGTAGGGTTGAGCATTGCTTACATCAAGCTTTGAGGTCACAAGGCTGTAGGGGAGGAAACCTAAATCACCTTGCCTCGCCTGGTTTAACCTTGTTACTAAACATAGGCTAATTTATCTTGTAACCGGTTGCCTCTTCGAAGGTAAAGTAAGGATACAGTTTGTGTTGGTCCCGTCTCCTTAACTCCCAAAGTATTTGTCATTCATTAGGAAACATAACAGGTGGAGGAATAATGGTGATGATCCTGGGGCTTTAAACTGGAAGGAATTCTGATGATCACATTGAAAGCCGAATGTCAGATCTTGTGTGGGGGGGGTGGTCATGCATGACCCCTGATAATAGTAATTGATGGTGTGTCAGATGAACAGTAGCAACTGTCTTCAGACGTCACTGCAGCGGGGTGACTCAAGAACACGCAGTCACAGGTTTGGGTTACCCCGTGACAGCGAATTGAGATTTCACACTTTTTTGCTCATTTGGAGCAACGACATGCCAGAAAATGTGGCGAAACATTGAAAAATGCAGAGAACATGTGATGTGTAATGACTTACAAGTAAAACAAAAAGCATCCAATCATGCCAGGCATCCACCTTGCAGTTTCATCTTAGTGACTATACCTTCAATAAAGATATTATTGACTATGACACATCATTACTCACCCTGTCACACACACATTTGGCATCCCTTGGAGAAAATGATTTGCAGTGGGGCATGGTCACAAGACAAAATCTGCCCAAGCATCCCAAAGCAGAGTAGCAACAGAGAAGCCCATTGGCCGCAGGGATGGCAGCAGCTGAAATAGCTATGTAAACACTTTCCCTCGCTCCGTGAGCCCCCCCAGTAATTATAGCCAGGATGCTGGTGACGACAGTTGTCCCATCGGGACTTCAAATGGTGGAATAAATTTGACATTATGATATTTGATCCCGGCTCCAATGGCGCGCCCACGTAAACAGTGGGGCGCGGTATAAAAGCCGGGTATCCCGGCTGGAACAGAAGTTGTTTACCCTCTGGCACAACGCTCCGGACTTAACCCCGACACCGAGGGGTAACGAGGAGAACTGGGGCCCCTTTAAATCCAGTCCACGGGGGTTTACGTAACACAGCGGAGGGAAAAAAAAGCGAGGGGGAAGCACCGGAGATAGGGGACTCGTCAATTAGGCGCCGAGCGGGGTGAATCTGTCGGAGAGGCCGGAGCGCACAGCGCAGGAGCTAGAGCAGGCGGAGGATTTATACTGCAGCAGGGACAGCTTTTATGTTGAGAGAGGTAAGAACAGTTGTTTGTTATTGAGGTGGAAATGGCTGTAATTCAAATATGGAATGATGCAATTTTACATTAATTGTATCCAAAATATTTATGAAATGGAGACTGCGTGACTGGCAAAACCTGCAGTTTAGCCTTGTATTATTATTTTTTTCAAGTTTTTGTTCAATTTTAACAAATTTATTTATGTAGTTTTTTTAGCCTGTCATTTTTGTTGTTTCCCGTTTCTTTTATTCACTTTGAACTAATGTATTTATGTATTATTTTAGGCTGTCATTTTTTTTAAATGTATTCTTTATTTTACTTTGAACTAATTTATTTATGTGTTTTGATCTTGTCTCTGACATACAGTACATTCTCTCTGTCCCTCACCCATGCGCACAGGCCATGCAGCCAGTTTACTATATGCATAGTTACACGATTATTAATATCTCTACTCTTGCATCACAAGTGGGAGGGCATGCAGTGGCTGGTACATTCGGCACTTTCGACCAGGATACTTGTCATGTTTAATGACGCAACAACGACAACAAAGCAAGGGGCTGCAATAATAGTTATGCTATTAGTGCTCCCACTGGGACTCAACATCACCATGTGATTAATGAATGTTGACCAGGACACTTTTACAGTGTTTGAGGATCCACGTGAAATATAACACAGCACAGAGGACATGTTGATGTTGAACCCTTCATTTGAAAAGTGTTTTTTCCACATGTGATGAGGCGTACAGAGGCAGACTGTAGGTCAAAGTGGCCAAGAGATGTCATGCAACACTCTTGTCCACACGTCCTGTTTAGGTAGGTTTACATGCCTGTGAAATTTGAAGAACTTGAAAGGAGAGGGTCGCAAATATCTGACCTTTGTGAGGGAAGAAAGTCTCCAACAATACAAGTAATTTAAAAAGTAGAGATGAGTAAAAAATTACTCAAATCTAATGGGAATATAAGTTTCACTTAAATTGGGTGTCATTGCCAATGATGCAGTAGTAGACTTTATTCTGCCTTGTTTAAAGATGTTGAAACAGGTTGACCAGCATTGTAAAAAGATATTCACTTCTTTTAAATCAGGATGCTTTAAAAGGTATTGCATCCTCTTTTCCCCCCGGTCTTTATAGGGTTTCCAGGCCATCGATCCCTCCAACCCCGTTGTGACCTCTGACAGGAAAGTGGAACAGGAGAAAGGGGAAATTGCCATTTAAAGAGGCATAAGGGTATTGAACGGCCTGCGTCATGGCAGCCATTGATCTGGAGCGTGGGCTGGAACACAGTGGCCGGGCCTGGGGGAAGGAGAGGCCCGAGCTGATGGACAACTTTGACTCAGAGATGCAGGAGTGGGAGGACCAGCTGCAGGACATCCAGCAAAAAATCGAAGAGGTAAGATTTCCCATAAAACATGTTGGAGTGTTTCAAATCCGATATAGAGACCTGACTAAGTTCATTTACAAAAAGGTGATTGAAACAAACAGGATTTTACTGTATTTAATGCATCATATATTCCATCGCTGGGTCTATGCAGTGTGGACTTTATGTGGATTAGTTGACAGTTCGTGTCAGTGAGTGTTAATTCAACTTCATAATGTGTGAATAAAGGATTTGAGGAACAAACCAGTCTTTTAAACTGAACTATTAACCACCGCTGTCAGTGTCATCAGCTTTCTCCTCTTATTGATCTTTTCTGGACCAAACTACACCTAGGCTGGGTTGCACCAACATGGATTAAATTAATCCTGGTTTAGAGTTAATCTAGAGTTAGTCAATCTAGGTTTAAACTGGTTTATAATTAATCTGAGATGTGTTGCACATCTTAATTTTAACCCTGGATTAGTTAAACTAGTTTAAACAAGGGTTAAAACAGGATTAGTTTATGTTGCCATGGAAACATTCCGTTACTGATATCGTTAGTTACCGTTTATAGCTACCACTACAGCAGCTATAGCTAATAAACTCCGTCACTCTAGCTAGACACGTCAAAGAGGGTCAAACTTTTCAACATTTGAAAAGATGTTGCTGACCGAGTTAATGGAGGAGTTTAACTCTCACTTCCATGCTTGATTGTGGTCCAACTTTCCCATTGAGGTATATGACAGACTCCTCTGTGAATCTATACCGCTGTGAAAACTCGCTGTTGTCATAAAATTCAATCGGGTTTAACCTATCTCTAATTTTCCTGCGAGGAACTCTTTCCTCTAACCCCATCCAGCGAAGATATGCAGCCATGTTGTCAATAAAACAGAGATAAACCTTCTCCAGGGGTGGTTTAAATATAACTGCTAATCCAGGTTTAGTCTAGGTTTAAAATAACTGGTGCAACAGATTTGATTTTAATCTAGATTTAAATGGAGATTACCAAAGGGTTAGATTTACCCAGGATTAATTTTAAACTAAAGTTAAACTAGGTTTAAAGTTTGGTGCAACTGGATTAAAAGACAAACCTGGTTTAAACCTAGTTTAAGAGTTAATCCTTGTTGGTGCGACCCAGCCCTAATGTAGAAATATAGCTGAAATAGCTACATTCAGTAGCTATTTCAGTTGTACACCTTCAACTGTAGAATGGAGTAATTCAGGTTGACGAAAGAAAGATGAAGAAATTCAACAGCATTGAATCTCTTAAGATTTATTTAGGAGTTTGGTTTAACTACAATCCAGATGTGGTTGATTTAAATATGACACCGTTTTCAGTGTGTGAAAATGCTAATGGTTTTAGTTTTCAGTTTAGGAAGTGCTTCCGTAGTCCCTTGAGTGTGTGCTAATTGGAGTGTGTGTGTGTGTGTGTGTGTGTGTGTGTGTGTGTGTGTGTGTGTGTGTGTGTGTGTGTGTGTGTGTGTGTGTGTGTGTGTGTGCGCACCATAATAAACTGTTGGCAGCTCACCGACTGACTC
Organism: Myoxocephalus aenaeus; assembly: GCA_038501785.1. Classification (NCBI taxonomy): domain Eukaryota; kingdom Metazoa; phylum Chordata; class Actinopteri; order Perciformes; family Cottidae; genus Myoxocephalus; species Myoxocephalus aenaeus. The sequence continues at coordinate 3,974,173 of JBAMJR010000091.1, forward strand.
AACTTCATGGCCTTGTTGGAGCAATGATACAGACAAATGTTAACATGATAATTAAACTGCGATGTGCCGACAGACATGCTGAAAACACACACAGACTGAAAGTGGATACTAAAGGAGTATGAAAGGTGGCGATGGGAAACAGATGGTTGTACAAAGTGGAATAACATGTGCTGATCATAAATATAGGTTAAGCTGTGCAACGATTTAGTGATAATAATAAGGCCTGTCAACACAGCTCCTGTTGCTCCTGTTGTCAAGCTGTGTTCCGCGTGTGCATGGAGGAGGTTGTTCATGTTTTCTTCCGTTTCCAATTTTCAGTTGTACAATGACGTTCAGGCCCGCAGAGGAGCAAACGATGTCACTACTGACAACCAGAAAAATGGCGGCAAGCTGGAGTGCGGCCTCGGGCACCATGGCAATGGTCTCTTTGCGCCTGGCCATCACAGCAAGAATCACCCTGGAGCTATAACTGTGCCACACCACTATAGTAACGGCTGTAACTATAGCCCCAGTGGGTACAGCTACCCTGTGAGTCACACAAATGGCTATGGGTACCACGCCAACTCGGAGATCGGAGACTTGTTGCAGGATTATTTGGGGCAGGGGCAGCAAATGAGCCGGAAGAACAATGGAGCTCGCCACGTGGTAAGTGAAGACAAATCATGTAATTTCCCTTCCTTGTGTGTCTTATTCTGTTGCCATCTGCACATCTGAGGAAACCAAATATGTGGATATGATATGAGTCAAAGCCGGGGTTCAGTCGGGAACATATGGATTACAGTGAGCTGGTTCCTTCCAGTCTGCTTACACAGACAGGTTACCAGATAGGAGTTAGTTTCACATACTTCCATCGACTCCTGACAAAGCAGTTAGGAAGAAAGCCAAGACGTTAAACTGTTTCCTGTTCCACAGGAAAGTCCCCCTGCACAGCCATCGTTAACGTACAGTAGAGTCGTTTTAGCAGTGCTTTATCGAGTGTTGATCAAGGGTCTGCTTTAAAGCCTCTAAATATAGCAGGTGGAGGTTGATTTAAAAATAAATATATATATATATATTTTCCCGTCTCTCTCAGCGCTTCAGTGACACAATCAAGGTGAGCCCGGCCACAGAGATCAGAAAAAGCCCTGGAAATGAAAGGTAAGTGCACTGGAGCCACGTTCATGAAGCCCTTTGCAGAAGGATGCGAGTTAAAACACCTGTTGATCTAATTTCTGTTTGTTTCGATTTGGTTCAGGCTCGGTCAAGAGCAGCTTTTGGGCAGTTTCGAACAGACTGAAAACAGGAAGAACCAAGTGTCTCACATGAAGAGCTCCCCCAACAAAGAAAACACAGGTGCCAAGCCCCCTCTTGGACTACGGGACGCTCCTGTTGTACAACCGCGCTCACAGCTGCCAGACGCAACAACAGAATCTCCCGCCCCGGACAGGAAGGCCTTCGGTCCTGGCGTCCTTGGAGACAGGAAGTGCGGCAGCCCCTCTGTCCTCAGGAAGTTCGGAGCCATGCTTCAGGAAAACGAGGGCAAAATGCTCAACGAATCAGGGGTGGTGACCCATCAGGGACCGGTTCCAGAGCCAAAGTGCCCCACCCCGGGCTGTCAGCGCAGAGCTCTGGGAGCCACTGCTGTCGCCGGCAAGGCGCCCATGCGCGTGCCTACCCAGAAATGCCAAGCAGATTTCGACGCGCTGACAGCAGAGATAGAGCCCGGCCAAGAATGGGGGTTAGCTTCAGACTCTGGTAGACGGAACAACAAGGATCACAGAGGAGCCTACGCTGCTTCAAAGGGGTCCCAGCGGGGTCCCCAGCAGTCCCAGAGGAGATCACAGGGGAGCCCAAAGATAAGACCCAGGGCTAACAGTGGGGCGGACAGAGATGGAGGACTGGCTCCAGGAGACAGAGCAAGGAAGCCCGCATCCCAACATGTGGAGCCCAAAATGGACAACAGGGTCTTAAGTGCTTCCTCTGGAGCTCAGAAGATCCACAGGGGTGGTTTAGCGGCACAGGAGTTGGCAGGTTGTGGCCGAGTGAGGGATGAAGGACTTATTGAGCTGCTGGACATGCTGGAGATCCAACATGAGTACAGCTCCAGTCCCAAAGCAGGACACACAGCTTACAGACAGGATCCACAACAGGTAGGGTGTTTTTTTCTGTCTCCTTATTCGACTAAGTTTCGCTTTCCAACCAACGCAACTTGTGTTGATGCTGTACAAGCTGACATGTCCCGCTGTGTCCCTGTTCAGGTAAACCCGGCCCAGCTGTCTCCGGACGATCTTAGGAGGAGCTTCTCTCGTCCTGCACGACCGGCCAACCAGCGACCTCCTTCCAGGTGGGCCGGCCGCACCCCTACTGCCATCATCACCACCCCATCAGGGCCAATCTACTGTCCCCCAAGCCCCCGGACTCGTCCCCCTAGCCCCATGACCAGCACACCTAGTCCCGCTCTGAAGCACCGGCCTCTCATCTCCTATTCTCTTCAGACTGAGACCATCATTATGTGATCCTTTCCTCCAGGAAAACTCTCTCTCTCTCTCTCTCTCTCTCTCTCTCTCTGTAAATACTAAGGACTTTTCTGTGAAACAAAGTGCTTTAAGAGAATTAAAGAAATGCTTAATCTCATCTTGATGCCACGTTCAAGATGAAAAAAAAAACATTCACAACATTCTCCAGTGTTGCTGTAGCTTTTTGCTTCGTCTGTGCTGAAACCTTTGCCAACACATCAACCTATCACTTCGTTGCGGTTCCTCCCCCCCTTATCCTCTTTTTTTGTATTCAATTTCTGGTGTTTTCTGTATAATGACATTTTGCATGTAGCCCTAGTTTGAGGGTGCATGCTCATGTGTTTAATCCTCATGTTGGCCAGGTTGAACCAAATTCAACCTGGCCACCAGTAGGAGTAGATGGAGTCGCAACTCTGCTCCCAATCTGATAACCGTCAACAACAGTGTGTTTTACTCTATCATATTGTCAAAGTAATATATTTAAGATGTTCAAATAACAGCTGTGACAAACAAATATGATATGCCTTTAATGTATTTTTTTTCTTCTTCTTGTTAATAAATATGACAGTGCTTTGACATAAAGACTCTTGAGTCTCTCTATTGCAGCGTGGCATTGTTCCATTACCAATGGCTCATATTTCCGGGTGTTGATGATTTACTGCATGTCAAGCCTATGGGTATCTGATATCGGCAGGTCCCCACATGCCAGTGCAATGGCAGCTCAAGTGTTGTCAGTCGCTGCTGCAAATGAGCTAACTGTCCACCAACTTCACCACATCGACTGGTTCAAACATACCTGAGGAAACCGTATGATAACAAACGTGCCAGTTTACAGATTGTCCACTAAAAAGAGGGATTTTCAAGGCATGGTGCTCGGATTATGTAGCTTTAATTGTATATATGTTATTAAAAGCATGTGTCGCACATGTAGTGCCCACACTACATTAATGAGGCACGTTGTTGGTTCAAGAGCAGTTATGTTAATCGGCGTTACCAGGATATCCAGTGTGCAGCGCACACACAGATTCTGTAGCGTCCGGGATCACTTTTCATACTCTGTGTTTCTCGCCTCATAAGATCGCATCAACAACCTCTGGCTTCTCCGACACCTCCTGCACTGTGGAAGGTGAGGAAACACACTCTCTCAGCTTCACACCAACACCAAAGCTGAGATTCCACAAGCGTACATATCGTGCAGTTTTCTCACCAAATCAACATTTTTGGGCCACAAAAGCGCTCTGCCACACATTGGTTATATAGCTCTTCGGGCAGAGGTGGCCAAAGTGTGAAATGTCATGTAAAGGCTGGGCGGGTGGACGGAAGTCCCTTTGGCCCCATGAGGCCTCAGCCCTGTCACCCCACCTCGCGGTGCTATGTGGCACCTCAGACAGAAATAGCAAGCGTGACGTGCGTTTCGGTGCCAGAAATCTTACACTGCTGTCTTTGGGGGTATAAATAAAGAGTGGAAGGGGGACGTTGGTTCCTCTCTCGGTCTCCCTAGCTCTCTTTCTTTCATCTTACCCATCGCTGTTTCGGACTCCCAATGAAACATCAAACACTGAACACGTTATATCACAATTAAAAGTGTCCACAAATCTTGGATTTAGTTTGCTTTGTCGTTTATCCTTTCATCACATCTATGCATTCATCAGATTTTTTGTTTAGTTTTAAGACACCTTTACCCTATCAGCTTTTCTGCGATAGCCTCTTTATCTCTTCACTCCTTTCCTCCTTCTTCCTGTCTCTAATCACAGGTTGTGTGTGTGTAAATGAGAGCCTATCTTACAGTTTGGCACCTACTCGGGCTGCATGAGTGTATTTTAACAAGGCGTCCTGTTGGCCATCACTCCGGCCCCCTGCTAACTCTTGGCAAGTTGCTGCCTGCATGCTCTAATTGTGTTGCATGCACACCAAAGACATGGTTTTGATCATTCAAAAGTGCTGACCAGCCCTTTTGAATGAGTAACTAGAGTGTGTGTGCCTGTGTGTGCAAGTGTGAGTGTGCACGCACAACTAGCCCAGGCATGGGAGGACACCCACTTACAGTCGTGTCCCATAATACATCTGTTCTCCAAGCTTTGATCATGGTAAGGGTGCTGAAATGCCCTTTTAAAAGAATTAGCGTGAGAGTGTGCGTGTGTGTGTGTGTGTGTGTGTGTGAGAGTGCCCGGCCTTTGGAGGACACCAACGAGCATTTGTGTCACATGATGTCACCAAAGGCAAGGCAGTGATGTTTAAATCTAACCTCTAAACTTTAATGTAAAGTGTCGTTAGTATTAGCTGGAGACACCACGGTATCAATGTTATACATAGGCCTTTTTTACACAGCAGATGCATTGACATGCTATAGCAGAGAAAGCACAGGTGTAATTAATAAACTAACGACTGGAATGGCTGCCTGGGACACTTAATGGCCCTCGTTAAAGTTATAAGTCACACCTGTGGTTTTCCTACATTGATTCTTGGACCACACACACTGGTTGGTTGAATTTGTAGAATTAAAATAGTCACTGGCACATTTATTTTGATTGTACATGAACTACTCTTTAACGTAAGTCTGTTGTAAAACAGTTGATAAGCTTTTCATTACATTATTTAAACCATTAATTTATCAAAACATTTTGAGGAGTATCAAATCAGTTGCTGAATAGCTAATAAAACTGCTGACATATCTTATTTGCGATTTGTTATATGTAAGGAACCATTTGTTTTCTTGGAGAAAAAAACTATATATTTATCTTGAATACATTATTGCAACTGTGGCCACTCTGGGCATAGGTGAGTTTTTAGTGCTTTTTCTTTATTCCCCAGAAATAATCACTTCTCTTAACTTTGGCACACAACGATGTTCAGGTAATTGTTCTGATCAAATTGCATAGAAAGGGCTTGATGTGTTATGTGCCCTGTTGTTTTATCCTTATCAATTAAAAGTTCACTGACAGCGACAGGCTGTCCACAGTAGTTGCTAGGCAGACTTCAAGGCTTCATCGAGATGAGCTCAATATACCTTCTTTACATGCGTGATTATGAGAGTTACATCCGTCTGAATAGGCCTCTGGTAGCTGACATAATGTCTTCTTGGTTGTCGGAGGCATGTGTGAATCTCAAGCTCCTTCCTGCCCCTTCTCGCTCACTTCCACCTGTCCCCTGCCCTCTGACCTCTCCCCCTGAGCTGCATCTCTGTCCTGACAAGCCTCTCATTCATTGGAGTTGGGCTGTAGGGCGGGGGGTGTACCCTAAAATCCTCTGCTTGTGTCCGTTGCTACTGCAACGGACTCAAAATAGACCGTTAACTGCCACTTGTATGCGTGTGCTTCTCACAAAAATGTGAACAGAAGAGTGACAGGACCACCCTGTTCCAGAGGTTAAACATAAAGAGGACCAGACGACCCGAAACTGAGCTGTTTTACAGGGTTCTCCAATGCTCCTCTTTGCATCATACAGAATGCTTTCTCTTGTTAAAACTTAACAGTCCAGATACGTTTGCATGTCTCGAACAGCATGCATGTTTGTGTACTTTGAGTTCTACAGTGTTTACGTTTGTCTCCTAAAGTATGTTCCCTCGTTAGCATCCACCTGCACCGGCCATGGGAGCGCATGGTTTCGCAAACAAACTGGGGAGACGGACACCTGTTTTCTGGTCACGTCATGATCTTTTGGTGTTCTTTTTTAGGCTTAGGACGACACTTTGACGCAGACCTGACATCAATTTACTTTGCCTGAAACACAAGGAGTGCCCTCTCGTTGTATCTCACAGACATAAGATATCAAATAATACCTAGGAATTAAAAGATAATAAATTAATCAATGAAAGTTAGCCTTCTGTCAAATTCACGTCTGCAATAGTGGCTGAGCCTATTCCTCTTGAACACCTGTATCAATAACAAGCACAATGAGGACTTCCAAGCTCTTGTTCATACCGGGGTTGTTGGCGGCTTAAATTACAAATTGCGGGGTCAACCCCGTTAGACCATAGGTGTACGTCTAACCCCACCACGCTACACTTCCATTTTCACACTTTATCTACAAAGCAAAAAACGTCCCATCTGTTGGACTTGTGTCACGGTCCTGCTTCGCTCCATCTTCGTTCACATGTCCGAACTGTCAGTGGGTCTGCGTCCGTCCATTGAAACGGCCATCTCAAATGCCAGATGATGAGTGTATCAGTACAAGAGGTGGGACCATCAAGGACAGCCGGGAGGACCCTAAAGGGGTTCTTGAGCATTTTAGACCTCTCCATTAAAATAGAATGAGGCCCAAATATCTCCTCTTTGAAAGGCAACCCGCGAGGCTCGCCTTTCAAAACAAGAGCGGGGTGCTCTCGTGGGATTAGCTGGTGTTGCCCGGCAGAGGTGACCATAGTGGTCTATTTATCGCGTGACGAATGACCAATTTGAATTTGGTTTTCAGTGGAGCGGTCAGCTGGGAGCCACTACTAGGCCCACCGCCGTCTGGCCTGTGGCCCACGCAAACATGTTCACCTAGGGTGACCAGACGTCCTCTTTTTCCCGGACATGTCCTCTTTTCGAGACCTAAAACATGCGTCCGGCAGGGATTCCAAAAACGTCCGGGATTTTGCCTCGTTGGATATTTGTGTTTCTCTGGGTCTTTCACAAACTAGTTATTACGCCCTTACAAGTTTTGGAAATGGTATCTCCCTTACGACTTACGTTCCACCTTCCCACGCACATGCATACGTGCACACACACATTTAGCACAGCGGAATGAAGTGCATTGAACAACAAGACGATAAGTCTACATGCCAGCAGCTCTGTGAGGCAGTCCTAACTACTATTAGCTAAACGCTAATGTGACAATGTACACGAGGACCAATGGACTATAACAGAAATAGAAATCGAATAGAAATAGAAATAGAAATAACACACTCTACACAACGTTCACACACACACACACACACACACAGACCCACGCACACCTGGAATTGATGGTCAGAGAAACAGCCACCCATCTGTATTTTATTTTACAGACGGTTTTTGAGATGTGGAGTCAAGGTTAATCGCACCTCTACTTGGACTTAAGCCTTTTGCTTTAAAATACTTGATCCCTTACCCTAAGTCCAAAGACCAAATTTTTTTTTTTACAAAAAGTGTGCCACAAATCAATTCAGTTCCCTTCATTTCCTGAATTTACTAACGTTGATGCTTTTCATTTCCACTTTGTTTGAACCAACCCGATAGCATTCAATCAAGGTGCAGAAGAGAACCATGAAGAACTAACATTACGTTATTAAGCGGTAGCTGGAAAGAAAAAAAAAACATTTGTTCGGCATACAAAATGTACGCAGTCACCTGCGACATGCAAAAAGTGTTGGTTGAAAAATGACAGACGCCGACACAAATGGCATTACTTTTGGTGAAGAGTCCATTAAGACTTGTTTAGGACTTAAGACTTGAGACTTGGTCCCACTTCTGCCATTAGTTGCTGGTTCACATGGTTCACATGGTTCCCTTAGCTCAAACTAATTCAGTCAACAGCCCTGCAATAAATCATATCTTAATAAAAGTTGTATTTATTTTGCAATATGATTCTGTTGTCAGATTTATGATCAAATTATGGCGCGACTTTGACTCATAAAATATCGAGCTGCAATATTAAAAAAGTGATTCATATTGTTGTTGTTGGATGCATCCTCAACGAATCCGTCTGTAAAATGAAAGATGAGACCTTAAAGGCCTGGATTTGATCCCCTCCACTTATATTTATGCTCTTTTAAATGGGGTAGTTTGACAATTTTGTGAAATACTTTTGAGAGTTACTCCACAATTTGAAAAACTCTGGAGAGATGGTTGACTTTTAGTATTTCAGGGGAGCGAGTTCTTCAAAGTTTTTAAGCAATTTGTCTGACACCATCTCGACACAACACACATAGCAGAACAGTCATATTTTTAACTTTTAGCTCAGCGTATGTAATAACGTAGCCAATAAAGTGTACTCCTCGTCTTCCATTTTTATATCTCACCTGTCGCAGTCTTCTTCCGATAGCAGTCACGATACATTACAAACCAAAAATGGAGCGTGCGGTCATAGGATACTGTAATTAGAAATGAAGAATACCCATAATATAAACTTTATGTAGTAATGACGTGACGTGTTATAAATGGTTCACTAGCACCAGGCTTAGCGAGGCGTGTCACTCGATAGGCTCTAATGGTGTTAGGTCGATGATGGTTACAGTAGGAGTGAGGTCATCCCTGGCTCCTGCAGGAGTGAGATACCCCGTCTGTAAATCCCTGTGTTATATGGTTAGAAATACTGATGACATAATGAACATAAACGTGCACGGACGAATACTAAAAGCATTAACTGCACGATTAAACTATACCGAAGTTTCACATTTCACACCGAATATGTTACACAACAGCTATCAACATGCGTGCACAATTCTGCTGTTTCTTCCACAATGAACAACATCTCAATGGACACGGACAGTCGACCTTGTTGGATGAAAACAAGGACAGAAATAATCCACACAACAACAATGGTCCACTGTGGGCCTCGGGTGGCGAAAGATGCGGGTGTGACAGGGACTATTTGTGGAGGGATTGGAGACAGTATTTGCTGTGGTGTGAAGAGGGAGGCCATACAGGAGGAATTTCCCCAGGATATGATGGCACATGTGAGGGAGGTAAAGGGCAACCATGTGCGTGAAAACATGTCGCAGTGTTGTCTCCCGTCTGTCTGTCTGCGTGTCTGTCTGTGCGTCCGGCTGGGTATCACGCATGCTAAGAGACACACACACACGCACACACACTCAACTTCTGTCTTCTTTTAACTCAGACGCAATGTAGTGTTCCTCCGACGCTCTATACGTGTTCAATCTAAATGCAGTCTGTTTCCATGACGTATAGATCTGCCAGTGCCTCATAGCATGTCATTATTCTTGATGTGCCCGGATACAGTACAGTGTAAAGAGTTCTATACTTGAAAAAATAAATAATATCACAAATCGTTTCGTGTGATATTTTTTGAGTGGCATCTTGAGCGCCGTGTCGATGTGCGACAGACTGCTTTTATGAGAAGCGAGTCCAAGGTATATTATATTTCCATTGGAAATTAGCACCTTATCGCCAAAGTAATCACGACAAAGGCCCTTCAGTCAACCTTCATGTGATCCATTGGAGTTTCTACATATTAGGAGGGAAAGATGGGACAGCTGCCCTTTGCGTTGCAGTTACACAAATGTGTCCATTGTTCCATCAGCCTGCCTCAGGGAAAGCAAAATACTGAATCCATCTTTGACCTTGTTCTGTTCGAGTGAAAATGCCCAAAATAAAAAAGGAGGTGCGTCTATGTATCTTCGACCACTGAATCGGTGTGTGTGTGTGTGTGTGTGTGTGTGTTATGGTCCATCTCTCACTGAAATGAATGTCATGGCAGCGAGTTAGTTCAATGGACGATGATGTCGGTGGGTCTTTGATGGTCGCTACAAAGAGCAGATTCTCCCTGAGAATTAAAATGATTATTTAAAAAGGAATCAACTTGGTTTCTAAAACAATCCTATTAATGATATTTTTTATGGTGGGTCTGAGTAAAGGAAATATATAAACAGTACTTAACATTAGGGCTGTGCTCGACTTAAGACATTAGTTGACTTGCAATATTTTGTTGAGTAAAATATGAGTTTACTTAAATCGACAGATCCAAAGAAACATGCAATAAGGTGAGAGGTGTGGTGATACATTTCTTGTTTCTAATCATTCAGAACAAAAAAAAGAACGACTAATCAACAAAAATTATTTGGTTATATTAACCTAATAAAAATAAACAAGAGATTAGTCAACTAATAGACGAAGAGGGGGCAGCCCTACTGAACACACACAAAAAAACAGATGTCTGATTTCTCAAGAATGGGACATCAATTTTAATTTAATTGATACCGTCACCACAGCTGTGTAGACCAAACCCTGCCACGAGGACAAGACATTAAATGCAATGTGACGTGATGATGGATGTGATTCATACAAAAAGGAGGCCAAACTATTTTATAGGCTGCAAATAAAAATTATACCCAAAGCAACAAATCTGTTAAAATGTCACCATTCTTGTCATTGAAGTAAAAGAGAACAGTTCTGAGGACGCTCTGAACGTCTGGCTCATTAAGACACGTTTTTTAATTCAGGTCACAGCCCGTCTGCACACACTGAGCCGGGGCTTTGCTTCAGTTGGCCGATGCTGCAGCTCAGCTGCATTAGTGGCAACTGTCTCGGTTTTTGGCAAAGTCTCATCTTCCCACAAACCTGAAACAAACCTGCACATTCAGGAGGACCATACTTGAGTCAGCACCAGTAAATGCAAGTAATCTTGGTCCGACAGCAGTATTAGACCAGTCCAACACCACGACGCTGTAAAAACAATCATGGTTTTATGTAGACTGAGAAAATAATTATTGCTCTCATTGGCAGGTTTTCAACCACTCAACACGTTTGTAAAAGGGTTCCACACAACAGGTGGTGTAAAATGCTGCTTAATTTGTGAAACAGCACCATCTTGTGGGCTCTCACAGTCCACTACATGTATACCACACATTTCAAACAGGCCTATGGATCAGTGCCCCTTCCGTCCCATAATTATTTAACATGGAAGGCTGAGTATTCATCCATAAAAATAAAAACACCCAACATATGATTTTAAATTATAGACATTTAATAGGTTGACAAAAAAATAATAATACAGGGGCAATGCCACACCCACACACACACACACACACACACACACACACACACACACACACACTTGTTTGGGTAATTCAGATGGTAAGACAACAGCAAAAGGTTGACAGTTAAAATAATAGCAGCAGAGGCAGAAAAAAAAAAAAGAAAAGAAAAAAGAGCATGTGAGGACAACTTGGGATCCTCCAAGTACACGTCAGTGCTCTGATAGTAGCCTTATCGAGATACCATGACACGAAATAGAAAACCAAATGAGTCTCTACATATATAGCTTGACACTTTCCAGTGGTTTTGCCAGTAGCTTTTCAGCACCCACCTCTGCTCACAACACAAACACACAGCATTATTAAAACAAAACTCCAGTTTAAATAGTATTAATTAGATCCTGATGCAAACTTCTTAACATCGAAAAAACATAAATCAGCAAGCAGGAAAATGTGAACAATTTTATTCCTGGAACATTTACATAAACTGCTACAATTAAGCTGATTTTTTACACAATCACTTCAAAAAAAGAGAGAAAAAAAAAAGCACAAAAGATTAGAGAACAAAGAGGGCGTGGTTTAATTTCCCAAGTAGTTGTATTGCTATGTCTAGTGCTAGTGTTTTGGACAGCATTGACCAAGAAGTTACCAAACTTCGTCACATTGTATACAGTGTATTGCTGGCTGAAACTTGCTTTTTAAGTCTTCTAAAAAAACAAAATGTGTTAAAGGTCCCATGAAATGGCTTTAATGTTGTAACTAGGGCTGCAACTGTAACTAAGTGTCAGGAGATTTCCAGAATTTTTCACAGGGAAGTTAAACTCAGGAATTTGCACAATTCCAATACAGTCGTGATTTAAATAGTGACATTATTTGGAGGGTAATACACTTTTTCCTTTTATAAGTGATAGTGGCTCTTAATAATGGCATGTTTTATTTTTAAGTATTTCCATTTCATTTATATAATTGTAACTATGCACTGCATTCAGCAGCACTCTTCCATCACATGCACAGATATTTGACTGCGTCCCACTAAATAGGAATTAGGTAAACGTACAATGTCTGCATGCACAGTGTATTCTCCGTGTGCAGCTCAGACTACTGCCAACGTTACTGCACAAGGACAACATGCTTTCATGCATGTTTTGATTAACTTACCAGAGTTTTTATATTTCAGTTAAACAGCAAATTGTAGCCTAATGCAACAGTTTATAACTTGTCAACTTGAATATTCCCTGAATTTAATGAAAATTCTGGAACCCTAGTTTTAACTGTTTCAGCATGAAACACATTGCGTGAAAGAAAACAAACATGGGCATTAGTTTATCCCAGGTGTTAAGTAATTGTATGTTAACAGTAGAGAGAGCTGTCAATTGTAATATTAAAAAACAAACATCAGCAATGACCCATGTTATTGCTGCTACTGCTAGTTACCTTTGGAGACCTGCAAGTTTGGAAGAGTCGGTTTAGCGGAGCCCATACAAAACTAAGATTACATTCAATTGGATGAGATCCTTGAATATTTTAATATATATATATAAAAAAAAAGAAGAAAGTAAGATCATATTTGGCACATGATGGATGAGATCAAATACATCCAGTGACACAAAACAAATAAAATCTTTCATTTCATGGGACCTTTAAAGATGCATACTACTTTTCAAACTTTTTTTGTCAACCTGATGAAAGTTGAAGCTCCGTCATCTGTTGGACAGATAACGTTGCCCAGTCACACTTCTGTAATGGTGCACTGTCCATCAGGACTTCGTGGGCGCAGACGGAGCGCAGAGCTGGAGGTCCCGCCCCTTGGAGGCATCCTGGCTGGCTGGCTCTCTCTTAACGGTCTTTGCATCGATTCTGCTCTCCCTCTCTCGCACTCCCCTTCCTCCTCACTTTCACTGCTGCCGGATACAGACTCGTACGTCTCATCTTCTCCTTCCACCTCATCACCCCCTGGCTGGCTGATCAGGAGCTGGGAGAAGGACTCTTCCACACTTGACGGAGAGGGAGGAAGAGGACTGGTAAGATGGCGCCCCAGGAGTGTTGCAGGTCTAACAGCGGGAAGAGATGCCATGATCCCAAAGAACGAAGATTGTAATTGGCCATCAGTGTCCGATCCGTCCGCTGAATTGACGCGCTCTGTTGCAGCTGAGGTGACAGCTGGTACAGAAAGAATGGGGACAGGTTCGGGTTCTAACCTCAGTCCCGCAACTCCCTTCTTGGGGATATCTACAATGTCCCGCTTTATCTTGCGTCTGCGGCCATGCTCATTTCGCCGATATTGCACCATGTTCTCCAGGTCGGCCACGTACAGAAACCCTGCAATCAGCATCTCTGTGCTTTTCCTTTCCTTAGCGAAGGCCTCCTCCAGCTCTCGGTTGGTCCTCTCATCATACTGCCACCAGCCGTTGCGCCCCTCATAGTACCATGCATAGTCTCCACGGGAGCCGCTCCCGGTCGCTCCACTCCGGCTCACCCCTGCAGCCGCTGCTTTCAGTTCCTCAGGTGACAGGAGAACCGGCCGCTCCAGGAAGTCCTCTGGGACCTCTTGTCGGCAGAGAGCACAGCGCTTGCTCTGCCAGGAGGCACCTTTCACACACAGGAAACAGAAAACATGGAAGCATGGGAGGCGCACAGGGTGGACACAGCTCTGGAGGCAGATGGCACACTCCGGGGTGACGGTGGTGGAACCAGTAGGGTCTGTATTATCTCCTACTTCCTCCATCAGCTTGGAGGGAGCCAGGGCATTCACTGAACACTCAACTTCTCCACAGCCTGCCATGCTACAATGACAAACACAGAACTATCACAGCAAAGAGTTGCATAATATCACACCAGTGTAATTGTGAATGCAAATTGAATAGACATTCATTCTGGTGCAGTTCCCAATGCTCTGTTGATAGTTTTGGGAACGCCCTCAAAAACACACGCAGCATAAAGTTATAGTGTCTACTAATATACATCAGTGACATTAAGTTTAAAGATGATCCGAGATAAATAAATGTTAATATGACTTCAAGGATAGGATGACATCCCTGAATTAGCATGAGTTACTTCAAAAGGCCTCCTTCAGCCTGTCTGACTAACTTTACTCACCAAACTACCGCTAAGGTAGCTTTAGCTAACTCGTTAATGTGCTAGTGGAAAAGATACAACAGATAAACATGCGCTTATATTCTCAGCAGGGACGTTAGAGCCTCGTCTCTTTTGTGTGAAGTAGCAATGTCACCAAGACACCGTAAAGTAAAAGTCAAGCTAACGATCACCTTGCTAACGTTAACTTGAAGCATATGTAGCATGTTAGCTAGTCGGTGCACTTACAGGCTATTAAACCTCACATTTCATAATTTATTCACCTCACCTGAACACCTGATGACTCCAGAAGCGTTCTCACCAGAAGTGCAGGCAGATAATAGTCAACAGCTGCATTTAAATGAGGTTGTAAAGTTATGTACGACAAAACAATGGCTGCGTTGTTTTTGTCGGTACGCAGTTGCGCGCGAGCCCATCTGACTTCAGTGCTCCTGGATGGATCTCACGTGCTTCCCAACGCGAGCTTCATGTTTTGTAGATCTGGTGCAAGGGTCCGCGCATGCGTACCAGTCCTGATGTAAACAGACGAGAAAAAAGCTGCGAGTTTCACTCATTTCCAAACAAGGACAGCGACAAGTCTGTGGTGTATATCAGTTAATTATTTAACATACTGATGTGTCGTCATGTTTATATCGATTATGTATTTGCACAATACCCAATTCATAAATACAATATATAGATAATCATATTGCATGATTTATTTTTTCATACAATTTACATTCTGTTACACAACATATGGTGGTCATGTACGTATCACCCGAGCAGCTTCGAAAGCTTTTGAAATTCAGATAAACTCAAGCGATGCAGCGAAGGTGTTGAATTTATAGGCACACAATAATTGTATAAAAGAACATCAGATCCAGCCACCCGTTTTATGACTTTATTTTGGATTGCATAGAAAAATCTCTTAGATTAATACATCTTTACAATTTACAATAGTTTACACAGCCAATGTAAAAAGTGCAATAACAAATTGAATATCTCTGCAATGTCTGTAATCCGCTCAAATTTATTATAACCTACTCTGGTCTCTTTTTGATGACACACTTCCTGATCTCCGACACTTCTGGGCAGGGGTCACCGTAGACACTCGGAGACTGCAGAACGTGTCGGTTGCGCGTCTCCTGTCCCCTCCTGGAGGCCCGGACGCTCCTTTTGCGAACACATGGACCCCAAGCTGTCCATTCCCCAACCTCACAGTGCACTGCAGAGAGGTGATGAAAAAGTACTCAGAGGTAGCGAGAGATTAAAAAAGTGCAAACTTTGTAAGGGAAGCTGCAGTATGAACTAAAAGTCAAAATAAAAAGCATGCGATTTGGAACGCATTCCCAATGTATTTTACTTCTTAACTGTGTGGAAACAGTTAGTGACAGTGAATTTCTCTCACCTTCAGGGACACATTGCATGAGCTCCAAATCGGGCTCAAATTCCCTCGGGCAGGTGAGATGGCACTGACCATGGAGAACGTAGAGGTCTGCTCGACACCTCTCACACACGGACTTGCTCACACACGTCTCACAGCCGATAGAGCACTCTGAGACAGAGGGACACAAACAGCTTACATTCTGTAGATCCCTGACATCATGGACCTTAGTGCATGCACAAAGAGAGACACACACACACACACACACACACACACACACACACACACACACACACACAGTGCCTCACCTGTGCATTCTCGCAGCACTGCGTTTTCCGTCATCCCATTTGGACAGCTGTTCTCGCATTTGCCACGGAACAGGAAGTGACCGGGGTGACAGTGTGTGCAGAAATTTTCACTGAAACAGGAAGAGCAGTCCTCCTTACACCCTGCAGACCAGTGGAAAGGAACTTTTGTCAGCGTGGAGTGACCAGTGTGGTTTGTCTTATTCTCTCAACACCTTCCAACAGTTTGCAGAATACACAGTGGACATATATAAAGCCTTACCCTGGGGTTCTGAACCAGATAAAGTAGAGCTGTTGAATTAAACACCTTTCTATCTTTCCTACATGTGCCCCGTTGGTACCTACTTGCACAGGTGCTGATGTGTGGAGAGCGCATGCCATAGTGACCCCGGGGACATGAGGACACGCAGGTGCCCCTCTGCCGCATCCCATCCAGCTCCAAGTGGAAGAAGAGCCGAGGCATGCAGGACAGGCAGCCATTTGGGACAGAGCATGTCGCACAACCTGCTGGACAGAGTCCGCTCACGGAGGAACTACCTGTGGATAACGGAGTTTAGAGATATGACAACCTGACTGATTGTGTCCGACTACAACAGTTTTATATTATTCCTGTGCTTGAGAAAATTAAATGGAACAAAATAAAAAAATAAAAAGTCAAGCGTGCTTAATTTACGCTATGCAACTTTACAGGCGGCGGGGGTTTATGAGAGCAGGGCCAAGCATTCACATTCATAGTATGCAAGTGGATAAAAGCAATGGAATGACCACATATTTCCCTAAAAGCTGATAGAACACATTTATTGTCTCCATGTCTCCTTTCTCCCTCTCGAAAAAGGGGGGGGGGATAAGACACATTCCACAAGAGCAGTGTCTAACAACAGGATTAAGAGAGGTGGGAGTGACGAGCATGAATACTTACGTCTTGTCCTATCAAGGCCTTTTGTGAGGTTTATGAATTGCAGAATCCAAATCAACGATGGCGTCCGCATTTTCCCTTTACCTTCAGTGCGTCATCGAAAGACACCTTGCATCACATCCTGAATCCCACGTTTTTAAATAGGTATCCATAAGATGTCATTCAAATGGACCCACGCAGAGACTCCCGTCTGGGCAGGAGAGCAGTCGAGTGCGGAGTTCGGCAGAATGTTTTCTGAGGAAGAATCCCATATGCATTCCATGAGATCACTCACGCCGGCAGAATGCCATGCAGAGAGCAAACAGAAGAGAAAAGCATCAAACGATAGTCACAACGCAGATCTAATGTAAGATTGGGTTTGCTGCTCATGGGATTGTCTCTGCCGTCTGTCTGTTTTTCCCCCCCACACACACGCACACACACGCTCACACTCCCTACCTCCTCTGCCGTATTACCCGTCCTTCATGACCCTCCTCCTGATCCACTATCACATCAAACAGGATCTCTTCACAGAAGTGGAATAACACTGTAATGTCTACACAATGACACGTTTCTCCTCACGTGTCACATACTCTACATGTATTCGCTAAGTAAAGCTCACCATTCTGGGTCTTTTAAAGCCCCCCCCACAAAAATGTGTTTTGCTTATTGTTCACTTGTTTGACCTTCACTTGGCAGAGTTTGAGTTGATCTGTGCTCACTTTAAATCTGAGTTCGAGACGTGTCTGGAGTGGAGCATGACCGACTGGAAGTCTGTGGTGGTCCAATAAGCAGCTTGCACGATGTGATGTAGAAACTTGGGAGAGTGCACACACTGAAAGTACATATTTTGTGTCCAGTACTTAAAGTTTCAGAAAATAAACGCATTGTTTTTACAGATTGTGGACCTTTTTATCTTGTAATTGAAGGAGAAAGTGTAGATGGATTCTTAAGATGTTTTTTTTTACGTGTTAAAAACAACAACTAGATTAGGCAAAAAATATTTCTCAAAACTTTTGTATGCAGCTTAAAAACTAAAACTATTCTTGAAAAAATTATTCAATTATTATTAAGACATCAAGTGATATATCATTACATTATTTGAGCAGTTCGATAAGATTTGTAAAAAATAAATGTTATATATATATATATATATATATATATATATATATATATATATATATATATATATATATATATATATATATATATATACATACATACATACATACATATATATATATACACACACACACATTTTATTTATATATATATATATATATATCACATTATTTAGTCAACTTAAACATTGTTTTTCCAATGACACTTTGTTTGTGCCAAAGCGATATCACCTTAGAGCTGGTCTATAACACATCAAATACAAACTTTTTTTTTTAACTACACATCTATAAATCATAAACTCCCCGTCAGCCTGACTACTGGTAAATAGTGCCGTGTGTAACCATGACAACAACATATCTCCTCATGTGGTTCCATTTAATAAAGCATGACTACCGGTATGTTTTTTTTGTCATCACAAGATTAACACCAGCTTTTACAGAATCTTCTCACACAGGTGGGATGAAGTCACAATAATGGGTGAGAAATAAATAATAAATAAAAAAACATCCATAGCAGAAACATTGCCCACGTTTTTTTTAGATTTAGTTCAAGTTCAGCCATGATTGGGGACTTTGGGTTTTCTGTGAAGACCGGGTTCAATGAATACCACAAATACAAGTTGATTTGACTACCTCCCAGTGAGAAAGTAAAACTTGAGGGCTGGAGGTGTCAGAGAGCATCTGTGATTCCCACAAAAACGCTGGAAGGCGATAAAAGCCGTGGGCTCCAAGGGATCTGTTGTTTGGCGTCCTGGCGTGTTTTATCACATGTTTTGGGAACTCTGTGGTTCTCCAAACAGATTTGAACTCTCCAGAGTTCCCTCTTCTTGGAACCGGTTTCTCGCTGCAATTCATGATTCTCTGCTTTCATAATCCTTTTCAGAGCCTGTCAAATCTCATAGAATCCAAAACTTTGTAGCTTTTGCTTATTTCTAAACGTTTTCTCAAGAGTGTTGTAAGAATAAATTAATTTGATGACTCTGCGGGGCTAATACAGGAACAGAAAACAATGACACACTTGAAAACCATGTGCTCCTTGTTAAGAAAGGCACAGCAAGTTATCATAATAACATCTTTCGCCAAAAATGGACTGCCGTGCTTTCTTGGACTTGTCTGGAAAAACGTCAAACGAGAAATCAGCAGGCGCTTTTGCAGGGAGATTTTACCCTGGACTTGATTTATCGTCTGAGAGACGGAGCTAATGGCTACACTGCCAGACGGAGGAGCTGTACAGGGCTACGCTGGCTGGCTTAAATTATCAACAGGTGCTCAGACACAAAGACACAGCAGAGAGGCGAGGCCGAGCTACTTTCCTATTTTAATAGGGAACAATAGTGTGTTTCTCAAATCCCTCAAGACCAAGGGCAAACCTCAAGAGGAGCGTAGAAACAACACTTCAAAGGAGCATCTGGAAGTGCAGCCAGCTGCCGTAGAGCAACATCACCCATCAATCTTCACGCACTACATTATAGATTCGATCATGCTTGCATCACATATACCTCCAACAGGAGAGGGATGCATAATATGGATCTCCTGCCTGCTGGAAACTGAGGAGGAATTATAAATTGTATGCAAATGTTCGAGGGCTCTGTCGTGAGAATAGAAGGGTCGTGGAGAGAACAGCAGGGCAGGTGCCAGGGGTTCAAAGATCAGAAGGGCGAGGTCTCCGCAAACCCAGTAACACCTCCTCAACCTGACTCGGAACATAAACACGACATGGCTATGCTCACTGGGGCGCCAGATCAGATTCTTGAAGAAAATAACTGCTGGGAGGCCAAGGAATGTCTTAACTATAAAAAATAAAAAAAGAACAAAGGGAAAAAAGGCAAATGATAAAAATGGAGAACAGGGAGCAGAAGGAGAGAGACAGTAAATAATGAAGCTATATAAATATATACCTGTATCATGTTCACATGATCTAAAATTAAAATACATGCACTAAAGTTGTTCATTTTTGTATTAAATCTACTGTTTTTATACTGGCCAAGGCTCTAAAAAAAAGATATAAAAAATAAATCCCACAGACGGTACAATCTGGCTATTTACCGATAGAACTTTGACCTTTTTTTAAAAACAATTTACCGCTCACACACCTGACAAGTCAAAAGCTCGCCTGTGAAGAACCTTGCAGTGATGAGCAGTGTTCCCTCTAAGCTGCGCGCGTGCGCGGGCCGCGCAATAGATTTTTCAGACCGCGCACATTTTTCGGACCGCACAAACGATTTTTTTTTCAGGGGTTAAAAATCTTTTTTGCGCCAGTGTTTCTGAGATAGGAGTGAGCCATCTTCACAATAGAAGATCTTTGATGTGACATGTCGAGTCTTCTTGGCCAATCAGCGTCCCGTTTCTCGACATGCGCTCTCTGTACATCCGCTCTCTGTACATCCGCTAGCGCTCTGTACCTCTGCTAGCGCTCTGCCTTCGTTAACACCGCCCACCCCCGCTGTCCTCCTCCGGGCGCCAGAAGTGAAGCTCGCCTGGAGCGCCACATGAGCTAGGGCCGGCGCTGTTTAGGCTACTCTTGGCGGGCCCTGCTCCAGCAGTTATAGATACCATGGCGAAAAGAAAGGCAGAGCAGGTGCCCCAGAAAAAGGTCTGCCTAACGTTCAAACATGAGTGGCTAGATGAAATAGTCCAAACTGACACAGGTAGGATGAAACTTTCAGACATATTTAAATATGAAGAAAGGAGTGGCGTGATCTGCAAATTCTGCTCGGAGGCAAAAGCGAAAGGAGAGTTCGCACGTGGGAAAACGTGTTTCTCTTTTGGTTAACCTGTTTTTCAGATGCTGTTCTTTAGAGACATGGGTCTTACATAGGCCTGCAGACAAGATGAGCGACATAGCCAGATAGGCCTATCTCCCTCAATGACATTCAAATGACATGTTTTGTAGCCTAGTTTGTTGCAAACCATTCCAGTTATTAAATTGTTTATATAGGCTACCTTTAGGAAAAATGACACCATGTCAATTTAATAGGCCTATAATTATTGTTAAGCACTGCATTAGCATTTTTCTTTCAATGAAGTTCCACTTAAATGTTGTACCTGCTGAGAAATGACTAAACACCTTTGATACTTTTATTTTTTATATATATTATTATCAGTCATAACCTCCCCTTATTGAAGTTCAACAAAGATCCTTTAAGTTCAACTAAACTGACTGGTAAAACACCGTCATTAAAATGTTCCCAAAGTCCAGCCATTATAAAGGATATTGAATAAATATCAACCTTGTATACATATTGATGCATTTGCTGTCATCTCTTTGAATCCCCTATGGCTAACGCAGGCTTGTGGTCATTTTCGGCAGGTCGCGTGGTTGCGAATTGCTCACAGTGCTGAAATGTGCGCTCAGAAAAAGAAAAAAAATTGCTCAGTGTTGAAAAAAATTAAAGGGAACATTGGTGATGAGGTATGAGCAGGATAGCAGCACGCAGATAATCTATGTAGCATGAAGAAGTGAGGAATTTGGGGCGGGGGCTGAGCCCCATTCTCACTGAAGAAGCTGTGAGAGGCATGCAGCCTAAAACATTGACCATGACATAGATGATAAGATAGCGAGACGGGGGCGAAAGAGATCTGGAAGTAGTAATGTATTCGATCTGCCCACCACTGTGAGATCACAGCTGAATACGCTCAACACATTTGTTTTGATATTGCTATTAAAGTACGTCTTTGTTGTATTTTTTTTGTCGGTTGACCTAGCAGGAGTCACACTTGGTCGAGTATTGAGGGGATACGTTGGAACCAAAACAAATGTAACGTTACTTCCACTTAAAGTGCTTGTTTTTGCCCGGCGACAGGCTCAGATTGTTATGTCTGACAACATTATGGAAAGGACAATTGGCAATTAATGATATTGTTATAATATTAATTATGTTTATCATGTGAAGTTTAGTGACTAAAAGGAATAAATATGAGCAATTATAAGATCCAGAAGAATTTAATAAAGAACAAAAAACTCTCATGACAGGATAGCAGATACATAAAAGGATAGAATTAAAAGAACACAAAAATGTACATTCGAGATGAAAACATATTATATATCATAAAAAGGCTGCTGTCGTTCATGATAATGTTCATAAAAATTACAATGATGTACTTTGCCGTCTTCACCCGCGGGATTTTTTCAGCATTTTCTATAATAAAAGAAAAAAAACTCTTTAAGTTTATCTCCTGTTCAAAATGGAGAAATCAAAAAGTGTCTGAGAGCAATTATTAGTAATAAAAAAAGCACATAAACATCTCATAAATAATTGTCCACATCAATTATAGGTATTGGAATATTTATAAGCATTTACAAGATTTGTTTTATTTTTAAATCGACATGTTAATAACAAATAGGTATAAGTCACATGAGAAGTCTAGAATCTAAGAATACCTCTGACTGAGAAGCGATTGATAAACACACTGTAAATTAAAAAAAGATAAATAATTGTTTCATTAATCCCTATGTGGGAAATTATAATTGTTTCACTCCATTGTTATTTCACACACACAGTTGTTGTGGAGGGATGTTAAGAGCTAATGGGGCTGCATTGTCAGCCCCTAGCAGTAATCAGTTTGATGCTCAAGGGCACCATGGCTGTGCCCAGGTGGGGAACTGGCACCTCTCCAGCTAAAACTAGACTAAACTAAAAGCACTATACGTCAATTAAACTATAGCTACCTCCCACCCCATGCAGGACACTCCGGCAGCTCTCTACGACCGGTGTGTGAAGGAGAGGTACCGAAGGTCCTTCCTTCCTGCTGCTGTCAGGCTGCACAACCAGCTGAGCTCGCAGTAGACCACTTAAAACACTTCAACCTGTGCAATATGAATGCACTGTTCATAAGTTATATTTATTCTATCTGCATATATATATATATATATATATATATATACACATATATATATATATATATATATATATATATATATATATATACACATATACATATATATATATATATATATATATATATATACATATATATATATATATATATATATATATATATACACACACATATATATATATATACATATATATATATATACACATATATATATACATACATACATATATATATATATACATACATACATACATACATACATACATACATACATATATATATATATATATCAATAATTAAAATCAATAATACAATTAAAGTATTATTATTATAGTATTGTAGATGTATTACAGTTTTTTGTTGTACCGTTTATTATTTATATTACTTGTTTTGAGTTGACTATGTCTCTGTGTGCACTTTACCCTATTTGCTGCTGTAATCCTGCAATTTCCCCACTGCGGGACTAATAAAGGAATATCTACGGTAATCTAAAACAACAGATTCAATAAAACATAAAGTATTCCAAAACATGTGACCGGCTTTGTATATTAAATATATCAATACAAGACACAGGTGAGTTCTGAACTCACCTTGGAGATCGCTCTGACATGTTGAGCTCTGATAGTTGCAGATTTCTCCTCGAAAGCTTTGGTCTTCGCCTCCTCGGCCAGGCTGTTCAGAAACAGCAGCGCCAGGAGTTCAATCTGGGAACATTTGAGTGAATTAGCATGTGTTTTGTGTCCGTTAAAGTCGCTGGCGTTAGCCGTAAACAAAGCGAACAGTCGGAAACATTAACGGGACTTAACGGCTACGTTACTCACCATCGCCTCTGATGTCGGCCTCACATTTATGTTATTCTTCGATTTCGTTTTGATTATGGATTTCAATTTAGGTGCCTTCTTCAACATTTTGACAAATGTTCCGCGTGAAACCAACGTTCAGGCCAACGAAAAGGTTTGTTTACGTCTTTCAATCTCCCGCTTCTCTTACTTCCGGTAAAAAAAAAAAATTGGATTCTTCTTCGTGCCACGTAGATTGTCGCTGTCGTCTATACTGCCACCTACAGTTATCAAGTAACGGATTTTAAATTCCACGGTCAAAGCGAGTACACAATAATTAAGTTATTCAATGAATGGCAAACACGAAAACACCTAGATTAAAACACTGAGAGAGCATTTTAATTTTTAATAATTATTTGTTCAACACAGAGCATTATTCATTGTAGTACCTCTTTTCGCCTAAACTCGTTGTGTTGTCTATGTTGCCATCTAGCGGAGGCTTTACGCAACTACACAAGCAAGACACCGTCGGGCTCAACCGTCTACATCCGGGTCAGCCAGCAGTAATGGCGACCACCATGGAGACAACAGCCGGCATGAGCAATATGCTTCAGTTCATGAAATGTATCGGACAGCTCAAAGTAAGACATCTGCTCAAACTCCGACCACTTTCCTGTAAATCTCGTCTCTGGATATTAATGAACAACAAATCAGCTGAAGTCTATCGACGCTCAATCTGGAGCTCGCAATTTGTTTTGCTGGAGCTGCTGATGTTAATGCAGCTCATCTAATACCACCCCATTACAACTAAACACAGCATCTGCAGTGTCAAAACAGGTGGAAACTCTGCTCTGACTGCTGTAACCTGAAGGAGTAACATACAGAATCTTATCTGTGTTCTTTTGTCCAACCAACAGTTAAAACGCACACACACAAATTCAGTTTATTATCACAAAAGACTACAAATCTGGATATATTCACCTTCCAGGACCTGCAGCCAGTGAATATTTGGTTAAAATGTCTTACATTATAAAATGTGCTGCCAAAGAACATTTATTGTGAAGTCAATACATACACAAACTTTCCCCTTATCTGTGCCACTGATTAACTGTGGGTTGTTGTTGCTGTTACCTGCAGAGGGTCCCACGGACTGGATGGGTGTACAGGAACGTAAAGAACCCAGAGAGTGTATCAGACCACATGTACCGCATGGCCATGATGTCTCTGACCATCACAGACCCCACAGTGGACAAGGACCGGTACATCATTCACACATCTTGCTTCCAGACCTTCTTCCAATCCGTTGGGATGAACGGAGCTCTTCAACGTCATTTAAAGAGCATAAATATGCATCACATTTCCATGCTGCTTATGTGTGGTAGTCATAATATGTAGCTTCTGTCATGCTCATACTTTTAAATTTTTTTATTCTCGTCATCTTTAGATGCATAAAGCTGGCTCTGGTTCATGACATGGCAGAGTGCATTGTGGGAGATATCGCTCCAATGGACAACATCAGTAAAGCTGAGAAGCACAGGCGAGAAGAGGCGAGTCGCTCACATCACTGTACATGATTTTGAAGGAAACAATGATGGTTTATATAAAATGAAGCCATCGCTGTTTTGTTTCTTCCCTCATTTCTCTGCCTCACCTCTCCCAGGAGGCGATGAGACATCTATCAGCTCTTCTGCCGGAGGGACTCCAGCAAGAGATTTATGGGCTCTGGGAGGTACGTCTCTGTTGTGTTTGTAGCTCACAAATGACAATTTAAACGTATCTAACATGAGGCTGTCATGTCCCTTTTTATTTATATGTATACCAGAAGGTTTTTTAGTGGAAAACACATTAGTTTTTTTTCTCTGTAGGAATATGAAACTCAGAGCAGTCAGGAGGCCAAGCTGGTGAAACAGTTTGACCTCCTGGAGATGACGCTGCAGGCTCACGAGTACGAGGAGCTGGAGGGAACGCCTGGAAGACTGCAGGAGTTCTTTGACTCCACCAAGGGCAAGTCTTCCTCTCTTTTTCCCTGGATCTCATCACTTGAGCGGCTCAGTCTTGGCTCCAGGGATTCTTTCGTCGGTGCCATTTGTTCAACGTTTACGTACATATATATATTTAAACTACTTTGATGATGTGCAGACTTTTTTATGAGTTTAATTCTCCCTCAGGCCGTTTCCACCACCCGGACGTGCTCCAGCTCCTCAGCTCTCTGAATGAAGAGCGAGGACGTCACATGACTGAAACGGAGGAAACGAAGAAATCTGGCAACTCGGACGCGACCGGTGCCGCATCTTCACAGCCAGGCACGGCGCCGCACTCCTCTTGACTGCAGCGTACGCGAACACCTCCGTAGTGGGGAGGCTGCGACACAAACTTGTGTGTACGAGGATGCACCAACACGTCACGGGATGGGTGGAAACCCGTTTTTTGGGGGAGTTTCAACCGTCTTCTACATGTCCTCATCTTGAGGCATTTGCTACAGAACCACTGAGGACGATGGCACATGGATATCCTCCATGTGCAGCAGCTGTTTTGGCCCTTTTGTTTCATCCATACTGTCCTGGAAAGTACCACATCAATATATTATACAACGACTACCCCTGAGAAAACTGCCAGATATCAATTCCCAGATCTAATGAAGAGAGAAACTCCAATATTTCTTGACATCAACAGGTTTTATTGTTTTATGTTTCCAGTTCATTGACAAATACATGTTTTAATACATTTTGACATGTTATATATGTATACTATCTGCCAGATATGACATTATACAGTTATTATTTAAAAAGAAAATCATCAATGGTGCTGAAACATCATTTCTGATATGTTAGTAAGAGCAGACTCAGGAATTCAGTGTTCCTGACAAATGAGTAATTTCTGGTTAGATGATGTTACTTGTTGTTAATTTGTCAGTATATAACTTAAAATTAAAATTAAGTTCAGCACATTATTACTTTTATTACTGTGTTTTTGTTTGTTAAACGCTTCAGTCAAAGTTGTCAGTGTTTATTGTCATCTGTGATGTTTGGTTTAAATTATCTTTAATTTTGATCCACCAGTCATAAAAAAATTATCATGGTGTGTAATTAATTAAACAAATACAGATGAATGTATTATGTCTTTGGGTTTTAGTAAAAACATTTGTAAAAAAGTTCAATAAACTGGCTGACACAATAGACAAAGGTTAAATATAAACTGTAGTTAATTCTCCAATGACAACATGCAAGACCTCAGTAATCTGTAGAAGGTCCGACCGGACAACCGTTCAGTGCTTAAATGCTTGAAGATGATTCCTATTAAAACATTTATTTTCATCGTATCTTCTTCAACCACAGCAAAGAAAGCAAAATCTTCTAACACATGAAAGACAAAAGCAAAAACACAAAAGTTTATATATTGAAAATAGAACAATTTGTTAAAGAAAAACAAGATGTTTTACACAAAAATGTTGTTAGACTTTTTATGTCTTGTGGCACCGAGCTTTTCATAACATATGCAGTAAAAAGTGATGTTGTCTTTCAGCATCGAGTAGATTATTTCTGCACCAAGAAGAGTTAAAAATCTGCTCTGTACTTCTGAAGCAACATCAAGCAGCAGTACGATGTCATATTCATATTTTACTGTGCATTAGTTACATAGCCAATAGGCATAACCTTCTTAGGGTTAAAATGACATGTTTTGCGTGTGAATCCAGCACTAAGCTGAGCTACAGCAGTTCAAGACAAGGATAAAAACATAAATATCCGGCAGATGTTTGGAGAACACGGTGTTAATTTATTTTTATTTCCAGCATTAGACTCAATTGTCTGAAGTGATTAATCAGATTTACATGGTGTGAATAACTCGAAAGACTCAATAAACGTGTCATAACAAGTATGATTCAGCATTCAAAAAGGGCCTGGCCCTGAACCGTTAGCAGCCAAACTAACCGTTTAACTTTATTAAAAAACAAAGAAGTCGTATGACTTCTCCGATTGCAAAGTCTGCTCACAATTATTTATTTTTTCAGGCGCCATAACAAAATCTTAAGCTCTTCTGTCTTAGTGTAAAATCATTTATACAAGTTTACAAATACACTCAGCACTTCTGGGTTGCTCACATCAGTATGGGTTATATGTATATATATTTTGTATGTGTTAAGTACAAAGTAAAAGGTAGTTGAGAATGTGACAGTTTATTTTTTATACAAACACTTACTGGATTTCTAATAACCTAAACATTTTGTTTTTGGTATGAAGTTATGTCGAGTTTTGATTCTGCACCAACATGGCTGTTAAGTCTAATTTCCACAAAAAATGAAGGAATCAATAATTATTTTGAGTCTGAGGAACTCAAGCTTTAATTTGACAGTTTTTCTTACCCCACTCGTGAGGAGAGGGCGACTCCTGTTCATGAGCCAAAGCATGAGATGAAGCCATACAGGCCAGAATTACAGGGGTTTAGTTACGCCCACCTTCTGGAACTGACCTGGAATCTGCTCATCCTCCTTAGTCTCCCCTTCAATCTTTAGAATATTTAGGTAACATTTTTGGTCCAAACAAGAAATTGCATACATTTTTTAATCAATCTAAGTACTTAGGGTTGCAGGAAATCACATCTAAGTGTTAAGAGACTTGATCGCGAACATGAGATTGTTTCGCAAAAGCATCTTAAACAAAGGTGTTCTGTAACATTTCAGTCAGAGCATTTAGTACATAACGTGACATGAGTTCCTGGTTTGAGTCCCGCCTCTCTCTGCGCGGATGCAGCTCTAACACGGCCTCTCGGAGCTGTCCGTCAAGTTGTTGGTGGGAGTGTCCTGAGAGCTGGCATGTGCTGCGGAGGAGAGGACTTCCTCAAAGCTGCCTCCTGCCTCTGTACCGCCAACCTTTGTCTGTGAAAAAATGCATCAACATGAAAGGTGCCACCGTCAGTGAAGAGCTGCGTTCTCCTTCTCTAGCTCAGGGTGGTTGACTTTCACAAAGACGTCCACCGTCACACGATGCCAGAGAGCCCATAAGAGGATAAGAGGGGTGTTTCATTTTAACCTTGACGCGGAAATGCAAACTATTAAAAAAAAAGTGCCCCCTTATCCTTGATATGATATTAAAAGTCAGAAACATTAAGAGGCAAGTTCGCAGCAATTTAGTATTTAGCACAGTGATAAGATAAATAAACCAGATGGTGGTCTTTACAGACTATGGATACAGGATGGGCGTCTGCTACTGCAGAGACTGCATCAGGATCAGTGTGAATATAAATAACCAACAGGCTCCCTGCAAAGAGTCAAGAGTGTAAACTGGCAATTACACCCAGATTACAGGGTTCAGTCCTCTCTGCTTCACCGACATCGAGTAGCGTTTAGAGGCAGCGACGTGACCCGTTCCTCTGTGTGGCTTCCACATCCTACTGCTGTACATCGTAATGAAGATCAGTTTACACGCTATTAATCAGGGACTGCCAATATTTCTGTCGGCAGGATGGGCAAATAGTCCCGTAGATAACAAGCAATTATGTATGTTAAATATTTTTTTTACACTAGATGTAGAAATGTGGACAAGAAGCTTTTAAAATACACTACATGCCATTTGTAATGCCTTGAAATAAGTGAGAGACCATTTAGAAGCTAACATGTTGTGTTTTTGGTCCATCATCACTTAATAATTATTATTTAATGCCACTCACACACTTATAAACGGTGTTTACCTTGATGGTGGACACCGTAGTCTCGACTTTTTCCTCAAAAGACTTGAAGCTAGGAGAGTTTCTGTAAAAAAAAAGAAAGAAAGACGTTCTACTTTATTATTATTGAACAACCTAAAACAAATTGCTCAGATATTTTCAGTAATATGTTCTGCTAAAATTAATATATACACGATAGTTCATAACCTGTATGTTCGGACTATAACGGTAAATATTTACCTTTAAACCACCAAATTCTAATTCAGTAAAGAAATTCACTCATGACTTGACTCCAGTGACCTTTGACCACCAAAATCCAATCAGTTCAACCTCGAGTTCATGTGGGCGTTTGTGTCAAATCTGAAAAAAGGCCCTTCAGGCGTTCCTGAGATATATAGCATTAACGAGAATGGATCGGACGGACGGACAACCCAAAACATACCTCCTGACACACTGAAGCAGCCAGGTGTACCAGGTGTTTGAACAACGCCACATGAAGAATACAAAGATCAGACAAAAGAAAATATAGCTTGACTCTCACACATACAGAAGCAAGCAAGCGGAGCGGTTACCTCATGGTGGGCATGCTCATAGAGTGTCTGATAGAGTAGCTGTCCCCAGAGAGCGTGGTGAGAGAGGAGTTAACGGTTAGCACACACACAATTATTGTTTTTAGACAGTCGCAGGGCCAATTAGAGGATGAAATGGAGAGAAAAGGGTCAATCTGATCAATATACTGGTGGAGAAATAGAGTAGCAGCTCTGACCTTGACACAGACAAAAGGATATTACATCTAAGGAATGATATCATGAAGAGCTGCTACTCAATAATCATTCAAAGAGCTGGTCTTACATGAGTCTCAGCCTGCACTGGCTTAGTTATAGCACTTAAATGCAACTGGGAGACTTCACAACCACTTGTTCACATGATTCTCTGAGTATCAGAGACCAAAGTCAATTAATTAGATCTGATTCTGACTGAGAGCGTTTACTCAACCAGGAGACGGTCAGTGAGTTGAGACTAATGTGACACAATCGCCTGTGTGATTCTTACCCGATAGAGTTGGACCTTGGGAAGCATGGAGGAAGATGGAAAACATTTATGTTACATAATACTTTGACAGGCCTCACATACGTCACAGTCACACGCTTTCACTTTGGCAGAACATTTATGTCATTATT
Organism: Myoxocephalus aenaeus; assembly: GCA_038501785.1. Taxonomy (NCBI): domain Eukaryota; kingdom Metazoa; phylum Chordata; class Actinopteri; order Perciformes; family Cottidae; genus Myoxocephalus; species Myoxocephalus aenaeus. The sequence goes on from JBAMJR010000091.1 coordinate 4,004,579, forward strand.
ACAAACAATGCAAGTGAACAACATTAATGCGAGAAGCTAGATTGTGCAACACTATACTTCTTCTCCAATAATGACAATGTTCTATTAAAACATTGTAAACACACAACAACACAGCAATCCTATCCACACTCACACTTGAAGAAAAACCTAAATCGAATGATGATTGTACATAAACTAAATATCTATGTGATCACGCAGGCACACAGCGGATGGAAGAATAAAAAAAAGTTAGGCGTTGAAGGAAAAATGTGACAGAATTAAACAGCGGTGGCACAGAAACACAATCAGATTTTTAACTACACAAAAATAACTGATGGATGGATAGAAATCATGATATCCTGCATCCCTTGAGAATTGAAGGTGAAAAAATACTCAATATGACTAAATGACTTGCAAGAGCACTGCAAAAAATACAAATACAAACATGCTTACTGTGTGTGCACACAAACCAAAACCGTCACACACCATGAATAAACCACAGGGACATACCTGCGAGGGAACAGTAACTCTAGACCAACCATGCTGGAATAACCAAAGATAAAGCATTGTTTCTGTACTTTATACTCCAAAAGCATACTACGCCGCAGTGTACACAGCAGTGACAATAGCCCATTTGTCTTTTAAGTATTGCCACTGTCAACACGTTACAGGATATACAATAATTTCACAACCTTTTTTTAGCTCTTATTGCTTAAAAGAATCAACAACCGTAACTGTATGTTGTCATGCGGCTGTGCCTCTAATCATCCTTTCTTATGCATCCTAAGGCACATACATGAAGTCACACATAGTGCTGTGTTTATTGCAGACAGAACAATGCAGGCTTGTGCTGTGTTGACTTTCAGTTTCTCAAACAGAGCAGCACAGAGAGGCAGCGAGGCAAAGAGGCAGGATAAGAGAAAGAAAGTGACTGAGGAGGACAGACTTTGCCTCTGGCCCTTCAGCTCCCAAAGAAAGCAGCTTAAAGTGCGTTTACATAATCTCAATTCCCCCTGAGCAGGATAGAGCAAAGAGTCAAAACTCTCTCTCAGATGGGGATAGACAGCGCAAATATAAAACATATGAATTAGATAAAGTTTTGAATGGACAGGCCGGGGTTATGATGGTGTTTGGATGTGCGTTTATGATGGAGGAAATACAACCACGGCTGTAAAAGACCCACGTCCTGCCTCGAGGGAGACAATGTGACGATGTGTCCAGCTGAGTGCAATTGTCAACAGAGCAGCCGCAGTCAGTGGGCGACTTGTGTCCACACTGTTTACATTATATACCATAAGTCAACACAGATAATGTTCTGTAGCTAATGAATATATGACATCGCTGTGTACCTCATGTCCCCAAACTTCCTGGTGATGGCGCAGCCCAGTGTGCTGAAGGCAGCTGAGGTTTTCTGTCCTGCTGTGGACAGCGTCTCTGATGTCTTCTTATAGCTGAGACAAAAAGAAAACGCATTCAAAATATGTTGTTATCATTCCCTACACATATATGCACTGAACTAAACACAGTATTCATAAAAATGTATACAGGTGCAAATATGATGATAGGCACAAACACACCAGAGGCCACACAATGTGATATTTTCACAATATTCTTCTGAGAATATCAAATCTTTCCAACAAAGACTTATGCAGTTTGTGAACATCGGTTTTATTTAATAAGATAATGTTTAATAATTTTAAGTTAAGCAGACAGACTGACAAACACTCTTTGTTTTGACCAATTTCCTGCCAATCCTGCTAACATTATACCCATGACCGCATTAATGTATTTTCCTGCGTTTTAAAGTTTGTAGGCGACCATTTTGTTTCACATTTGCATCATGGATTGCAACCAGCTTCTCTTAGATCTTACACTACTGTGGTCACACTGATTCATTATAGATGAGGACGGCGACTGTGTGTGTAAAGTGATCTTCAGGTTGAAGTGTAACTGGATAAGAAGGGAGGCCTCTGGAGAATATCCCCTTGCTCCTCTCTGTCTCTTGGTGTCTGGATGAGAGCTGATAGCCGTTGGTCTAATGAGGAAATTAGGTTATTTCTCTGCACACTAAAAGGCAAAAAAATTAATAATCTTCAAACAAGTCCTATCCTGATTCTGTGGAGCATTACAGATGTTTTTCCTTGCCGATAAAACAGTTAAAGATTATTGACATACGTTAACTGTGTCATGGGGTCAGCGATAGCCGTTAGCATGTGTTTTAAAATCAGGTTTATGATGTCTGTTACAGTGAACGCAGCAAAGATAACAATCACACATATTGTGCGGCTAAAAGGATTATGCCTTTATAATTGGGTTTCTGATATCTGTGTCTAGAACACGCACTCAGTTTGCAGGATGGTTTTATTGGCTGCTAGAAAACAGAACTACCTATTCTTTGTATTGTGTGTCTTGTAAAAGGCATCTATGTTGACAGCAACAGAAAAGCAATTCAGTCATGTGCTGCAGAAACAAGACACACACTTTCGCCCCTTCACTTTTAACTCAATGAAACCTGCAAACTCTTTCTTTGTCCGTCAGCTGTCTGACATAAACAAAGGCACATTAACTTACGCTGTGGAGGTCTGCATGTCGTGCCAGCCTCTGCTGAAGTTGTTTCTGAGCTCGTTCAGCGAAGTCATGCCCAGTTTCTGTTTGAGCTCTGCGTGCTGCTTCTCTTTGGATGTCAAAACCTGCCTCAATGTGCTGATCTCCTCCTCCAGCTGGATGTACATAAAAAGAAAAAAGCGCTAATTAACTGTCTTCATAGAATCGACACCTCTTGTTCTCTCTGCAAGTGCGAACATACTTTATCTAACTCTTGTTGAATCTCCTCTCTCTCCTCCTCCGTCAAGTGGACTTCTGACGCCATATCTTCATCAGCTTCTCTCAATGGATCAGAGTCCAGAAAACCTGAATGAAATACACACATGCACACAGGGAAAAGTTAATTAAAACCTCTTTGTTACATGTAAAACAGTGAAGGAGATTCACAAACGGAAGGAAAAAATTAAAAATCAGCATCTGCTTCTGGAATTAAAAGAATCAGTTATTGTCCCTATAGAGGCGTCTGCAAAATGGATTACATACAATTCTTATTGGTGTCAATGACTTAGTTTAACTACCTTGTACTTTAATTTAAATGTAAAAGGGAATTCTGCAGGAACTGCGTCGGACCTTTACTGATTGTTTCTCCTACTTAAAATCTACTTTTTCTAAAATGGATCGGCCCTTTTTCTCCAGTTTTGTTGTTTTGACTGTGTGCTGCTAACTGATGTCAGACCTGTCTGTCTGTCTGCGCCTCTGACAGTTATGTAATCTGTGGCGGCAGACTGTAGAGCTTTAATCTGGATCAACCGAGGTGGATTATTTTGCTGCCGGACACTAGACCACTAGACTACCACACACACACACACACACACACACACACACACACACACACACACACACACACACACACACACACACACACACAAGATGCTGTTTCTGGGGACAGATTAACTTTAAAAAGTTGCAATATTGGATTTTAGTGGAACAACAATTTTACAGATTATGTTTTAGTTTGGCAACTATTCCCAAAGAAATGACAGTATATTAATATTTCCCTTTTAAAAAAAAAAAAAAAAAACGGCATACCCTTGTTTCACAGTCATTAGAAGATATTCTCTCTTTCTGCCTTTCACAGAAACACTTGATTATACTACTTTCATGATGTACTTCTAGAAATAGCGCTGCGTGCCATAAACACAATTAGCCACACACTCTTTAGACACTGATCCAGAACTAAGCCACTACATGCCCTTCCAAGAAGAAAAACTCATACATTTCAGCTGTCTCTATGAATGAAACGGTGTGTTCATGCAGAGCAAAGAAGCCGTTTTGCTGAATCTCATATAATGCAGCATAAATACACTGAACCCATTAATGTTAAGTTTCAGAATAGTCTTTTTTTTTTTTCCTTCATAACTTGCAATGTTCTGCACACCTGATTGTGAAAATATCTTGCTTCGACATCCTCCAAACCTTTTAAGACCAGTTAGCCTTGTGTTGTTGCAGGACATTTGTGGAAGGTAAATCAAGACAGACGGGTACCATGTAACATTACACACGACACACACATGTATTTGCAAGAAATGCAAATACAAGCAGGTATATACATCAATTATGTCTGTAGGTGACGTGTGGACGTGTTGCATGTAAACTGTATCTAGAAAACACATTTTTTTACAGAATGGAAAATAATGACTGTACCTGCTGTGAGGTGTCCTCTCTCTTGATGTGGCAGCATTATAAGACAGGTGGGGACAGTGTAAGATTAGTGAAGACTGACAAAAACTAGCTATGCTGTCCACTGACAAGTTACAATAACAAAACTCTGCTAAATGTTGCAAGATGTGGAAAAACACTAAATGCAGCAAACACAGTTACATGTCACACAAGTGTAGCACTACACGCCAGTACACGGCCTTTCTATGGTAGGTAGCTATTTCTGCATACAGTAACAGCACGCAGCAGTAGCAGGACATTCAGATTTTTAAACCCCCTGTGGCTCAGACAAAAGCTTTTCATGTCTGTTAGTGCATGAGTATTAAGATCTCAGTCTTTTTTCATGTTCACAGGGCCATGAGAAGATCCTAAAAATGTATTAGCTTGAACATAAAATGCTAAAATGCACTTGAGAAATGGATGCAGCATGCTAAGAACTCACACATTGTCAACACAATATGTTCAACAATAACCATCTTCACTTAAATTAGGGTTCTTAAATTATGGTCACACTTCTAGGGATTTTCCTAGTTTTGTTATAAACATTGTTTGTGCTAAATGTAGCATACTGGCATTAAATATACGTTACAATGATTTATTTTGAGCTAAGGCAAGTTTCCTTTGAGCTAAGACTGCTTTCTTTTTTAGCCAACGCAGGTTTCCTTTTCGCTAAGGCGGGTTTATGTTAGCTCATGCAGGTTTCTTTTTAGCTACCACTGGTTTTCTTTCAGCTAACCACAGGTGTTTAGTTCACAGTGAGTACTCAATGTAAAGGAAATTATAATACTGCATAAAAGTAAACGGGACATGAGCGCTTTTTTTTCTATTACAATTCCGAACAGACTTTGTGTGTGTCTGTTATGGGAGTTTCTATATACAGAGTGTCTAAAAGATGTAAGACATGTTTGTGAGTCACATGTAGTATAGTTTGTCACTAAGGAAACAAAAAGGCACAGTGTGTACGCTGCTTCTTTTACTATCAACATCAATAGTTTGTGCTATGACCCAGAAGAATGTAATGTTGGTTAAGAAAGATCATCCCTCTCATTTGATACACTGCTGTAACATTGCCAATTGTCAGGAATGTGAGAAATGCTGAAACAAGTTAATGATCCCAGTCATGGTTCACTGCATGAACATTGTTAAAGCTCAGATCCTTAGTGGATCAATGAGATGTTTCAGGTCATGTTAGGCAGCATTTTAAAGGAACGTGAACCGGAGACTTTGCCAGATAAGATGATTATCTTGTGCTTTTAGAGCAACTAGGCCTTTTGCAATCTACTGTGCATTTCTTCAAAGCATGCTCATGTGTATCACATTATTTATATTTATATATATCACATTTTGTAGTTTCTAATCATCTATGAGATACAAGGCAAGGATCTTAGATTCTGAGGTCAGGAGTTTCCTCAGACACACAACCTATTGACCAAACACCAAGAATAAAGTCTCTTGACATCATTATTTTTTTATTTTTTTTATTTAGTTTACCATTTATATGTTCTGCAATTTGTTTGATTTAGGCCCAACATGGTCAATGTCAGTTTAAAGCCTAATCCATGTATTGCCAATATTGAAATTGTATTGGTTTGGCCTGAGAAGAGTCAAAATTGAAAATACTGAGACAAGCAGTACCTGAATATACCTATAATATCCCCTCGAATTATTAGATAAAACCAAAAGGACTTGACCTCAGTGTGCTCAGAGGAAGCTATAGCTCAGGTTCCCACAAGGTCAGTTATGGAGAGAAGTTATTGTTCAACCAAAGTGAAAGATTTTCTACTCTACGGGCTCTAGTCTATCCCTCTTCACCTGTGCTGTCCAGTTGCATATCCCAAGTGGTGGACATGGCCCAGTCAGAGTGGGACATTGATGTCTGACCCCACTGATCGTCCCCTGATGGTGAAGTTTTACTCCACTCAGTCAGGTTTTCCCCATTTGGGGCCACTGGAGCCAAGTCGTCACCATATGAGCGTCTTTTAACAGATTCCTCGTCAGAGGGGCAAAACACGCCCTGATTTAAACCTAGGCAAAGTTACAGTTGAATACAGTTTCAGTAGACAAAACAGGAAGTGCTTGATTCATCTTATTTTGCAAGTGGTGAGTCGTCTTTCAATTATGTTTTACTTAATTGACAAAAAAAAAAAAAATACAGGAAGTTCCATCTGGTTAGTGAGTTTTAAAAGAGAAGTCCCAGCTTGTGGAAAAGTTAAAAAATAATAATTGGTTACTGAGATGCCAATTCTGTTTTATGAGACACTAAACATCGTTAAACCGTTGCTTGTATACACTCTGTACACTAGACCTCAAATTCAGGCTGGATTCCCAACTGGGCAACAGCTGAGGGGCCCAACAGTCAAAGTTCATGTTATGTGAATTGTTTTTTGTAAGTTGAGTAGTTGCAAATTTTATAGGTAATTTCCACCACTCAAGTCTAATAACTAGTCCTCCTGCATTATTAGCCAATGTGTCAAAAGTGTATCTTAAAAGTATCAGATTATTTCACTTTGAATTGTGCTCACAAATTGGAAAGTAATAATATGTTTGTGTTAAAGCATTATTCCAGTATAGGTTTACTGCTTTCACTGCCTTAACTTCAAGACTTCAGGATGAACTAGATCATAAGAGGGCGGGAGGAGGGTGCCAATAAGAGCCCCACAGCTTTGACAAAAGAAGACTGGCGACACTTATATCTGTCATTCATCTGATTGTGTAAGCAAGCTGGGTTATGCATGTTCAGATGTATTACCTAATGCATCCTACTTGTAGAGTCCTACTTTAATAGTTGCCAATGATGTGGCAATAAAGATTCAAGCAAAAATGCCAACGTCTCGCTCTTCTCTTCCGTTTTGAATAAGTCTCCTTGGGCTCTGGGACATTTTTATGAAAATCTTTCACAATCTTCTATCTTTTTATAGACAACGATTAATAAGCAGTTTATAATAATAAAAAACATTAGTTGCAGCCCTGCTTTAGAGAACGTCTTACTTAGACCCTGTGTTAAGTCACTTCTGAAGGTCAATTTAAGTTAGCGGAATGGCATTTTCTCCACTTTAAATTATTAATTGATTAATTAAGACCACACTCACTCACTCTCCTGACTATTAGCAGTTAAATTAACACTGAATCTCACGAGTAAGCAAACTGCTGCTGCACTGATCTTGAAGTAAAAATCTGTCAAACATGCTGCACTTCTTCCGTCAGGGATCAACAGCCGATGTCAAAACAGGCGCGCTTTGTCGTCCCTTTTCTGCGATGTGATCTGTGTGCAGCAGCATCGTAACCCACCCTGTGATTCAGCGTGGATTTATCTTTATTATTATTATTTTTTTATCTGGGATAGATAAATCTTACCCTCCTCTCCCTCGTGTTTGGCCGAGTTAACCCATTCCTCACCAGGACCCATGCTGCCCCAGTCCACCACTGCGTCACTCAGAACACCAGAGTACAACTCTGCAGCAGAGCAAGGCAGCAGGGGGAGAGGAGACAAGAAAGCTGGTTATACACACAGACGTGCACACACACGCACACACGCACACGCACACGCACACGCACACACACAAACTTGTCACCCCTCTTGAGGGAGTTGGTGTTTCTCCAGTGTCCATCCCGGCCCTGTCAGTGACTTGATGGCAGTGATGTCTGTTACAAGCAGCTTATCCGAGTCAGCATTGGCACAGGAACAGGAAGTTTTGACCCCTTGTGCTCGGAGTTTTTTGGAGCCGTTTAATAAACAGGATTTACCTGATTCTTGCCATTTAAAAACAAACAAAAAACAGCATGCCACGGAGCACATCTATGCCCCACAGAGATAACAATGGTGTCTTTTTGAACAATTAAGCAAAAACACAAAAAGATTATTGAGCAATCCAAGTTCTGTGTTTGCTGATGAGATCTCATTACACCATTGTGTAGCACTGCAGGAGGAACAGACCAGTGTTGGTTCACTGACAATGATTTCCTTCTAGGGAAAACTTCTGCATTTAGGCTGGTAAACCACTCTTTCAAGGGAGAAAAAGGTCATGGATTTCAGAGGGGAACATAAACATGAAACATTTACATGACATTCATTTTTGGAAATACCATTTTATATTCTGCTATGTTTTCAGAGAACTTCCCTTCCCCAGGATTTTTACAAGGTTTATTTCAGTGGGCCACATTTAGCGAAACACTTGCGATGATGAAGCAGCATTTTAGCGGATGAAAGCGAGTGAATATGACTGATAACATGCACTCTTTAGGACAGTATATCTCTTATAGGCACACTCTCCTTTCTCTGTTTCTCTCCCCCCTTCCTTTGGGTTAGGGTGAAATACCTTTGGTCACAAGACTCCCATTTGGCCCGCTGGTCATGTGGCTATGCTAAATCAGAAGCCTGGCGATGGTCATATGGCTGCAAAATCAATTGAAGCCAAAGCGGAGGCCAACTTCCCTCCAATGTGAGCAACAACAACACTGCACACTGTACATAAACCTTTTTCAGTCCATGCTTCAGATAAGAAATACACCTGTAAAACATCTAATCGTTTGTTTTGAGGAGGCCATATTTCCGTTATAAATTCATATCACGTTAAAGCGCATTGCCCCGCTACAGCCTCCAACTCTTGACCCAAAGTCCTGTTGACTCCCAGTTAGTCAAAGCTACGCATTCAGACCTGGAATGCAAACAAATGCAATTAACTACCTGCTTAAACAAACACTAACTCTATCCCAGTCCACAGAGGTGGGAGTCATTGCCCAACTTGATTTGTTCACCTCTCTATTTTTGTTTTCATTAAAATTCCCAATTACTTAGTAAAACTTTAGCTGAATGAAAGAGCAACATGTTATAAGTTAAATTACCACCTTTACCAAACGGCTGCACGCACGGACAACTCCGAATGTAACTTAAGAGTTGGGGGAAATAAAATGATTCCAGTGCGGTGCATTTGCAACACTGTCAGCACTGTAACAGCCCAAATATTACTCTGTTAATGCCACTTGTGTGAGAACAACATCCAACAACTTGAAAAGGTTTACGTGCCCTTCAAAGCCAGATAAGGCCCAAGAACATGGCTGGCTCTATAAACACCTTTCACATTGCTCAGTGTTTGCATTGTGCAAAGCAAAAGTGAAGCTGCAGAATGTGGATAATAGCATAATTTTATTGTTTTCAGTCGAAAAATTGCTGATCCAGGAATACCTGAAATTTGCATTTTAATACCAGATAGCCTCTGAGACAGGAAACAGGATCCAGCCACAAGACTTAACTAAGTCTGGAGTTTCCATGATGTCTCAACAGTAACACAAACCTACACCGGCCAACTGTGTGTGTGTGTGTGTGTGTGTGTGTGTGTGTGTGTGTGTGTGTGTGTGTGTGTGTGTATATATATATATATATATATATATATATATATATATATATATATATATATATAAAAATAATAGCAAATAAGTATACCTATATATTATACTTATTTGCTTCCTGAACCAGCTTTGCATCATAAATGTCTCCATAAAAGAGCAGCATTGAGTAGCACGTTAAAAACATCGTAGAAACATTGCACTAAAGAAATTTGAAAAATGGCACATGACAACTATTCGGCTATAATTTAGCGCACGTGCAGAATCAAGTTGTTATCGCTCCAATTATTTATTGACAATTCCCAATATTTTTCCATTCATAGCTACTATATTTTTCCCACCACTGCTCCAACCTCAAAACGGTGACGTGTGCAGCTTCATTATCAGATCAACCGCAAAACGACCAAATGACTCTGCGACTGTTTTTCTTCTTCTTTTTTTTACTTGTCATAAAATACAGAGTTGTCTTCAACATGAACCGACACCGACTCACCTTGTTGTCTGGTCTCCATGAGTGACAGCCGGGTGTGAACTTCCCAAATAACCTCCTGAGACGAGACGAGACGAGACACGGCAGCACGCTAAGCAGCGGCCGTTAGCGGCTCCGGGTCGCGGTGTGTTTCCTCGGGCTCCTCCGGGTGTCACGCGCTGGGCCAGTTTTCCAGGCGGAGCTTGGAACACGAGCCAATGGGCGCTCGTGTCTTCGAAATTTGCATAATTCACCAACTGGACATTGTCCTTGATAGTGTGTACCACGGTAATATTCAGTTTACTCATGAAATACAAAAAATAAATTATTAAGAAGTGCGTTCGTCTTAGGTGGAGGAAGTATTCAGA
>JBAMJR010000091.1:4020000-4187706 GCA_038501785.1 Myoxocephalus aenaeus
TTTTTCTTCTTCTTTTAACGCTATACTGGGTGTGGCCTGTACAACTAGATGAAACTCTTAGGGTGGGGACACGCGGCCCAACTTTAAAATCTTCCAGCAAAAAACTTGAGATCAGGCAGAGTCAAGGTCATCCAGGTCAGCCAACAATAGTTAAGTGCCATCTTTGCATCCCCCAAAGTCCTGTCATATTATTTTGAATAGTGTGTGCTTGTCAAAGACTCAATATCCAATGAAAATTGAGGTTCCAACAGACGAACATTGAACAAATGTAATGTCCAGCTATGTTGCATCTGTGAGAACTCACTTTTCCATCATGGCCCTAAATTTAGTTTTTTTTTTTACAAATGACTGCTGAAACCTTTGCAAAAGTTCAACGAGGAAGAAGTTCCTCCCATTTCTCCGCTATTAATCTGTGAACTCTTCCTATTGTTTGTCAGTAGTCAGCGTGTATAGTTTCTTTTATCCAAAATATCTGTACAATAATGTGTCAGCGCACATAAACAAAACGGCCGTGGTTAAATATGTGACGGAAGAGTGCAAAGCTGGCTGACACTTCCTGTAATGTGTCTGAGACTGGAGGCGGCCAGAGAGAAAGTACTCGGCTTAAAATGGGTTGTGAAATTTAAGGGGATTCAAACACCCACCTCCATCATGTTAGGAGCACTCAGGCCAGAGTTTGCTCTAGAAGTTCCACTTTAATCTTTTTCCTTTTTTCCTTGAATAGCCAGCTTTCCTTTCGGAGCAGCGGCACAAACATTCTCGACGCGTGATCATCCAGGCACCATCTCACGTGTCCATTTCCCATTCCTTCCGGTCTAATTCTCGTGACGTTGCTCTCTGACTTTTGCCGTGACTCAGCTGGTGTGTTCGTCCCTGAGGAGATGTGGGCGTCGTCTTTCCAGCGGTGTGTGTTGCGTGTTCTAAAATGAAGTGCAGGGAAGGGAGGGAGAGATTTCCCGTCAGATCCAGCTTCCGAAGACCTGCGTACGCTGCTTCTTCCTCCTCTTACACACATAGTAGACCGGGAAAACTACCAAACCTGGAGAAAGAGAAGGCGGTTGTAGAGATGAGGGCTGAGAACGGATCAAAGCAAACGATGCTTGTTCCTAATTATACACATTTAAATTAGCTACTCATTAATGTGCAATGTAAATCTGGAATTATCTATTAGTGTGAATCTCTGACGAGTTTTCTATATGGATTTGATTTGATTATTCCGTCTTATGGCACATTGCCTTCACATTTGGCATATTTTTAAATTAATTGAGCTGAAAGAGGGAGCGAGCAGCAGCACGACACTGATTCTAACAACGATGGAAATAAATGACGCTAAACGCCGGCCCCGCAGCGGATCATCCGTCAGACGCACAGACACGGGAAAGAGATTAACACTAATTACAGTTCAACTGAGGCATCAAAAGTTCACAATACTGGCTGACAGAGTGCTCGGAGGGAGCAGTTGGATCACATTACTAGTCAATGTAGTTTCAGGAAGTAAAAGCCACCAAAGAGAAGAGTGATAGTCTGGATCTACAGCTTTGGCATTTTAAAAACAAGAAGAGTTTACTCTTCTGCAGGAGGAAGTATAACTGAGAATGGCAATTTTGAATCGTGCAATTTCTATTCCAACTGAAAGGAACATTTATTAATTATGGACTCTCTCTCTTCCCCTCCCTCTCTCTCTCTCTCTCTCCCCCTCTCTCTCCCCCTCTCTCGTGTACAGGTGTATAATTGTATTACCTATCACCAGTGCGAGAGCTCCGAGCACCACGACCAGCAAAATGACCACTGGAGCTATCAGCACCTTAGAGGCTAGAGAGAGAGAGAGAGAGAGAGAGAGAGATAGAGAGAGGTGGGAGAAGAACAATAATCATCCATAATTAATAAATGTTCCTTTCAGTTGGAATAGAAATTGCACGATTCAAAATTAATGTGTTGTTTTGTTACATTTTGCTTAAAATTTAATGTATCGCTGCTAAATATTCAAGATGTTTGGCCACCAGTGCATCAATTTGGCTGTGGACGACGCTGAATGCTGAGCATATTTTCGGGGGATAAATTCTCCACCCACATTAGGATGTCCCTTATTACGTGCAGAATCTGAGCCTCTACAGTCCGTGGCGTGACGACAGCGACGAGAGCCTTAATGGGTAACTGGTTCTCGTCGAGGGACAAATTAGCTCCAACTTCAGCAGGCACCCTGCAGACGTAACTCGCTGTAGCTGTCATGGAGGGCAAAGTCAAACAAATCTATCAGAGTTCAGCTTCCTGGAGGCTTGCCGGTGCACAAATTTGATAACTGTGAAAGGATAATTAGAACTAACATAATCTGATATGTGATGATTTCACACTTCGTTATAAAGCTTTCCCCAGGGGCCCCTTTGCAAGTGCAGACTTTAATATGGAAGCGTTCACCGCCGCTGCAATCAGGAGGTAACTTAATGTCCGTCAGATGGGACAGAGCAGCAACAACACATTTTGACGGAAGGTTTTTAATCAAGTGCACGGCAGAAAATAGAGAAAAAAACTATTCCACTGCTTCTTCTATCGCTCTCTAATCTAAAGTTATAATCCACAGCAGAGTGCAAAATGGTGACGCTGATTTATTTTGGGTCACGGGCATTTTCTGTGCAACGCAGGAAACACTTACGAAAGCAGATTACAGAAAATAAAGCAGGTTGAGGGAGTGTGGGAAGACCAGAAAGTTTCACAATGGTTCGTTGCCAAACAACTCCCTGAATCTACCAAAGTTGTCTTTGGCAAATCAGTGCCTGAATGCAGAAGACACGGCAGCTGTCAAAGTGTGAATATGCAGCTGTATTAATGTAAAACTCAATATTCCTGACTATGCTGCAGCCCTGCTAGTCTCTTCAAGGCTTGACACAGGCACAGCTGTGCTTTAGCAGTTGGTATAACATTTACAATGTTCACATTTTAGTTGAGTGCATTTGCATACTAACAATTGCCAATTGGCAATTAAAAACATGTAGCGAAGTTCATGGAAATATCAATAGTTTTGCAGGTATTTAGTCATAAACCAAAGTATTGGACACATTAAAATGTTGAGCTGATAGCGGTGCTGCAGGCAGAGGATCACCAGAGACAGTATAATTCATCCTCTGGGCACCATGAATATGAGATATCTTAATTTGGACCAAAATGGTGGACTAACTGAAGTTACCATCGCCAGAGCGTTAGGATGGCTAGAAACTGAGGTTAAAAAGTGTATATCTTTCCACACAGACACACAGACACACACACACACACACACACTTACCACAGACCGACCCTCTAATTAGTCGTCTCAGGTGAGGTTTATCAGGAAGGTAGCGATACTTGCATCCAAACACGCTGAGGTTTGATGTATGGTCCCCAAAAAACCTGACAAAAAAAAGTTTTTAAAATCTGAATGAGATCAGTACAATGAAAGAGGAGGAGTCAGTAAAAAAACAAAAGACAAAAGAGTAAAAGATTCTAACCTTAGGTGCCGGTAGCGCTCTCCACAGCGGTAACAGAAGTTAGTGTGACACTGCGTACATGTCATGTGGTCACATCCCTCCGTACGCTGGATATGGATCTACAGAAGTAGATGAGGCAAGATGAGGGGAAAAAAGAAGACATTTACTATACTATTATTATTATATTAATAAAGATCTACATGCGTTAAGTTCTTTCACTCTTTTTTTGGTTGGGTCCCAATTTGACTGTGTCATCGTGTTATCCATCCAGACTCAAGATCAGCTCACTTTATTGTAAAATGGGAAAAATTTCCCGGTCTTAGCAGCACTAAAATGCAACACGAGCAGAGTTTACCACTCTCATTTTCAAACTGGAAAACTATAAGCATCTGGTTCAGCATCTATTGAGCTGCATTCAGCGGTCCACTTAATGGATCTTTTCTATTTGGCTGTCCCGCAGCAGTGAGCAGTCTTGCTATAAACTGGGCATTAAGTACAGCTGCTCTCAGCCTCTTTTCCAGCTAAACACAGCAGGATACCAACTTGCCGGCATCCAAGTCAAACAGGATCCGCTACCCCTGCTTCCAGAGCAGAAATGCAGTGACAAACGCAGATGGAGAGTGTTTGCTGCTGCAAGCAAACAGTTCCCACATACCGGTAATTAGCTTAATCTATGTCTTGCTTTAGTCATCTACTGACAGTCAAATTAAATATTGCACAGACTAATTTGGTTGTAATGAGACCAGGCTCGGGTTATGACCGCGGGAGAGATGCCAGTGAGTCTATCAGATTTGTTTTTCCTGCAGCAGAGACGGCATCATTTTTTTTTCAATATGTTGACTGTCTATGCATCTCGGTCCAGCTGCTACAACACGCACTTCAAATCTGAGCATCCCTTTACTTCTCTTCAGCTCCCCATCCATCATCTGCTCCGGCTCTCATGACTCTCGTAGCCTTCATTGATTTATTAATCCACATTTATTCCACCCTCCATCCATCCATCAAACCTCCCTCCATTGACCCACAGCCCCATGTCACACGGCGGCCGTGTTGTTCTACGGCAGAACAAACGACATCATGACAACTTGGATTCGTACCCGGCACTGTGGACACTTCTGGGCGTTTCTCTGTCCGTGCTCTATGACACTCGCCCAGCCTCGCAGCAGCTTGTCTCCTTTCCTGTAGTCGCGACATTTGACCCCGTTGTGCCATGGCGCGTGGCATTTGAAGCACCACACAAACTGGCAATTGCTGCACTGGATCTAAAGCGGGGACAGAAGAAAGCAAACACACGCTTGAGTTACTTTTAAAAACGTACACACACTAGCTGGAAGTGGAATTCCTGATGTGTCGTCGGTGTATTGGAACCGTCCTCTTGCCTTGTACTTGTGCTCCGCGCGGTTGGGGTTGTTCGCATTCAGGGAGGTGAACTGGCTGCACTGGGGGCAGGGTTTGGTGCTCGAGTCCAGCTGACTCAGCTCCAAGAAGTAACGATACTTTGCCACGTCCTCGTTGGCTAAATGGGAGATCACCACTCCCTCCTCCAGGTAGCCACTGCACTCTGGGATCGGACAGCCGATGTACGATTTGGCTACTCGCACCTGGGAAACATCACAAATGTTTGTTTGACTTCAAATTGTTTCAAACACATTAAAAAGGTTTGCAATAAGACAAAGAAGATGTGTTCAACTATGTGAAAGTGACACTAAAATGCCAATCTCTCTCCGTCTTTCAGTGACTTTCAGAACCAAATGTGGAGTGAATTCACACCACTGATGGGAAAAAGTTAATAATTTACCCGAGATTAGAGGAAGTAAAAAGGTAGACGAAGGGAAGGCTGAAGGAGGCAGCGGAGAGTGGAAGTTAATATGTGTCAAAGCACACACAGACACACATTAGCTACTTCCAGACCAAGTGTTTGGCAGTCATTTCGTGGACCTCATCCCCACACAGTCCGATCCCCGAGTAAAACAACAACCATAACATCCCAGAGCCACAGACATTTTCAAATAAAACGTCAAATTAATTCAAAATGTTTCAAAGGAGTCAAAATAAACATAAAACATGCAGCTTGAAACAATGATTCACCACCTTCAGGGACATTGTATTACATGTGCACAGGATTGAAGTGATGCTCTAGCTTTAGTGTGCACTATTTCATGATCTTACTTTAGTCATCCATCATTAAGTTCACGCCTGTGTTCAGTACAAACCAAAGCTATACGAGTGTCTCAACTAATCTGACCTTGGATACATTAGGTATCATACTTCATTCACCATCTAGCTCTCTTTGTCTTTCTTTCCTCCAAGGGCATATCTCCATCTCTCCCTCATTTCATATCTTCTTTCTGTCTCTTTCTGTGCACAACTGGTGTCACTGGCTTTGATGGCCTGAAGATGTGCAGACACATGATAAGGCATTTTAGTCTGTGTGTGTGTGAAATGACAGCAGACAGAAAGCCAAAAACAATAGCATCAGCCTCTGATGGTGTTACACCCAGCACACACACACGGACTAAAAGCCTGTTACAAGATAATGAAAATGTATCCTCTGAAAAGGCATGAGCGCTGTGATGTGTTCTTATTGTTGCCACAACACAAACACCGTGAGGACCACAGCCAGACTGGTTGGACAGGTTGTGAGCGCTGCCAATCTGTCTCTCACATGCGCGTGTCACCGTCTGTGGTGTTTTAAAACTGCTGGGCCGAAACAGAAGCCAACACAAGGTAAAAATATACACGATTAAAGCAGTGAAATAATGAAGCTCACTGTGGGTATGTAGCGTGGTGGCTGTTGGTTGAGTGGACTCTAGTGTGTAGAGACAATACAGTCAGCCCTGTGTAAGATTGATGTAACTCTTAACGCAGTCATTCCCAACTTGAGAGTATTTGTACCCTGAGGTGAACTTCTGTTTGTTTTAATAATATAATAATATATATTTGCATATTTTTGCAAAGGACAAAAAGAAACCAGACACCCAGATAGAATTATAAATTGGGCACGTGGTTGAAACGTTCCACTTCTGTCCTTTGACATAATATTAATAGAATGAAATAGAGTTAAACAACATCCATCCATTTTCATCCGCTTAGTCCGGGGTCGGGTCGCGGTGGCACAGCAGGCCGACCCAGGCTTCCCTCTCACCTGCAACATTTTCCAGCTCATTCTGGGGGATCCCGAGGCGTTCCCAGGCAAGCTGAGAGATATAATCCCTCCAGCATGTCCTGGGTCTTCCCCGGGGCCTCCTACCCGTTGGACGTGCCCGGAAAACCTCTAATGGGAGACGTCCAGGAGGCATCCTGACTAGATGCCCGAACCAGAACGAGCGAGCTAAACAACATCCAGTTTTCAATTAATTCACAAGACTGTATTTGGAACATGACAGGTGGTGCTTGAGCTCATGTGATGGGGAAAATTATGTAGAGAAGCTAATTTCCCCAGTGAAAACACATCTAAACACCAAACGTTATGGCACAATACATTCTATATTGTCAGCGATACAATATCCCTAATTATAACTTTTAAAATAAGCTACTGGTTTAACCCCTGGGACAAACACATGGCCAGCAGTAAACCAGTGCAATCTGGTCTCCTGCATCTCTTTGCCCAGGAGCAAGGTGCCGGCCCCATCCCGTCCATGAGCACACACTCCAATCCCTCTGACATCATGCTTACTCTACCTACTGAGTTTTAGCATGGTACATTGACAGAATAGCAACATTCCACCCACACAGGATAGTTTACACAACCCTTATCTTAGTTCAGTGTTGTTATCAGAGTCACTTGTCTCTGTGTTTGTGTGATTATTCAGGCCTCGTTATCACAGCAAGACAATTGCAGACAAAATGCTGTCTGTCTCACTGATAAACACTGTTTTATCTAAACAGATTAAAGGAGATTACAGGAAACAGCAGCGACAAGGAGCTGCAATTGTAATTTCTCCCTTTCTCCCGAGAATTAGTAACAGGGAAGGCATGCAGGTTTATTAAAACCGGGTTTATGATCCGAGCATTGTACCAGTCCATAAAAAAAGAGGCACTTAAAGACATCCATCCTGAAACACTTTAGCTCTGATAGATCAACAACATGACT
Source organism: Myoxocephalus aenaeus (assembly GCA_038501785.1). NCBI lineage: Eukaryota > Metazoa > Chordata > Actinopteri > Perciformes > Cottidae > Myoxocephalus > Myoxocephalus aenaeus. The sequence continues at coordinate 4,027,552 of JBAMJR010000091.1, forward strand.
TTCACTGCTGAGGCCCTCTTTCTGTGGCAGCTGCACTGAATCAAAGGAAGTTAATGTATCTCTCATCTATTATTCAAAGCCTTGATTTATGATTGTGAATCGTCAGCAGAATCAATGAACAAGAAGCTCTCACTAAACACATGTTGTTGCAACTGGCGGTGTGACGGACCACGGCTGATCCGTGATCGGTTCGGATCACCCCTAAACTGACAGGCGGTCCCGTAATAACGGGATCATGATGTGTTCACATGTAATCTCGTAAAATGTAGTGTTAGTGATACACTTGAATACATTCAGTTGTTCACAGCCAGCAATATAAAATAAGATATTAGAGATCAATTATGAGCTATTTAACTTTCCTAACACGCTCCAAGAAGCTTATAATACGTAATTAAAACTACTAATGACTAGATTTGTAATAATCGATAACAATTCAATCTTTTATTTCCTTATCATTTGATTTGTGTGTTTTTATGAGAGAGAAAAAACCCTTTCAGTAAAATAAAAGGATAACATTCAGAATGTTGTATGGTTTAAAGACTTCAGAGTGGTCTATGATTTTTGGGACATTGTAGACCAGCTGTTATAATCAAACAACAATATGGATCATCACCGTGAGTTTTATGATCCGTTGCGCCACTAGTTGCAACAGAATGCATCCTTATTGTGACCTATTATAGCCGAGTTAATGAATTACTTTGCATATAGTGCTGCTCTCTCCATGTATGGAGCACTGCTGGGATGCTCAGGTATATTTCCTATAGCATCAAACAAAAGGCATTTTGGGAAGTCATGTTGAATGACATACGTGGGCTTTGTTGAAGAAAGCACAAGTAGTGCATCTGATGGTGAAATCTTCCTTCAATAAGTGAGAGGAGAGAAGTATGCTGAATAAGCCCACAATGGCGCACAATGTAACCTTTTTGTCAAAAACAACCCAATTTTAGAGCAGAATGTGTCAGTGACCTAGATTCACGGGAAACAGTTGTTGTCACAAAACGAGGAGACCTGCAGCTGTTTGCCTGTGACATTTGAGTAACAATGTAATGAAACCGAGAGCTCATTTAGACCTTTGATCATTGCTCAATGCCAGCCAGCTCCAGATATTTTATAACAGTTCCCAGAATTTCTCCATGCCACATGCCTTTGAGTAGATAATATGCCAAACATAACAGTTAAGATAGTGCCACTATTGTGAGTGTTGCTGCTGCTGCTCAAGGACACTTCAACCAGCTGCTGACTAACCCAGCAATGCCAGGTCCTGGAACAGGCTCAGCACTGTGACACCCTGCTGCACTAAATAAACCCCCCACCCCTCTCCTACCAACCTGGGAGCCGACGTAGAGCTTCAGACACTCGTCGCACACGGCCTTCCTGCAGCAGGGCAAGGGTGCGATGGTTTTCTCTTCCAGGCACACCCGGCAACCCTGCGTCGCAGTCTCAGCACCGGCCTGCTCCGCGGACAGCCGGCGGGTCACGTCGCCGAGAGGATCCACCAGGTCGTCCAGCGTGTACAGAGCCGGTTCGGGACTCGGACCCGCTTCCCGTCCCGTCTCCAAGTCCACGTCCACGTCCACGTCCGACGTGACCGCTGCATCGTCCGTGATTTCAACGTCTTTTCGGCGACTGTCGCTCGCGATGCAATACACGGTACAGTAGACGTGTTCTTTGGCGTTTAAAGACTCGTCCAAAGCGACTGCGTTGACGTCACCGTCACGTTTATGACGTCGCTGACCCGTAACGGTCACTCGCTCAACTCCTTTCGCATCAGAAGTCGTCAAGTCGCTCGCGGTGGGCTCGTTTTTAGTCCCCGCGTCGCCCGTTTCTCGCTCCGACTTTGTACATTCGCCACGTTCCGTCGAAACGTCGTTGTGACCGTTTCCTTCGCGGGTTTCGAGCTCGGTGCCGCGCTGCATCCGACTGTTCGTATTAAAACACAGAGAGGGGGACTTCGAAACGCCGAAATTCCTCCTCAAAATCTCGACAGCACTCGCCCTCCTCCTCCTCTCTCCTCCGCCGTTGCAGTTGTTGTTGTTGTTGCCCTTCTCATCCTTCTCCTCCGAGTACCGCTCACCTCCGTCGAGGGACAACCGGGAGCTCGACCTGGTGACGCGGCGGCTCAAATCTCTGACCGACGGTTCAACTTTGCCGTCCGCGAAGGAAGTTTCTGTCGGCGGGTTGCGGGACAATTTCACCCGCCCCTCCTCGAGACCGCTCATAAAACTCGGCATATTACAGGCGTCGGCTATCGGTTCGTCATCGTCCATCCCCGATAGTGCTCTCCCCATTTAGTGAGCGGTTCTCTTCCCCGGTCGGTCCGTCGCCCGTCCGCCTCTCATCCAAATGCTACCACCAAAACAAAACAAAACAGCCAGCTCGGCTCTTCCGGGTGTCGACGTCATCATGTAGGAGAGCAGCGATAGGCCAACGGGAAGCCAACACACACACACACACGCACACACACGCACGCACGCACGCACGCATACACACGCGCACACACACACACACACAGACTCCAGCTATACCGTGTAGAATATCATTTAAAAATATATATTTTGTGGATCCTGCCATCTAACTATAACACCGTTACACGCTTATAACACCGTTACACGGTTATAACAACGTTACACGTTGCACTATTGTTTTGTTAGTTCATTTAATATTATTCTCTTCTATTTTTTTTTTATGTATTGTGCATTTTTATATTTAATATTGCTTGTATGTATAACTGCTGCTGTAGCAGGAAAAAAAAGTCCTATTCACTATAACCTGATCTTAAAACCCATGTTTCGAAAGGAGCCCTTAAGTGAAACATTTTTAATTATTGAGTTCTCATGTCTGGATATGAAGTTCTACAATTGCTGCTGTTGCATTTTCCCGCCAATAGGCTTCAGCTGTATATCACTGAAAAAGTGTCACTATTCGTAGGCTAGTGCCAGACTACATTTAGTTTCTTAACGGGTTGTAGATGTCTTACTTTTCATTGCATCACACACACAATCCTCCTCCTCCTTAAATCACCCAGAACCAGGAGGCCTTCCTTCCGTTCCGACAGGGAAAGTGACGCTAAGAATGAAAGTAGTTTGGACACATATTTAGTTCAGCGCTTTTGACACAACTTTCCAATAAACCTAACTGGGCTGCCTGTAAAATGGGTTGTTAGCTCCGTTGCAATCCCTCATTAATGCCATAGGGCCCAAGCCACGCGGTAATTAGTTTGCTTGCCCTGGCACGTGCCCAACTGGTTTTAGTGGAGAATGCCAACCATGCTAGAAAGTTGAACACTGAATTTACCTTTGAGTGCCAGATGAGGATGTACGAATACTAGACACTCTACTCCTCTTAATGATCGCCGGTGCGTTTCCTCGGCAAAGGAACAATAGTGCTTCCTGGCAACGACTTTGTGTGTGTGTGTGTGTGTGTGTGTGTGTGTGTGTGTGTGTGTGTGTGTGTGTGTGTGTGTGTGTGTGTGTGTGTGTGCTTGTTAAAGAGATACAGATGCTGTCTTTTTTGTATCCATTTTCAACAGGTTTGGCTTCTGTTCAGTTGCGTTAGAAAGTGTTTTTCTTTTTTTCAGAGCTTAATTACTGGAAAACACTTGGCTGCTCTTTCATGAGCGAAATGTAGCAAATGTAAATCATATAAGGTCACAGAAAGTAAAACAAAATGACTGAAAGGTGTCAGAGAAGAGAGGACACAATGTAGACTTTCCTTCTCCACTGTCTACTTTATTCCCAACTGTTGAGTTTATGTACAGTCAGTCACCTGTGGGGAAAACCAACGTAAAAAGAGAAGGAGTTAAACCAACATAGATGATTTTAGTCAGTGGTGAACATACTCATATCAACCCAGAGCCACAGAGAAAGTTTGCACATCGCCGTTTTCACTGGCAGTTAATGACAGATTCCTGCATTGACGTGCTGACATTGTAAATAGTTGCTTAATGTATTATGATAATGTATTATTGCACACTCCAAATGCTCCTCTAGCACAATTGTCTCTGTTACGACCGTCCAATGTCCCTCAATTTAACATTACAATGAAAGGAAAAGTTTCGTATTTGACACTTTGTAGGAACAAAAGTAATTTTAACACAAGATAACAGTTGAAGTTGAGCTGTGGAGTCCCTCAGGGTTCTGTCCTGGGTCCTACACTTCTCTCCGGTGTTATAGTCCAGCTTTTATTTTGCCCTTTGTAGCTGTATTTCTTTATTGAACTCATTGTGCAGGCGCCAATGGCAATACTTGAAGACCCGGAAAATGTATTTCCTCAATCAGTTTCTTATTTGAGTGATCGGATCCGACATGAACACACACATTATTCTGACAGAGTCATGGTTACGTCTACTGAGAGATTCCTGTCTGTCGGGTTATGCTGAACGTCAATTAAATTCAGTTGATTTTATATAGCCCAAAATCACAAACACAAATTTGCCTCGGAGGGCTTTACAATCTGTGCACATAACATCCCTGTCCCGGGACCTCACATCGGATCATGGAAAAACTCTCCCAAATAAAGATAGTAAAAACCATTTCACAGGGAAAAAAGGGAAGAAACCTGAGAGAGCAACAGAGGAGGATCCCTCTCCCCAGATGGACAGAAGCAATAGATGTCATGTGACCAGAATGAATAATCTTGCTGGGTTGAAGTGGATGTAACTCAAATGCCAAGAGGTGGTGTCACATATGTCTGCGCAATCAATCAATATTCAGCAACTTTTTAATCAATACATGATGACAGTTGCTTGCTTATGTTTCCAGGCCACTGTCAATCAAATCTGCTTAAGCCACGCCCACACAGTCCTAGCTAAACACATGAGCTAAGCTTTTGTTAACCTCCTAATAAAAAATACTACTTTACTTTAACCTTTGATTTACTTCATAAATATTTAAGAATATAGAGAAAAAACTAACAGTCAAAATTAAGCTTTCATGGGCTTTGAATTGAACACTTAACAATATTCATCAAAATAGTTTTGATAAAGCTGGAGATGCCGCATTTCGCTTATAAAAAGCAAAATTGATTTAGAAAGTTTGTGAAAATGTTGACAAAACCCAGGATAAATGTCTTTCCCTCGTATTCATACATTTACTCATATTACAGAAATCACATCTGCATACTCTTAATAACTCTTAATACAGATTCAGGACTTTACAAACACTCGATTGAATGTTTATTGACACCATTCAACAAAATAAGGGCTTGCCTCAACCTTCTTCTGCAAATGTTTAACTCTCTATGTACAGATGTGTATTCCTAGATCTACAGACAAGAGGCTATATTGACTGATCCAAAGTCTAAATGCGATCAAGCAGGCGCGAAGATAAATTACGAACTGTGTGGATTCCGACTTCATTATCACTTAAAAAATATATATCATAAATGTCGTTATTGCTGTTAACAGTCCTTGATGAGTTTGTCAATTTCCTTCAGCTTATGTTTGTGTTGAAGTTGTGGCTTTGCAGGTTCTGGGTTAAGTGTCGTTCAGTTCACCATGACATTGAAAGGTCACACACACACACACACACACACACACACACACACACACACACACACACACACACACACACACGGGTCACATTATATATCTGAAATCCTCTCCTCTATCTGCCAGATTGGCATTCAGGTTGATATCGGTTCCACAGAGCCAGGTGATATTGCCTTGATCGACTCCATTAAAGGCAAATAAAACAACATGAATTCACTTTCAGTTCAAATTCGCTAACGACACAACCAACTGTCTTTTTCAACGACGCTTTAAATAATAGACATGTGACCCCTTTTCACAGCATTAGTTCCTGATTTGAATTTAGCAAAAAGACACTTCATCTGCAGTCATTTCATTTATTAAAAAGCAAGTGTGGTGCTGGTTATTAAATGAATATTTTAAAGTTAATTATGTGCTGAAGTGAAAGTGAATTTCCAGCCCTGACAGAATTGTTAATGAAAGAATTACAGACTATAGTGCAACTAATTCCCTTTCCTCTCAATCTCCTTTTACGCTCTCATCTCAAAATACACTGTACAATTAGAAGAAATAAAACATAGTAGTCCCACTTGTACACAACATCATACATTAGTAGTCAACTAGAAAAAACAGTAAACACGGCCACATGTGATTAAAAAACGTCTAGAAGTTCAAAGTTACATTTCATTGTTTTACATTGTAGTTGCTATTTTCTCTCCTTTACTCGGCGGACATTTCAGACTGTGTTATTTATAGAAAAATCACAAAGTTCACATTTAGGACTCTTTGAAGAGAGTTGAGGAGCATTCAACAAACCAAACAGTTCCCATTTTAAGTAGCTAGTTAGTCACACGCAGCATGAGATTAAATACGCAACAGTTTGGAAACACCTCATGCAAACACACAAAACGTTGTTTCTGTCCTCCAGAATGACTCACGGGGCAGCGACTCTGAATGTAACCCCCAGGTTTTTTAGAAAACATGGACGGCTGAAGATCACTGGCAGAAGGGAGGGGTGGATTTTGTAGTTTGTAGAGGTGAAAGAAAGTCCATCATTTTGTCAGTGTTTTCACCAAGAAATGTTCCTCAGTTGACAGAGAAGGCCTCGAACTTTTGGTCCAGTGACTTGCAAGACAAATGCAACACCATTCGTTATATTTCTGGAAGCAACCTGTTGTGTTTTTCTGAGCAGAATAAAAGAGAAAACCTGCTGGTCGCCTGGAATGCAAATGCAATTTTTTTTTCATACTTGTGATATCCTCGCTATTTTTCTTACATGGGAAACCAAGAAAATTTAACCTGAGACCCATTATTTTTGGTCCCAGTCTGCGGCTTTCAGAAACCAGGCTCCACGGATGTCCGTGTGCCGATATCGTTGGCACTTTCAACATAAAAATTTGAGGGTGAGGTGACGAGAGGGAGCTGCTCAGACTCTGGTGTCTCTCTGCTATCACTTTTGTCCTCGTTAGTCTGCAGGCGAGGTTGAACAGAGACTCAGCCTCTGTCGTTTCCTTTCTGCTCCTTTCACCAATCCTTGTCATTCACCAGTGTTTTGGAAATGCAATCAAACAATAAATAAGAAATCAAATAATCTAACCACGATGATTCTTTGTTCCCACATAATAATGACAGCCACTTTTGGCACATTTTTTTATGGTACCAAAAAATGCCTCTCTACGATGAGATCCAGGACGATCTGACAGTGATTGTCATGTCTGTAAAAGGTGTTTTCCCTTTGTGTAAGCGTTGTCTGTGGAATATTTTGAAATATTTCTGCTGTTAAGGATGCAACACATTAGGCTGATTGGGCACTTGATCTGGCCTCCAGCTCTTTTTTATATAATTCAGAAAAAGAGAGAAAAAAACCTTTGCCTGCTGAAAGAGATGGTCGTGTGTGACGAAGGAAGCTCGGCATTGAGAGCTACAAGGACTGTTGCCTGACCTCAATCCCTCTTCTGGGGTTGTTTTCTTTGTCTCTATCTACCTCTCCCAGTCTGTCTTGGATGGAAGACGAAGTATTTAGACAGCGAAAGACTCTTGTCCTCTGTCTGTACTAATATGGTAGAAAACACCCAATGGCCTTTGGGATGCTGCAGCTAGAATGTCTCCTGTCTTTCTCCCAGTCTGCCTGTCTGTCTATATGCCTGTCAGGTCTTCAGTCTTTCTGGATTTTGGAGTATTGTAAACATTGTTAGGATTCACATAAAAAATGTTAATACATCTGTTGTGTGTGTGTGTGTGTGTGTGTGTGTGTGTGTGTGTGTATTTCTGCATGCATGTGTGTCTTCACAGATGCATTACCTAATGCCTGTGTATGTGAATGCGTGTTTTCCTGTACACATGCACATGTGGAAGGAAAGTATGTAAATCTACACACAGCACAGTCATTTGACATTCAACGTTTCTGAAGAAACAACCGAGTGAAATGTGTGGCATGAATCCAGCCTGTGACTTGTATCGAGATCCCTTCTTTGCTGCAATGAGAACCCAAATGCACCAAAGAGTAACCGTAGAAAAGAAAGATGTCTGACATTCCTATAATCGGTAGTCTTGCTAGTCGATGCTTGGTCAGTCTGGTTGGAAGTCCAGTGTCTGATGTTTCAGGCACAGAGAGCAAAATGGTCCATAGAAGGTTAAACAGGTTCTATTACTTGAAGAAACAGGGCTGCACGTTAACATTTCTCTGACAGCAGAACGTCATGAATTCTCCTCGGAAGTCTGAAGAAACACGTCGGTAATTCACAAATAGGCTTTACATCCCTCTGGTTTCCTTCACAATGCAGATATCCAACATCACAAGAGGAATATATTGGGTCCCTCAGAGACAAAAAAAATGCAGGTATTATCGGAGCTGCCTGTCCTGGTGGTTCACACATGTCCCACAGTTACAACGTTCAACCACAGGAGGCCAGTATTTCATCAGGAACAGATCTAACCATTAAAACCGCAGACAGGCAGACCAGGGAAGTAATCTGATTACTGGGGTGGGGTGGGGGGGACTATTAGTAGGTTGAAGCGCAGAATATCTTAGTGTCTTCTGGATCCTGTCTACTTGTCTGTGTCTTGGTTGTTGTTCATTAAAAGACAGTCGGAGTAGTAAAAGCAGGATGTTAAGCTGTGGTGGTTGGTAAGGCAGCGCTCCTGGAGTAGCTCCTGGGTTTACTTTGACCTGAATGAAGAGAGGAGAGGGTTATACGAAATAGTGACTGCATCTCTTTTATTGCTTGAGCATAGATTTAAAGGTAAATGTTTATGTGAACCTCTTTGAGACATAATTGAGGACAGTGAGGATTAAGAGGGTTATGTTTAAATGCTTAGCGGCGTCGTCCTTTATAAAGTGGTTCACTCTGGCAAAAAAAGCTGAACAACATTAATGTTCAATGAGGACATCAGAAGCACTTGTCCTGAGTATTATAAGAGATTATAATAAGAGACAGCTTGAGCGCACCCACATGGCTCCACTGACTTTGATCATCCTCCCCCAAACTATTACGAACAAAAACCGGAAAGGTAAGAAAGAAAAAAAATGCAATTGATTTGAATGCTACAAAAAAGAAAAACGTCCACATGTATATCCAATATAATTGTTCACACAATGTAAAATGACGGTGCTTTAAAGTGAGACTACCGGTATAAAGAGAAGACATTGCACATCTTCCTTTTACAAATGAAAAGTTGAATTCCTAAGCGGTAAAGCTGCTCAATCTAAAGACTCAAGCATTGTGTTGCTACGGCCTCACTTGGCCTTTTTGATAGGGTGACCATATCCATAACACCAAAAAGGAGGACACTATTCGGTATTTTGCTGCGCGTCGGGCCTAACAACACCCTTGAACAGTACATTATTGTCAATACAGTACTGCCTCGAGTACCTTATTGCTTTTATAATACGGTTACCTGCAACTTTATAAATAGTAATAGTAAGCTCCCTTTCAGCACAAAATAGTTGTAGCCACCAAACGTTGTGTATCGCATTTCAGCGACAGAGAAAATAGTCCCGTATGTGTACGGGACGCACATACAAGACTATAAAACTGACTGGACTATAAAACTGACCGGTTGAAAGCAGGGTGGAGGATGACGCTCAGCCACCGATGTAAAGAAGTGCTCTCGCTGCTTCTGTCCGTCTTTTCTCCATCATTTTTCTCCTCCATGATGTTTAGAGAACTCGCCTCGCGTTGGGAAATTACCCATTATGTCTCACTGGAAATGATCAGGATGTTGTGATCAAACCCTTTTCATTCCTCATCTTAATTTCCGGTTTTATGCACTCGCTCCCCGCTAACTAGTCTGCTCTCAGAGCGTTATCTGCTCTCCTGATGGTGAGCCGTATCAACGTTTGACTGTACAGCAGGAACAGGGACCACAGATACATTATTCACCACTGACATTCTCATCAAAAGTCATTCCCCCCAAAACATCAAAGTTTACACCAAACATGTTTGGTAACTGTCAAGCTTGAAATGACAACTAACGGTCGCACAATTTAAATCTATCTGTTATTTTAAGTGCGCACTGATATGGAACGCTCTAAATGTAAACAGGCTGTACAGTACTTTATGGCTGAATAAAGTACACCCCGTGACTCACTTTCAACCAATCAGAATGCTTGATTGATTATAATTGCATATAAGGGGTGCAGTTTGATTTTATTAAGTGTGAAGAGAGGGGATGTGAGCCCTTTTTAATGTAATTGATCTCCTTGGAGCATACCCTGCTTTATCAATTAATTAATATGTATATCTTTTTATATATATATATATATATATATATATATATATATATATATATATATATATATATATATATTATATATTATATATATAATATATTCTTAATATGTAATGATTAATTGTAATTAACAATTAATATGTATTTTATATATGTACTTATATATTTATATAGATACACATATAATTACAATCAATTCGGTCAAAAGTAAAAAGACACCGCTAAAGTTTAAAGTAAAAGTGAAATTAAAACATGAAGTTATGAATCTTAACCTTTCCCTCCGTTAAACTGATGTAACGTTACTGTGAATAAATAATAAACTAATAAAGATTGCTCGTTAGATCCTCAAAACTGAATTATATCTCATGTTTAACCACTACGGAGAAATCGGAGCCAGCGGATCATTTCAAAAAGTCCTGCCGGGATCAGGCTGCTCTCGCCAGGCAGCAGAGCGCTGACGGCCCGGTGCTGCGGGACTCACGGTCCCCTCAGCAGGAACTCAACTGGTCGCCGTATCTTTTTAAGTCGGCTGATTCTTGAATAACAGATCACAGATTTGATGCTTAAACAACTAACTTCTCGCCTGAAAACATCCTAAAAGTACATGTTGTGACTCAACAACAGTAGTATTCAGAGAACATCAACTTTCAGTTGTGAGTTTCCTCATCAAGTACAGAGAAGAACGCTTATTGAGAAACGGCCGCTGTAGACATCTTAACGCTGATTGGCCAAGACTCATCAAAGATCTTCTATTACGAAGATCACGACCACTCCAATCTCAGAAACGCTGGCCGGCCAGTTCACATATTTTGATTTCAAAACATTGAATTTCACCGAAAGGTGACAAGTTTGCAGGTATGCAAAAAGGAGGACAAATACGCGTCCGGCTTGATGCTGCGACGGACGCCGGACAGGGCATTGAAAATCCGGACTGTCCGGCCTAAATCCGGACGTCTGGTCACCCTAGTTGATGTACATCAGATTTACTGCAGTCTACAAGAAAAAAACACTTCCTGCTATATTGCATTTAATAAGTTCCTAATATAATTAGTTCTGAGCTCTAAACAAAATCAACCTGCTCCAAGTGCAACGAAGAGCTTAATCGTGAGGCTGTAACAGCAGATGCAGAAATAAAACTGAATGAGACCTTTACGGTAATAACTTGATATTTTGGTTCTAAGTGTTACGATGTGTTTGGGGTTATGCTTAACTCTCATTTGAATGCAACACGTGCTTTTTCGAGGTCGTCGATAAGTTGATCTTTGCAAATAGGCGTACATTTCTACAAAATTCTGGAGGCGGCAAATGTGACGTTATTTTTGTGTGTGCGTGTGTGTTTGTGTGTGTGTGTGTGTGTGGGAGGGGGGGGGGGGATTTGTATTGGGACGATACAGCCAATGATTTTTTGTGTGTTTTTTTTACTGGTCCCTGTGGCCAGAGTCAATAAACACCAAAGTGAAGGTACAACAGCTGGGGAACAATGATAGCATATAGATGATGTTTGTGAAAGAGTGTGTGCATACGTGTGTGTGTGTGTGCGTCTATGTGTCTGTGTGCATTCATGTACAAGCACAAGATGTCTATCAGCACATTCTAGTTGTTTGTTTGTATGCAGAGTGTGTGTGTGTTGTGTGTGTGTGTGTGTGTGTGTGTGTGTGTGTGTGTGTGTGTGTGTGTGTGTGTGTGTGTGTGTGCGTGCACACAGATTGTGTGAGTTTGCAGCCATTATCTTGGGGGTCGATGATTTATGATCTGTGTTATGACTTCCACAGGGGACATATAAAACTACAGAATGGCCCTTTATTGCCTTTCTTCTTTGTTTAGCCCTTCGTTTCATCCATCACTCTGTTTATCTTCTTCCCTCTTCTCTCTCACTCGCTCTCTCTTTTTCTACGAGTCTATCTTGATCTCAATTTCTCTCTCCATCTCTCTCTCTGCCCGTCTGTATCTGTCTCTAATTCGTTCAGGCTCTTTTCTCTAATAAAAACTGTTATTGATCAACTGTCTGCTGTACATCAGAGAATCGCCATTATTTTCGTGTTGTCGTTTGCTACAGTGGTGTAAGCCTTTGCTGTATTGCTTGACGCTTCCACGGGATGAAGTGAGAGAGCGATATTGATGCAGCGCCGTCTAAGCCCGGACTCAGACTCTTTTGTGTTATCCTATTCCTGGCTCTTCGGGCATAAGGATAGCTGAAGATCTCAACAAAATGGGAAATCTGTGGTTTGAGTCTCTGGAAATCACCACATGAACTACAATACAAAATAAAAGCTTCCAAAATGCAACGATGGTGATGATAAAACAGCTAACAATGAAACAGGCTTTCATGAACACGCCCCACCTTTATTTGCCACGTGTGTGGGGTGATAAAAGCGCTACAACAGTCCTAACTGATGAGATCGTGGGCTGATACATGATAAGCACTTGTGCTGATACCGCGAGAATGTGCTTATATCCTCCTCACTGCAGACTGCAGACACTCAACATATGAAACAGATAAAAAATATTGTCCCTAAACACCGTTTGCTGTTGACGGTCGGGTGGACTTTAAGAGGGTCTGAGGTCTGGAGTGTATTGGAGGGAGGAACACTGGATTTGTGGTTAGCACTTAGCACAATTTTATCCTCATCTTTTAGAATTATATTGGGGGTATGTGATTTTAAAACAAAAACATAATTAAAATATCATTAACATCAATAATACCATTTGTAGATGAATATAGAATAACTATACTTACATGTACATGGGCTGTAGCTGGAGGTGGGAGGTCTTCTGAGGACCCTGGTAACCGTACGAGTCGAACCCTCCTATAAAATCGACTGCACAAAAAACACACCAATTAGAGAAAGTATGCCTTTGTGGTTATCAACTGGGAACCGCCCACCACCGATGAGTCATCGCATGAGGCCTCCTACACCTCCAGAGTTCTCAACAAAACATTTTGTACCAGAACCACGCCTCTATCTATCTCCGAGCTAATCAGGGTTGTGGACATGGAACTGCTTTGAGAGAAGAAGAAAAAATAATCTGTCCTCAACTGTGAGATGATTCAAATCTAATTCTACTTTTAGGAGGAAGACTACATCTTGTGAAGTGATGTATTTATGCCTTGAGAATACTCTTAACTTCTAAATTATATAGGATGGCACCGCAGATTCCGGGGCTGAGGAGCTGCCAGCAGGTGGTTGCTTTTCTCAGACTGAGGCAGAGAGCCTGACTTTTGAAGAGAGGAAGCCATGATATATATATTTTTTTTACTTTGATGTTGTAGAGCTCATAAAAGGGTACTTCCTTGCCTTGATCAGCGGCGTACTTTCGTATTTATTGAGTGAGGTTTCATACCATCAAGTACAATGTGGAATATGGCAGTGCACTGCAGAGATGAAAGTGGCTTTACGAATACTTTAAGCCTGCGAGAAGCAGGGACATCAGTCCAAACATGATGTGGAAGCCAAACACAGTCAGGTAATTAAACTAATTAGTTTGGGGATGCCTCTATTAAAACACACTACAAATACAATATGTATGGAGATGTTGTGTTTTCATATCTTTAAATCCCAGTGAATACAAGGCTGTAACTCACCTTTAAAAAGAATATTTTGACATTTTTGCAAAAGGTTTTCCTTAAGATTCTAAATCCCGTAACGACGCTGTTGGTCGAGACGGCGTGATCAGCGGTAACCGCCACACGAGCACAGTAGTGTAATGCGCTTGCGCTGCGCATATAACGGGGGTTATACGGAAGTGACGGTTATGCATGTAAGGGGGACACACGGTGATCCATTAAAACCATTATTATCTTTCAGCACGTAACTCACTTTTAAAAAAGTTTGTCAAATTTAGAGGCGCTAGTAGGCAACTTTGAACAGAGCCAGGCTAGCTAGTTGTGTTTCCTGTTTCCTGTCTTTATGCTAAGCTAAGCTAACCAGCTACTGGCTCTATTGTCAATAGGCAATGCATCAGTCCTCCCATACCTGTCTTGTTCTTTTTATTCTGTTGCAGCTAAAGACGACACAAATCATACTAAGCCAGAACTTCTTGCTGTGAGGTTTCACACTTCTCCCATAATCCTCTTAATGCATTCATGAGAAATCGTGATTACACCACACGACGGGACGGCGGATGATCTTCTTTGTCTTATCAGCTTTTTTTCCTGGACTGCTGCAATGCTGTGCTATTTTATGATCATTTGGTTCATTACGGTTGTTCAGTCAGACAACGGAGAGAGGTTGCCTGCACCTGATGCGCTCCTTCTTTGTGCGAATCCTTTTGTGGAAGAATGGCCTGGTGTGAACGGAGAGGGTTTCCTGCTGATTCATGCTGCAGTCAAATAGTCTCAGCAGACTTTCTGCCACGCTTGACCCTTTGAACGCAAGAGGAAATCGAGCCTCTAACCTTGTCAGTGTGCTGCCTATCAAGCTGTGGTAGTTCAATATACAAATTCAGATATGTTATTCATAAGGCGCAGGCTCGTCCAATGAGCATGTGCGCACATGAACAATCCTCCAACGGCAGCCTGGTCTGTTAAAAGAAGATCGCCTGAGTTTTCTTCATGCTCGGATTATCTTAAAGTATTGTGGTATTTGGTATATTTTCCAGTTGTGAGTGTTAACTATTGACAGAAAGACCGATTCGCACAAAGATTGTAATCTTTGGGTTTGTGGGTCCATCTATATGTGTGTTGTTCGTGTGTGTATGTTTGACAAGAATCTGTCTGACACATTCAAGAAGCTGAGACAGATAAGACTCCCTATAATGATTAATCTCCCACACACAGACACACACAGACACACACACACACACACACACACACACACACACACACACACACACACACACACACACACACACACACACACACACACACGCACACTTCCACACGCACACATTCACACATGCACGGAATAATTATGAGAGTAATTAGCTTTCTCAGCAACTCAGAATCTTCATCGGTCCTCAGTGAGTATTAGCTTCTTCACCCAAGGCACATTTCCCTACAAAGCTCCCTGATTATTGTTTAGACTCCCAGAATGCATTATCGCACAGCGCTTTTTTTCCCACAGCCTACGCCTCGGCAACACAAAGATTACAATGAATCCCCAAATCATAATGGAGAAAATTCTCTTCTCGTCGCATGAAAATGATGTATGTGACATGACGCTCCCGTTGCCTACGTATTCATTGAGGCTTAATAGAGGCCTGAAACCTCAATTTGAATCCTGAGTCCTGATAACGTTCGTCCCTTGAGAAGAAGTGTGAAAATCACTCGTGTGATTGTGTGGCTTACAGTATTACCGTCCATTTGTGTGCAGTGTGCAGGCTTTCTCCCCCTTTCTCTGTGTGCGTTTGGTTCCTTCTGCAGTCCCAACATATTAAATTGAACGGGAAGCTCTGAATTGCCCGTTGGTGTGAATGTGAGTGTGACTGTGTTTGTCCACAAGTGTTAGCCCTGTTATAGACCGGCGACCCGGCCAATGCAAAACACTTTCTCCAGCACGAGCAGCCTGCAAAGCCGATGAACAGATAGCTGCAGCTGAATGTGTTAATGCTGAAGTGTTTCTTTAAGACGCTAGACTAAATAATATAGTTAAAGTTTGGGAGGAACACTCTGGGATATTATTATTTGAGAGTTTATCCGCTCAAAAGCTAATGTGCTTCATCGGGCCAGAGCGTGAGTAAACGACCACACAACTGTCATTGTGTTTGCTGTGTGGTTTTAGGAGTGTGGTTACACTCTGATTGGTGCAAAGAAATGTTGTACATTGTGACATCATAATATCCAAACAGTGAGAAAAGCAAGGTCTGAAATCTCTCATGTGAAATAAACCAAATAAATAGTGTGTTTTTGACCGGAAAAAAATGTTTTCATGGTCTTTAAACAAGGCGATCTCATCCCTACTCGACATGTTGTGCCGCTTCGGCAGTAGCCCTCTGGCGTCACTACGATGTCTTTTGCGTAGTATTTAAAAAAAAGAAGGTTTGTGCATTGTTGATGTTGTGAAACGATGACTGTTCGGTTAGGCAACAAAAATATTTGGTGAGGATCAGACAAAGTGTCATAGTTTGGCTTACAATTTCGCCCCACTAGGAGTCAGAGCAGGCTGAAACAAGGCCCCTGTCAGTTGTTACAGCGAAGATAACAATAAATCAACGAGCAGCATTTCTACGTCACTGAGCACACACGCTCTCACGTAGCTCCACAGCATACTCCTCTCACTCTAGCTCATCTGAATTTGTTTAGTTCTAACAATCTCTCTCTCTCTCTCTCTCTCTCTCTCTCTCTCTCTCTCGGTGCAAAGCAGCACAGAAAGCCAACGGCCAAAAAACAACGGTTAAGCACAAGCCCAATAATAACTGTTCGCCATTAATTATTGAGATGCGGAACAAGTGGCATTTTAGGTTTCCTGTCATCACAAAGCTTAACATCTCGTTCCCCAATGCTTTGTACAAGAAGGGAAGCAGGAAAACGTGTCTACTCTCAGTGCTTCAACCTCCCGTCTGCATTTATAACCTGCCAATATTTATGTCTTAGCAAACACCACCCTCAATTCAATGTTGAATAAGACATGCTTGCGTATTGATCCGCCAGCAGCAGCTGCGTCTACTTTAATGGAATAACTAATCTGATGGCCTCAGATAAATGGGCTCATTAAAGGGAATGCTCACAGGCAACACACTGCATTCAAAATATAACAATCGCAAAATCAACACGTTGATTTGTCTCATTTTCGTCCTCTGATACGGATATTACGCTTCAAATGCAATTCACTCGCTCAATAGCGGTCGATGTCTCATTTTACTGGAGGAGTTGCACACTTCCCAATCAACACGGTTGTATGAGTGAATGGGCGAGCATGTTTTGTTGGTCTTTCCCTCCTTGATCCTCCCTGTGCCTGTTGCTTGGCGATGATGGTTTGGAGCGGCGAGCACGTGGTGCAGACGTGTGAATGAAAGACAACTTTGATCGAGCATGAAACTCCTCATCCATCACCGTTAGTTCTCTCGTCTCTTTTCTCCGCGTGTAAATGAACGAGCCTGGCTGCAAAAGCTGGAGGCGACAGGTTTCACTTTTAATTCTGTCTGTAGTGAGTAAAGGCCGTACGTCCAAGATGGCTTCATTTAAAACTCTCTGCTTGGTGCTGAAGAGAGTGAAATAAGGATGAAGAGACAACAGAGGAACAGAGTTTCCTTCACAAGTCACTCGGGAGCACCAGGCGCATCAACTAAAACCACCTGAAACCATACTGTGCCAAATATGTTCCAAATTGACCAATCATGAAAACGATCCAATCATAGCCCAGCAACCGTAACCAAGCACAGCGGCTCTGTGAACTGTGAATTTCGCCACATATTGAAGCTGCAATAAGAGCGATACTTGACCTTTTAAGAGTGGTGCATTTATTTTACCTTTTAAAAAGCAAAAACACAAGAACTAAAGTGTGAGGAATGGATTAAACAGTGTTGGTCTAACGTGAACTGCACACGTCGGCATATTCTTCTAGTTAGCTTACCACCTCCAGGGATGACTTAACAGAGTGGTATTTCCCAGGCCAAGAAGCACTTCATACTACAGTATTTTGTCAGGTTACAGGTTACATTAAAATGGCAGCACATCTACAATCTGATTTGACGTTTTCCTGATCAAACTCACAGCACTAGGAATAACTATCTCTAATACCAGATCACTATTGCTACTCCATTTCGATGTCTTCTGCATGGATCATAATAAACTAGTGAGGATGCTGGGACGTGCAGCTTTGGAAACTGTCTTTGCACCACTTTTCGACCCACTCATAAGTTTAATTAGCTAACTAGTTCCAGCTGATAAAACAGTTGTCACAAAAATCCACAGTAGGTGACTGGAAAATGGACGGCAGCTTTTTTCTACCTCTGCAATCAAGGACACATTGTTTAAAAAGAAAACTAAAAGTTTCGATGCTAAAGCTGCATCGTGGTCACTGTAAACTGCTTGTGCCTGGGTTGAGTGGGGAACACGTGCAGCAACGATAGCGCAGCTCAGCGAAAAGTTAATAGATCCCACTGTTTCACCGCGGGATCAATGTTGACATTCTTTTAGGCTTTTGGGGTCTACTGGAAAACGTGTGTGTGTACATGCGTGTGTGTGTGGCCGTGTACTTACAGCTATCCTCTTCCTCTGAAATGAGCTTGACCACGTAGCAGGCGTAGATAAAGCCCATCAACTAGAGACAAAGAGAGCAGCAGAAAAAAATATTATTTTTGTGCAAGTCAGACAGACAGGCAGACAGACAGGTAGATAACAGGGACAGCATGCACATTTAACAAATTGTTTGAACAGACAGGGGAAACAGGTGTTGGTGTAAGTGGAGCAGAACAGCTCTGTGGTATTTTGCTTTGAAACAGAGCACTTGAAGCAACGAACATACACACACACGCACACGCACACGCACACACACACACACACACACACACGCACACGCACACGCACACGCACACACACACACACACACACACACACACACACACACACACACACAGGGTAACTGTCTGGTATTCTCAAATTCAGCCTAAAGTTTCATGGTTCCCCAGCTTTATTGACACTGTTTTAATACACATCTTCAAAACGTCCCAAAAAAAGGTTGTCACAATGTCTCCATTATGCCACTGTGGGTAAACATTAGTGAGATTAGGATCATTGAAATTGAATTTCCAGCTCCCCGTGTTGCTTCGGTGTTACGATGTCAAGGTTGATAGTTCCCTATTTGTTCCCCCGCCGCCGCCGCCCCTTCTGACAGGGCTTTGTTGTAACTAAACGCAGAGGTGTACCCATTGTTCTCTCTCGCCGACTGAAGCCATTGACAAACATGAAAACAACGGCGGCTGCAGATTGAACAATAAAGAGGCGCCGGTGCTGCGTGCGATCGTGCGCCGCGATAAGTTACAAAGAAGACAAAAGCATTAAACGTGCCTGTGTGTGTGCAGTGTTTGGACAGTGATAGAGAAGTCGACACCAGCAGAACACCTTTGCGCTCTGATCTCCCCTCCCATTGGCCGTCTGTTTCCAAGGCGACCTGCAGGAGGTGGCTGATTGGAGTGAAGATGCGGTGAGGAGCAGTCAATGTAAGGTCTGCTTTTTTAGCGACCTTATTAACCCGCAACGATAGAGGAAGAAAAGAGAGACGATGATGGATGCATATGTGTTTTCAAGAGGCATTAAACTCACACATTACCCTGAATATAGAGGCCTTGTTGTTCAAAAGAAGATTTAAGTCGAAGAAAAAATGACATTGACCTGGTTGGTATTCTATTGAGTACATGGACACATGCCAGCACACACACAGAGAGAGCCACGCAAACACACAGCGAGCTGCAAATGTGAGCAACGACATTTGAGATTCAGAGTATACCTCAAGGTCTCGACCTCATTTAGTCTAAATAATGTTCAGCTCCCGGAGCTCCTCTCTCCTCCCACCTTTTCTCATACTTTCTCCCTCTCTTCCTATTTCCTTCCTGCTTCTGTTCCTTTCTCTCTTCCCATCCGCTATCTCTGTCTCCTTCCCTCCTTTTCTTCCTTCTTCTTCCTTATTTCCCTCCCTGCCCCTCACAGGTGCATGAGCCATAGACATATAGTGTTTTGCTCGGTGGGAGATGAATTCACTTAAAGCTGAACCCAAACGCTGGAAGTAGACAATGCCGCGAGTATCAGCATGGGGATCAGGGAGGAGGAGAAAATCAATTTGGATAACGTAGGAGGCTTTATGAATCACAAATGTCTCGCAAAATTACCACTGGTCAAAGACGGTTTACCGTCTGCGAAATCTCAGTTGTCTCCACCACTGACAGCAGTTTAGCAGAAAGAATAAGATGACCTCAAGCCACAGACTGCCCCTCCTGTCCACTGTCACTCCAGCTGAAATGATTCACAACCAGTATTCACTTAAAGGACACTTTAAATGTCACAAAGTCAAAATTATGTTTGAAAGTCTTTCAGGACTTTTTTTTTTCTTTACTGCCACTCGCAGTAAAAGCTGAACCGGAGCCCGTTCTGCCTTCTGCTGGCTCATTGCCTCCCGAAAACGACTTTTGGGTGCAGTTTTGTTAGAAGCACTGAACAGAGAGCAGAGAGCGCCGCCGCCGTGCTATAGAGAACATTTGATCAGCTGTGACAGAGCGCGTTTCTCCGCACATCAATATCCTGTTAATATTCTGGATACTCAAGTATTCCATTTTGGTGTTGCAGCATGTAAACATAATATCCTGTCTCCAATAAACCTGATTTGATCTTCCCCCTGATGTGAAGGAACCCAAATAAGCTTGCACCAGTATTAGCTATGGGCTTGAGACGTGTGTGCGCCTTATCTTGTTTATTGTTGGACTTCTGGGTCAGAGTTGGTTTGGCGCCTGGAGTTATATTTGGACTATCCTGCTGGAACCCCGAACACTTACACATCTGTCATTTTGAGTTCTGCAGAGCTGAAAAAGGTTCTCCATAAAATATTTTATATTTAAAGTACATAATAAAATCTCTGACAGCAGATGAGTCAGTGAAATGATGAAGATTAGGATGAAAAACATCCAAACAAACATCCACATTTCTGTAAACTGAAGTCTGTAAAACTTGAGGGTAACTTTATTTATTTTCTCGTCTGCAATATTTTACTCACAGTAAATCATGCATTAAAGCTCACAGCATTCAGATTATATTACCACTAAGTAAAATAACAAAGTAACTTTGGGAAAGGGAAAAGTTTACCAAGGGTTATGTTAAAAATTGTGTGCTCGGCGAGTCAATTCACCAATCCGATATCACTTATCTGATTATTTATGCAACACGTGTCACTCTTCTCTTTTACAAGAGAGATTTCAAATCTAATTTGGATTACCCTGGATATATAAAGGTTAAATCAAATTAAATAACGATCCTCATTAGCTACTTCTTCCATCATCAGCTTTGGAAAAAATGATCGCTGCGTCCAAAATAGATGATGGAAGTATAGCTACCGAGTGAGTGACAGCGTTTCTTTTTCCTCTCTGGTGAGAGTTTGCTCATGTGCAGTACCGATCGGCCCAGTGTTACCTATAGTAAGAGTGGGCTACTGTGGAAAACATGGCGGACTCCATGAAAAGGATCCACTCCTTATGTACTAGATATGAAGGGCTCATTCTAAGGTAATGAAAACATAACAACTCGTAGTTTCAGGTTATTATACCCTGATGAAAAAACAGTTATGAATGTTATATTCCCTTTCTGCTAATAGATCTCCGACACACTGGCCCTTTAAACTTCAACCTCTTTCGACTCTTCCATTTTCGCAGCTATTTCAACTTCTTTCACTAATTGTATTTCGAACGCTGCTTCAACTTCTCTCAGTATTTCAACTATTTATTTTCTGAAGAAAAATGTATCCTTTTCTGATGAATTGAAACAATTAATAATGGTGACTGACAAATATTTTAGCTTCATGGTTATTGTAAAATATTTCTTCCGTGGTTTTGCAGCTTCTGTCTGCATTCGTAAGGACTGCATTAAAGTGAGTTCCTCCCGGGTTTCTCAGACAGACACTGGTTCTTTTTTTTCTTCATTTTGTCTTTGGATTAAGGTTACCTGGTTACCGCGGCAATACTGAAGGGTGTTCGGTGTGACAAGTGGAAATGGAAATGGCACCACTTAAGCATAGACAGGATCCCTGCCCTGATCAGCCTGACAAGCCATAAATTGTACAACTTCACCAATTCCCCTCACAGAGGCATGTACCTCATTCAAAGCCGAAACTATTTTAATGGGGTTTTATGTGCACGGTGACACACACACACACACACACACACACACACACACACACACACACACACACACACACACACACACACACACACACACACTATCCCAGGAGGCAGGGAGACCGTCTTTATCCCATGTGTTAAAAATACTGAGCAGCAGGTGCTTGTTACAGTGTAGTTAGTTAAGCAACAGTGAGTCAGCAAAGCCGAGCGTCTATTGTCTTAAGGCAGGCATGAGTCAGAGTAATAAACTGTCGAACGTGTGTTTACATTCCTCTCCGCAATAGTTCCACTTCAGAGCTTGAACCGAATGTTCTGAACAAACGTTTGCAATGGTAATGACTCCAAAGTGGGCTTCCTGCACTGCAGATGGAACCTACGTTTCCCCAATGCCCCCTCAACTCTTTTTTACCATCTTGCTTTTGCGTGTTAGCACGCTAAAGTGCTAACAAATGCAATGCAATGCAAAGTGGTGAACCGGGCGACCAACTACAGGCAGATATTTCCATTCCTAGAGTCACACAACAATGTAAAAAATTCACTTATTATAGATAACTAAAACCTTCAGGCACTGATATGAGATCATAGTACACAATGTGTATTTGTACTTTTACATAGTAAATAAATCAATGTGATAGTTACAAAATTGGAAAGTGTTAACATACTTGGACATTACTGGATTTATTACAGTAAATGCTTCATCATCAGTGCCCCAAAATGATCAAGAATCCCATAAAAGTGAAGGCTTACATTTGCCATGTTGCAAAGTCATTAAACTAAAGAAGATTAACTGAATCATCATTCTCTCCTACAATAATAAAGTCCCAATTGATCCCTCAGCAGAGATTCTGATAACACCTGGAAGTTTTTTAAAGGAGCTCGGGGAGAAATTAGTTGAATGTCAAACAGCTGGTGTTCGATTAGGAAGGGGGAACCTAAAGTGTGTGTTCTGCAAAGCCGGAGACCAAAAAGCATCGCGGGAGGAAACCTTCTAGGAAAGCAGGGAGACAGATGACATGGGGGAGGCAGTTATAGGTCAGTCACCCAGTGACGCGGTTTGTCCTCCACCAAGGAGGAAGGTGAGGTTGCATTCTGCCAAAAACAACAGTGGAAAGTGCTGATGTCACCGCTTCTCCCCCCTCAAGGTTTGAACTGAATCAGCTCGCAGGTTGACGCACAACCAACATTTCGGCAGATCATGACGTTATTAAGATCCCTAATGAATTCCTTCCCGCTGCCGTTGACTTCACCCCCTTCACAGGAATACGAGGAATCTTAATTGTGTAGTTGTTTGTCTGCCTGTGTGATCACCTCGTTTGCGTTGGATGCATTACTCTATTATGAAAATGTATTCATACTCAAAGGAGAAAATCCATCACGGACGCATTTCCCGGCCGCAGATAAATTGCGGCACGTAGAAGGTGTCACATGCATTGGATTAAATCTGTTCCGTGCTGAAGATGCCCACTTAAACTCAGACTAATGTTTTTCGCTCTCTGTGAATTATGTGAGAGGAAAATATTTTGTCAGCCAGTCAAAGCTGCACAAAAACATCGCGACAATCAATAATGACGTCCAATCAATTCCATCTTAATTTGTTGGAGGCTGTTTGATGATTGTGTAAAACGGCACACAATTTACAGCGACAACAAATGAATCACAAATTAAGTACAAATCCAGTATCAACCCTGCTCCCGCTCCAATTTTGCAGCTGCCATTTACCATCACCTGTTTCAAGCTTTTCTTTAATTGATTCAGGAAGTTCTTAGGTGTCTTAATCTGGAGGAAAAAAAGGGAGGTTTAGCATATTCAGCAAATATGGGATTAGTGCTTTAGAGCACAGCGGTTGCTTTGGTTGACTGACATTCAATCCTCATGCATTGTTCTTTCTCTTCCCTGATCTTTGAATAACAACAGCTATGAAAACCAATCTGGTCCCAGTGCTGCTTCCATGAATACAATTCAACCTGACAACATGACATCGTTGTCTATGGTCAGACAGCGACAATGCCACATTCAATTCAGTCAATCCAAATGAAAGTAAAAACAACACTTCATATGCTAATGAATCAATGTATTTACCCCCAATTCTGAACAAGGAAAACTAGAAACTGTTTTAGTTATAATCATATTTTTTTAACTTAATAACTGCAAAATAATGACAAAGTTCCATCAGCCTCAGCTGTACTTTTGTGTTAAATGCTAATTAGCGAATGTTTGCACGCTAACTAGTTATGCAACGAATAATAAAACTCACGGTTCGGATCGGATCACAGATTGGATCACAGATCGGATCAGCACAAAAGGAAAAAGGCAGCAAATATCATCTTTTACAGATCCCTGATCACGTTTGTTTGTCACCGATACTAAACTAGGAAGGGAAACATTATACCTGCTAAATCTCAGCATGTTAGCATGATTACATTGCTGTCTCACAGGCTATATTATGTAGGGTGACCAGACGTCCTCTTTTTCCCGGACATGTCCTCTTTTCGAGACCTAAAAAAAGCGTCCGGCAGGGATTCCAAAAACGTCCGGGATTTTGCTACGTCTGGGAAAATAGTTATTACCCCCTTACAAGTTTTGGAAATGGTACGTCCGGGAAAATAGTTATTACCCCCTTACACGTTTTGGAAATGGTATCTCCCTCAAGTTCCACCTTCTTGCGCAAGCTCTGACTGTAGAGAGAACTGTCATTGGTCGACCGATCTCAACGTAAATGTAAGTTCACGGCATGCTACACGCTACTGCTACCCCCCCCCCCCGCGACGAAGTGTCCTCTTTTTCACAAACTCAAATCTGGTCACCCTATATTATGCATATTATATTTTAGAAGCATTTTAGTTTTTGGTGTACGCAGAACAATCTGCAACTGAAAGGTTTACTGTGAAAGGGTGCAGGGGTGAGCAAAGGGTCATGACTGTGTTCAAAGTGTATATTGCCTGTTGGTTATGGGCCGTTTTGACAAACCTCCTGTATCTCAGTATTTTGGATTTTACACGAGAAATATGTCCAAGTTATCCGCCAATCTGGAGCAAAATAAACTTGAATGTGGGTCTTGATATTGTTCAGTATTCAGTCTAAGATGTGTAATTTGTGCACATTCTGTCAGTAAGCAGTTTCACTGTTGCTAATAGGTGTAACATTAAAACAAACCGCGTAGATAATGATACTTTTCATCACATGAACCCGTAACATTTCAGACAAGGCGATTCAACTGTTTGCAGTGAATTGTTGAGTGTACAGTTTGTCGGTTGTCTTTCCAACCAAAAACAACAGTGGGTGATTTTACTGATTAGTTCCTCCACTCCGGTTGAAGTTATGCTAATCACTGGAAGGACTTGCAGGCATGCACTCCAGACCCCTGAGCCAGCAAGAACCCTCATCTTAGATGCTTTTCTTTGTTGCAGAAAGTCATTTAATTATCATTCTGTGCTATTAGCAGGTAAAATGAAGCTGAAAGAAAGCCAAACTGTGATCACAGAAGTCAGACTTGCTCATTCCCCCTCTGTGCTGCAGTCTGCATTTCACTGAGGACTGTCTGGATCTCCCTGGAGAAGCCCTCTGCTCAGCTTCAGCTCAGATCTTCATACTGTGCACAAATCATACCGATACTTCTCACGTGTTTTGCAGTTTGGAAACTAATCAGTCGGGTTACCTCTTCAAAAGTAACACAGCTGCTTGATCTAACAGTTGAACAGGGGACCCACCTGTCAGCTTGTCACGTTTTAAGTCAACATTACAACACCTGAAGAAACTGGGTGTGAAACGTCTCTTTTATGAGATTAATGTTGTCATCTCATGGGGAAATAAAGAATAACTTGATGCGATTGGGTGGGAGGTAATACATGACCTGATGGACCTGTAGCTGTAAACCAGAAGCAAAATGAGTGAGCAAGTAAAACCAGTCCGTCACACAGTCGAGTGGCCACCCAGTCAAACAAAAACATGTCGGAGACCTTGACAGCTGAAATTAGGGCTGTGCGGTATACCGGTTCTGGATTTCCGTACGGTATGAATTTATCATATACCGTCATACCGGTCGCCGCTCTTTGGCAGGCAACAACATTTAATGTTCACAGCTTGAAGCTGAAGGAGCAGCGCCAAAATGCATGCTGGGTAAATTACATCGCCAAAATGCCCGCCCACACAGGAAGACTCTTCTTGTGCAGGAAGAAGGCTGCGGTCGAATAGTCCAATAATTACCTCCTAACGTCTAACCCTAAGCACTTTTCCTTAACCTCTGTGGAAAACGTCACGGGGTTAAGGAAAGATGGGAAGGAGACTTCATGAGGAGTTAGGAGAAGACAACCGCGGTGTTTGGCAAATCCGACTCCACTTTCCCTAAGCGACGTAGTTATGATGCGACGGCTGGCGCATGTTTGTGACGTCACTGTCTGCAGCGGTGAAACTACAATGTT
Source organism: Myoxocephalus aenaeus (assembly GCA_038501785.1). Lineage (NCBI taxonomy): Eukaryota > Metazoa > Chordata > Actinopteri > Perciformes > Cottidae > Myoxocephalus > Myoxocephalus aenaeus. Next base: position 4,053,928 of record JBAMJR010000091.1, read on the forward strand.
CTGAAGATGGACTACAAAAAGCACAGTTTATATACTTCGTCCGTCTTCTTACAGTGTTGAGTCATAACGACATAAACAACCTGGTTCATAGTATTACTTTATTAACAAGGTTGGAATAGAAATGAACGAAGGAATATGAAAGTGAAACCAACGTACAAAGCTACTAAAACTGTCTCTTTGTTCAGTTTCAAACATGCTGATTTAAATACGTTATCACGCAAACGATGTGTGTCATATATGTGTGTCTCATATCCTGTTATGTTCAGGGTTTCCCCTACCGTTAGAATAGGGGGGCGGGGCGCCCCCCTGAAAACACCCTCCGCCCCCCTGTAATTTTCTCCATCGCGCCAGATCACAGACGTGATTTAAGGTTCCCTTTCCTATAAACAGGTCTACACCTTGTTCTTTTATTAAACAAACTCAATGTTCTTATTTTATTGATCGTATTTCTGTCTATTTCTGTCATGGTCGCGTTTACAACTCTACTTTGCTCTCGGTAACGCGCACCGCGGAGATCCGCCCCGATGCCCACAGACTCGTGCGCGCGCACAGGTGGGCAGAGAGCACACTTTCATCAGCCGGCAGAGAGCGTCCAATAATGTCGCGTGGAAAGAAAACAGATATATCTGCGTTTTTTAAACGCTCCCAACGTCGCTCCCAATGTCCCAACGTCGCCGTCGTCGCCGCCGCCGAACCCCCCCCCCGGCCGACACCCCGCCCCCCTGAAGCTGTAAACCTAGGGGAAACACTGATGTTGTTATGGTTTATTTACATGCAGATTATAATCTGATCATAAAAATATGCACACAACAGTTTATGAAACATCACACAACTCGTGTTGACTTGATATGTTTTATTGTAATGTGACAAAATAGTTGATTAAAAAGATGATAATCAGAAACATGATTCAGACTGAAGAGCTCGTCCAGTTTAACTCTTTAATTAAAGCTTCTGTAACTGAAGTCAAATAAAATAAAAGAGTGAGGCTGAAGCTGCAGTTCAACACCAGAGAGAATAACAAATACGTCAGTTTCATCACTTTACAGCAGTTTTCAGCAACGTAACGTTTTTAGTTTGCCAGCAGGTTTAACAGATTATTGAAAGTATTTCCAAGTTATGGCAACGGTTATTTACATGATCTGCGTTTGTCGGTCATGATCGTTTGTTCTCGTGAACGGCCGAATGATACGTCACTTTAAATGTTGCCGCCGCAAGGAATTGTGGGTCGGCATTATCTCCTCTCCTTTCGCAAAGGAAGGTCCAGTGGTTCCTATGCTAAAGGAGCTAAGTTAGGAAGCATTGAAGCTCCTTTCCTTTGCGTTTGGACAATTCGACCGGCACTTATCATGGCGGCCACTGAGGTCCTTCCGGGTCATTTCACTCAGTTAGGAAGGTTCCTAACCAAAATGGACTATTCGACCGCAGCCGAAGTCTCTTCCTGTGCGGCTGAGTGGGCGGGCTTTACCCAGCATGCATTTTGGCGATGTCATTTCTTTCAAACCATGAGTCAACTTCTATCCGTGAGAGGTAAGTAGCTCAGACCGCTGTACACGCAGCTGTGACTGTTGCTGCCTGCTGTTACAGCTGGGCATGCACCTTCCTAACACAACCTATGTACCAATGTACAAACAGCTGCTGGCCAGTTGCGAGCGAGTGGTGAATAACGACGGAGATGGCGGCGGCGGTCCCTTTCGGCGTCAATAAATTAATGTGTTTATTCGGAAAAAAATACCGTGATATACCGTGAAACCGCCAGAATCTTACAAAATACCGTGATATGAATTTTTGGCCATACCGCCCAGCCCTAGCTGAAATGCCTCAGTGGCTTTTCAGACTTCCACACTGTCTTGAAATGCCGTAAAACTGCAATTAAAGGCCCGAGCTTGCTTCAATCACTGTACTCAATTGGCGTGTTGGGACAGAAGTGTACACGGGATGGGCCTTACTGCCAAACGCACAACACCAGTATGAATATCACTAGGGGTGTAAAGCGCAAGTTTCATCCTGGTACAATATTGTATTGTTTCTTTGGATAAGGAAACCATATCTGCTGTTATTACCAAGTCTGCAACAGTAAGATTTTAATTCCATTCAGTTCAGGAGACTGTGATTGATATGACGATGTTCAATTAACACATTAATCAGTTGCATGTATATCAAGTCACAGAAAGCAACTAAAACATGATTTGACAATGTGATTACTGTGGAGGAGGGGCCGCTCGACAGAAACGGTGACACAGACGTGCCATGAGAATTTCAAAATATAGGTCATGTTAAAAATTATGATATGCATCAATGTCTTCACTTTGCATCGATGATATTTGAACGTTGATCACTCAATCGACACAACACCTCTCTTTATTCTCGGGACTAAGGCGTCAAATTGGGGATTGGCTTTTAATAGAAGTTTTACGGTTTGTTTGTTTGAGATTATTCTTGTACTTCCCATCCTAAAAGTGCTTTAATTTCTGAAAAAAACATCGGCCTCACCAATCACAAATATCTGTATTGCCAAGTACTAGTCGCCCAGCCAGTTATACCAGTAAACATGCAAACAACCAGTGAGTTCAGAGTCCAGCCCAAAGGAACAGAACCAACACCCTGCATATAGTCGGCCAGCGGGCTGGTTGAACGTATGCTATTAAGGACCCTGACAGCGTTTCCACCAATTACAGTAAAGCAGCCAGCCAGTCAGCCAGTGAACCAGTCAGACTGTTGAGTGTGTGCTCATGGAGCATGACAGTGTTTCCACACACCAATTACTGCGAGACAGTGGTACGGCTGTGTGGTGGCTTGGCACTCAGCCACACTATAAGCACCACTATCGATTGACAGAGTGCACGAGGAGAGCGGGCGCGCGCATGAGAGAGAGAGAGAGAGAGAGAGAGACGGTCATGCTAGATGAGGGAGGAAGATGCAGGGTGAAAAAGACATGCTCAAACTCCAAAACACATTTTCTCTCTCTCTCTCTCTCTCTCTCTCTCTCTCTCTCTCTCTCTCTCTCTCTGTCAGTGTAACGGTGCATGCAGTTTGTTTATTGCACCGTATTCGTAATTGTGAGTGTGCTCTGGAAAAAGAAGAAGAAAAAAAGCAGAGCCTCAGTACAGAGGAGGCTAGGATGAAAGGTGACAGGCCTCTCTCATCCCTGCTCTTCATTTCTCTCTCTCTGCTGTCTCTTCTGATCCTGCTAATTATCGCAGTTTGACAGAGCACGAGAAGAAGAAATACAGAGGCCGAGGGTAAGTGACAGGCAGAGGGAAACAGAGAGCAGGAAATCGCTTTTTGTAACGATGAAATAAGACGGAGAGAGAAAGTCTCTAAAGCAGCTAATCCAGCCCATTCTATGTTAATGAGGGTAAGAAGTTATTAGTTCAATGAAGCCTGGATGCTTTTATTCAACCACAAAGTTGCACAATCATACCCAATTCCCTAACCCATGGCAGCCGACAAAGTTGGCGTGCTTGTAATACACTTTAGAATACATTAAACTAAATGTACTAGTCACTGTAACTGTACAGAACACCAATTTAATAAGTGCATTAATTTCAAAACACTGCATCACACACACACACACACACACACACACACACACACACACACACACACACACACACACACACACACACACACACACACACACCACTAAAAGCACAGAATCTAACTGCATTTAACACAGAGACGCACGCAGCAGATTTTTTTTAAATTAACAGCTAATGCAGTAAAATGTTTTAAGTATTCAATAATGTGTGATTTTTTGGGAGACTAAAAATGAGAATGTCACTGCAACATCAATCTGTATGGATGACATCTCTCATAATGAGCCCTGCAGAGCTTTCTCAGCTGCTTGTTTTGTTTGTGTTGATCTCAACTATCTGGTACTCTAGACAGAACAGAAGAACGTATAGCGGCTAGCTGGGAAACATTTTGCAGCTGAAGAGCCGGATATTTCCCAGAGGAGACCAACAAACAACGAAAGGGAGACTGAATGTTGGTCTCACACTTGTTGAGGGGCCCGAGTCGCTCGAACATTGTTTCCTGTCTGCTCAATGTGTTAATAGGAAGCTGTTTGCTAACTGATTTGTTTCATTGTTGTTTAAAGTAGGCTATACAGTGCTGGAGTCACTATTTGTTGAGCCTTATTTGTCAGCCTGGCTCTGTCTGAAATATACAAATAATTTTTTGGAATGGCATGAAAAAAAAAACACTCTACAAACACTTTGGTTACTCTTACTAGAAGCCCATGTACACCGAGCATGAACAGTAACTGTTTCGTAGAGGGGTCATAATTGTTGAATTGTAAAAATGGTCAGAATGACTTTTAAATCCAATAATCCTTCTCACAATACTAACTGTGCTCACCAACAAGTCCCGCCTCCAGCTACATACTTAAAGTAACAGACACAAGGTTAAAGTAATGTCTCACGTCAGAAAGAAGCAAATACATTGCTAAATGTTACACTTTTTACTGTCTGTTTACAGCTGCTACATATTTAAAGTAGCAGCCACCATCTGTGACAGGTCACTCCCATTCGTGGAAAGGCCATTGAAAGCCTCAAGCCCAGATGTAATAATGTGAATACTACATGCGAGTACTCCAGTTTGAAATTGCACTGCACACTAGAACGTACTTATTTAGCTGAAGTACTTACAGCCAGGAGTATCTGCAGCGAGGAGTGGGCCACCTCTATGAACTGGAAATCCATCAGACAGCCGGCTATAGATATATATCGGTGGTCCTCGGGTGCCCAGGAGGGAGGAGGGGTGATGGGTGTCACCTTGCACCCCGGGCCGTTCTCCATCCACCAGGAGCGATGCATGGACAGGTTGAACGTCAGGACAAGGTCAGAGTCCTGACAAGAAAGAGGACAGAGAGAGTTGAATGGCATCCTGAATGAATTAAGACACAATGCAGACCTGGAACAAGGCAGCAGCGCAGGTTATAACCAGGTTTGAATTTAAAGCAAAACTGTTTGTCAAATGGAGGTCTGAGAGATACACGGAGAGACGGAGGAGGAGGAGAGGGTTTGGCGCGAGCTAAAAATAGATCTATAATTCCAATGATCTGGGATCACTCCGATTAGATCTGAATCATGCACAGGCGGGGTTATGATGAGGACAATAGGGGAGGGAGAGGGAGGAATGATGGGAGGAGGCCAGAAAGAGAAAGGAAGAGAGAAGCAAATGGGGGAGACGCCTGGTTTTGTTTTGGTGTTTGCAACATAAGCTCTCGCAGAACAATCACAAAGCTGTGGGGTGCCATTAAAAAATGAGAAGCACATGAAAGGGACAGTTCAGCCTATTTGAAGTGTGGTCGTACGAGGTCATCCATAGTCAGCGTATTGGCCGCAGTAGATGGCGGTCTGCACGCTCCCAGTTTGGAGAGGGAGGGAAGGGAGCTGCAGCGAAACTTACTCTCGCCACCTAAAAGAAAGGCTCAAAATCAATATCCGTTTAAGCGTGCGCTATATTTAGAATATTTTCACTGCTTTATCTTGTCGTCAGACGGCCCTTTTTTCGACGGGGGAACCGAACTGAAAGGGAAGCTCATGCACGCTCTCGTTGAAGCCCCCAGGCTCCTTTAATGAGAACAGTGTAGGAAAGTTTGACTTTCAGTTAAGTTCCCCGTCGGAAAATATTCTAAATATGGTGAACACATTGATATTGATTCTTACAGGTGGGCCTTTTTCTTGGGTTTCTCCAATTAATTTAGCTGCTGCCCCATCCATTGCATAGCTGAACATTGCTTTGCTTCAGTGCCGGTATCCGTGTCTGCTTCTCCAAGCTGAGGGGAGTGCCGGCCGTCCATCTACTGTAGGTAATATACACTGACCATGCATATCTACTGTAGGTATAATACACTGACCATGGATATCTACTGTAGGTATAATACACTGACCATGCATAAGCACCTCATACAACCCCCGCTTCAAATGATCCAATCTATCCCTTAATGCCTATCATCCTTAATGTGAATGTGTGGCAAACATCACTGAGGGGTTATCTTGCCAAACTAGCAAAAATGGCTCCAAACAAATACTGAATGGATTGTGATGGAATTTTGTAAAAACAGTTAAGGTCTACAGAGAATGCATCCTACTTACTTTGGTGACCCCCCCCCCCCCCCCCACCCCTGACATTTGCTTCATCATGAGGCTGACAAGTTTTGTCTCGTGTGAAACATGCATATCCATGAAATTGGTCGAGATATTCTTGCTGTTGTCGTTATAGTTATCGGTATAGTTAGCATTCCTTGAGTGATGCTTTAGTCTTGTTGTTCTAAAAACACGGAGACATTGTCTTCTCTCTGTTCAACTTTGTCCACCACAACATGAGCAGCCCCATCACTGGCAGAGATAACTTAAAACAACAGCCAGAAGCTACAACGAAGCGCACAACTGACAAAGAGTAAATAAACAAACATTTTCGGCGCCGTGTTGTTTCAGTTCTACTTCCCGTGCAGCCTGCTCGGGCTCCTCTACAAATCCTTTTAATTCTAAAAGCCTAAAAGATGCACAATAAATCAGTTATGATGGTCGTCTTGGTTTAAATAATGCAAATATTAATGACTCCTCTTAGCAAGGAGAGACATAGATCATTCCACAGATGGCCATGCAAACCGCACTGGCACACACAAACTAATACACACACAAACAAATACATCACACACACACACACACACACACACACACACACACACACACACACACACACACACACACACACACACACACACACACACACACACACACACCTTTTTGTCTTGCACTGCCATTAGTCTAATGAAAAGCCTTAATGCTCTTTAAAAGCATGCTGAAAACAAAAAATTACTCACTTCATTTGCTAATTTTATTTTGCGGCAATACATCATTTTTTTAATACCAAGATATATATTTATTTTAATAACATTTTGATTCCCTGTAGTATTCAATCACAATTCAGTTATCTTAGTTCCCAAGTGTGCCCTCAAAGGTTTTCTTGCCATTTTATTGATATGGTAGATTTACTTTCAAGGTTCAAGATCCGAGACTGGGAGCATTTTGATTGACTCTCAACGGTTCTCAACATGGCGATGGCGAGCCGGCGCCCCACAGCTAACGGTGCTAATAGCGCTAACAGTGCAAACTATGGGGAAATGCTGACAGAGCTAACAGTGTTTACCCAAGGGGGAACCGCAGGGTGGGTGCTCCACTATGTCTTTACATAGCAAATAGTTGTTTGCTGCTATATTAATGTTGAGATTGTTCAATGCAGCTCCTTTAAATCTAAAAACAGCATCACAGAATATTAAATAATCTCCCTAATGAGTTGAAACCCAGCTCCAACTACATTGTCACTGTGAAAACACACATTTAACGACTGCAATATAGTGGAATGAAGAGGTAAATAGTTCCATAAAGGTAGGTCTCATAATTTTTCAACAAGAAACACATTTTCACCAGTGGGACTTATTGTGACTTATTAAATGATAAATAAATAGATAAATAGAGACAGGGATTCAATCCTCACGTAAATATACCTGTTTCTTAACTGTATACTCCACTTTGTCTATATACATTATTGTCCCACCACATCTCTACTTAACTCTGTCACCTCCCTCCATATTGTTCTTGCTTGATTTTGAACCGTTCCCCTCTCTTCTAATTCATACAATGGTCTCTCTTTTGTCTCTCTGCCCCCTCCCCTTTTTCTTCCCCTCTTTTTCTTCTTTGGCCTCTCTCTATTTCAGCATAATGAGTAAATGCCTCATTAGCGCCGAGCTTGATTAATGCCATCTCCCCTTGTTGTGCTCCTCTTTTAATGAGTAAAATCTCTCTAAATTTCTCTCTTGCTCCCTCTCTGACATCACTCTCCCCCCCGTCTGTCTCTTCCTGTCGCTGCTTTGCTCCAAATCTTTCTCCCTCTCTTCTTATATTTCATCCCCTCTTTCCTTTCTTGCTCCTGTTGCTCACTGGTCTCTCTCTCTCTCTCTCTCTCTCTCTCTCTCTCTCTCTCTCTCTCTCTCTCTCTCTCTCTCTCTCTGTTATATGGGGTTGGGAGGGAGGCAATAATGATTTCAGTACAGTTTCTATCAGTGCTTTTCTAACGAACAAACACACACACACATAAACAAAAAAAGTAATTATGAGGGAAAAGCTGAATTTGGCTTAATGTCATCAGGGCCAAGGAGGATGCATTGCTTCAAATTCGACAGTTTTCTCTCCCGTTGTGAAGGAAATGAGAAGGGACATATTGGGAAGAATGGGCCTGTTATTTAGTTGTTGTTAAGTTAGTTGTGCTAACCACTTGTGGAATGTGGGAACAACATGAGCATTCAACTTGAGAAGACTAAGCAGCACTCATTGATTTATACATATAGAGACAGAGATAATTTCTAAAAGAGCTTATGTAAGTTATAAATATAACAAAGAAAATAGCACTAACCAGAAGAGGTAATCACTCCGCTAAAAAAAAGTGTATAAATTGTTAATCCGCTTGGGAAATTAGCTTTCTCGCTGAGTGTTGGGTGAGAATCTTTTGCATTTACCGAAACGCCCATTGCTTTAAATTCCATTGTACCAGTAGTGAAGCAAAGTCAACGTGATGTTGTGTTGTCTTTACGGGTTCATTTAGCTACATCATTATGAAACTAACCACATGGAACAAACAGAAGAGACCGAGAAAGGAAAGGTACTCATCTATGCTGTTGCTCTCCATTCAGCTGTGTGTCTGAGGATCCTGCGCATGAGTTCATTCAGGTTACAGGGTAGGTAATAAAGCTCAGAACCAGACTGGTACTAATAATAAAAAACTGCATTATCTCCTTTCTATTCATGCAGCAGCAGCGAGCCGCAACAACAAACGTCTACCACCACAGAATGGAAAAGAAAATTATGTCAAAAATCGCATTTGAAATTAAGCCTATTTTTCCAAAGTATAACACTAGTATATGAAGATGCTTTTGTAATAAAAAAAAATCCCTAAATATGAACAGTTTTAGGGTTTACAACCTGCACAGACAATTTTCCAATTATTCTACATTTACCAGTGGAAAACAAAACAATTAGATTGCAGCTGTGCTGGCATTGATGTATTGATTCTATATGGGGGAATGTATTCAACATTGCAGCGTTTAACCCACCAGGATGATGAAGCCGTAATCTTGAGATATTAATCTGTCTGGCGATGAATGGGCTTGTTTGGTTTACAAGCTCAAACAAAAGATATTGACCAGACCTGTATTAGTATATATAACTGTGTGTGTGTGTGTGTGTGTGTGTGTGTGTGTGTGTGTGTGTGTGTGTGTGTGTATCACACACACAGTTATATACACACACAGGCACAAACACACACACACAGTCTATAATTTACAGTGTGCTAGTTGAGGATCATGCACTCAAGCTCTCAGGTCTTTGTCTCTGACTGTGGGCAAGTGCCGCTTCAATGAACCACATCTGTTTTTCCTCTGCCTCTCTTTCTGCCTTCTCCTTCTCTCTCTCTCTCTCTAACTCTCTCTCTCTCTCTCTCTCTCTCTCTCTCTTTCTCAATTTCCCACTCTGTTTTCCTTTGTCTTCCACTCCCAGGAAATGGAGGGTGAAAAGACCAGTGAAAATGGTATTTCCCTTGATGCCCTCTTAATGCTACCTGGAGCTACATTTGTAAGCAGTTTAACAATTAAAATAAAAAACAGGGTCAATCTGGCAAAAAAAAGAAATAACAAAATAAATATAGCTCGGTAGTGCACAAAAAAGGAGCACTCTGAAATGAATTATTCACCGACACTGAGTCCAATTCTGATCAAAGCAGTTGTGACGTTTTTTAAATATAATTTATGAATGCTGTTTTTGAGGATATGCAAATGTTCAGTTCACAGTTTACACTGCCTGGACAGGATATTACCAAATGTGTCAATTCATTGGGTGCAATAACATATAAGAGACGTAAGTAGCAAAGTTCAGGGATTAGGAATCTCAGGCTGAGACAATTGTGTTTTTTACTCTCCAGACACAGATATATTTCAGATGGTTGGACAGAGGTCAGAAGGGAGGGAGTGCCAGTTTTTCCCCACGAGTGCTTCAGCATCTGCTCCGTGGACACACACACACACACACACACACACACACACACACACACACACACACACACACACACACACACACACACACACACAGACACCTTATAAAGCACCAACTCACACATGATCTAACACCTTCCACAAGCTCCAAACACACGATACAAGCTCCAGCAGTCATGTCGTGAAGCAGACAGACAGTGAATAAAACGGTCAGTTTGAAATTCTGACGAACAACAACAGTCAGTCAGATATTCATTCGGTCCAGCAGGCGGCCAGATAGATCAGCAGCAGATCATCAAACTAAAGGGCAGAAAATCAGTGAGTGGGCGATATTAGCTTTATTCTCTCTAAAGTCAATTTTTCAGTCTATTTAACTCAACCTCTATCTTTTTCCCCGTGGCGCTCCCCTTTTCGCTCTCTCTATGTCACTCTGTCTGTGTTATTTCACACCAATATCATCAGTCACGGTGCATCTCCCTATGTTGTTTTGCTGTGATTTCCCATGGGTGTCAGATGAGGCCTTAACCCATAATGCCTAAAGCACTTCTCTGCTATCAGATTGGTTGCGAGTGTAAGGGAATTGTTTGTGTGTGTGTGTGTGTGTGTGTGTGTGTGTGTGTGTGTGTGTGTGTGTTGGGGTGAGGTTGGTGGTATAGTGATCCGTTCCGGATCCTAACCCTGACCTTAACCACCCCGAGCACATTACCATCTCTAAGCAAATGCCTCAACATAACAATTTGAACCCCTTCGATCTTTCAGTTCGGTGGGGCCAATTATAGTGCTGCCACCCGAACACCAGGTGGGATCCATAATTGCATGAAGGAGGGGGGCTGCTGATGCAAGCTTTCAATGGGTTAATTGGTTTTCTGAAAAACCCAGAGCCATGCCGTAAGCAATAAGTCATATATGCATTGGAAAAGAAATGAAAAACTGACTGCGTGTGATGTGTGATGTGAAAGGTGTCGCTCGTGGTGATGAACACATAATTATCACCCAGCTCTGCAGTTCCCCTCAGCTCAAAGGAGCTTTTTTTTTTTGTATTTAGCTCTTGTTTAGGAGTCGGATATTAGTCGGAGTTGGTGGAGACCAAAACAGAGTGAATAAAGAGAGTGAATATTGGACTTAAAATGTGTCAGTTGACCAGAAACCTCTCCAACGTTATCAGGTGATAGTCAGTCAAGATAATGTTCACATAAATTAATAAAGCTTCAACGAAACAAACATACAAAAAGGTTTCGCAAGATCAAAAGAAAAGATGATCTTGCGAAACATGGCACACGTTGTAATACACTTAAACGTCCCTTCATTGTTTAACACACTGAACACTGGAGGTCATTTTCAGTACATTTTCTCGATTTGACATAATTTTCTTAGATTCACCTTTTAAGGCACTTGCATATAAGATATATACCCATGTTTTACATCATAAATTGCAGAACAATATCAGCTATCTATATAATGAGGCACAATTGTCATAAGGCAAAAGTGTAAAGAGAAATAATATGACACTAAAGCTGAAAAATGGAATCTCGATTTTTGGAAATTATTCATATCGCTTGAAAAAACCTAACTTTACTCAGGTGGTAACTCTGTTTAGGTGATGGAAATTGGTTTACCAAAGGTTTTAGGTTCACAAAAGCAGTGAAATATATGAATAAAATGCTAGATACATGTAAATAAATGTCTAAAACTAAATATTTTATTATCGTTTTTTGAGTAGAAATATGGTCTTTCACACCTTTCACCAAAATGATAAAAATGGGACTGAGAAATGACTTAGATAAAGCTTCATGAGGTGTGTGCAAATGAAAAATGACCATCACAACACTTTTTTTTAAAAATAAAAATATGTATTATATAAAATAAAAAAAATTACAGAATATATATTGAGAAATATAAAACAGAACAACAAATAGTCAGACTATTTACAATATACAAGTATGGCTTGCTTTGCTTCAATGGCATATCCTCATGCCATGGCATGCCATTCCCGGAAACAGTTTCTGTTCAGCTGCAGGCAGAGGAGAACGTTACACGCCTCGCACTTTCATGCCGTGTCTTTTCGCACTTTCTTCATGCTGCAAAACTCGCAAACCCTGCGACCCGCCGTTGACTTTGTTTTTGGGCAGGCTGCAACAGCAGCAGAGACAGGCACAGGACCATGACCTGCAGGTGCCGGTGTGGACCTGGTGTCCGGGCTGGCTGGAACTTGATGACGGGGGAGCAGTGACCTGGCCTGTGGTGAAAGTAGTCGCCGGGCAGCACGCGCCCGGTTTGCTGGCGATGGTGTTTTTAGTCGTCGGGAAACGCGCTGCCTCTTTGCTGGCCAGGCTGGTGGGGGCGGCTGGTACTCCTCTCTGTAAAATAAATGAAGACTAGTCAGTTGAAAGAAAGATGACGTAGCGATTGAGCAGAGTGCTCCGCATGTGATGTGTAAATATTACTCAGATCATGACTGGTAGTAATTTGAGCAGAGTGCTCCGCATACTATGTGTAAATATTACTCAGATCATGACTGTGGTAGTAACATGAGCAGAGTGTTGTACAAAGCAGACTGTATATAAATATTACTCAGATCATGACTGTGGTAGTAACATGAGCAGAGTATTGTACAAAGACTGTGTATAAATATTACTCAGATCATGACTGTGGTAGTAACGTGAGCAGCAGTGTGCACTGCGTGGCGGGCTCTCGTGCTCTCGTGCACGTGTACACATTACTAGTTTGCACCATGCAGTCTTACAGACACGTAACAAAGTTTAGTAACTACACTTACCCATCTTCCTCAGAAGAACTAAAGCCTTCGAGCTCTGACGACGACGACACGATTTCGTCCACCTCCTCGCTGGTCTCCAGAATCATGCGTTTTGCTTCCTCCGTGTTGAATCTCTTTGTCGTCATGATGTCGCTTTTCTCTGACTGAAAACTGTAGCGTGTGTACATGCTACAGTGGGTAGTCCTTTGAGATTTCCTGAGTGTACATTGGTTGTTTAGTTCACGAAATGGCGACGGACATATGATTCAACAAATCACAGAGAAGGATTTTTTTTTTACCAGCGTCAGATGACACACTGCTGCCCTTTCGCTTGCTTGATGATGTTAAAATGATGCTGGGCTCCGGCTGGGCAGGCACCCGGAAGCAGGAAGTCTTCTCTTTCCGCCAGACGTAAAATTATATTTCTGCGATGTATTATCGCGGTACTGTGAATATTTTAGAAACTTAGAGAAACGTTTCGAGTGTCACCACGCGAAACCGCGGGCCCAGTGGACAGAGGGTTAAACTAAAAGACATCAGGCCTTAGATCTGAGGAAGCTCACCTTGACCTTCAAATCTTCAAAACATAAAAAAAGGAGTTTTAAAGTACGGGCAGTTTATCAGTTTTCTCTCGCCTACAATAAAACAAACATTGCTGCTTACACACCGGGCTGAATTCATTTCAATCAAGGCTTAAAATCAACACCAGACACCCAAACCCTGGAACAAGTTTGTGGCAGACAAGTCAATCAAATCCATTATCTACTGCGGCACACAGCCAATCTGTGTTTAATCAGCTTGTTCTGTTTTAAAAAGCAAAAAAATAAAATAAACTCTTGCCGTTGCACATACTATACAGTAACGACGAGCAATCAAAACGAACCACCAGCAATAATAGCTCAGCTCGAAATGATCAAATTGGCTGCTAGGAATGTCCCACCAGAGTTGTGTTGATGAAAAAAGGCAATTTCATGCCAAGATTTCAACAAATGCATCCATTGATCAAACACAGTCAGGGTTGATGCATTAACTCAGTGAATCAGGGTGGATGTTTTAACTAGAGCGCCTATGATTAAATGTGTGGGATTCGTTGATTCATTGTCTCAACCGAATACTGGGGGGAGTAATATTAAGTGACTATTAGCATTCAAACTGGCCCCAGCAATCTTTTTTTTTTTTTACTTTCCGCGCAAAATGAATTAGGTGGTTTGCAATTTGATTTACTGTCATATTTCTTCCACAATTTATCCTGCGGTAAAAATCTCGCCCCGCACTGACAACAGCGGCTATTGATGTTGATATGAACTTGATATGAAAGAGGCGCACTTTTTCCTCCCTGTTAGATAAGTGATCTTCCCTGAAGGTTTTTGTTGCTCAACTTTCTCTGCGTTTGTTCTTCTTCTCTTTCCCTTGTCCCGTCTTCCCCTCTCTTCTCTCTTGAAAGGGACACAGATTCTCCACGTCATAGTTTATAGCTTCTATCATACCTTCGCCTGTCTAAACCTCTCCGTCTCTCTGTCCGCCCATGATGCCTGCCTCCTCTACCCCAAATCTTTCAGTCTTCTTTAGTTTCTCTTTCTCCCGCCCTCCATCTTTCTTTTCTTTTCAATCTCTCATTCTACCACATTCCCTGCACTTATTCCTCTCTCTCTGTGTGTGTCTCCACTATGTGTTTTGCAAACTGAAATAAGATGCCTGGACAGATTTGGGATTCAAAATGGCCCTGTTTTTTAGACTGTTTGTCTCTGTTTTGGGATTTGTGCACGTTTGCAAGTGTGTGTCCCTCGTGTTTTCCTCCGACTGATAAAATGAATGACAGGTTCTCCAACTGCTGGCAGAGCAAACAGACACACACTTTGACACATACAGTATGCAAAAAAGCATTCGGGATAACCCTCCCACACAGCAAGGGGTGGGGGGGTAAATGACAGCTGAGCGCACTGTGTACAATATGTGTGTCTGTGAGTCATCTGACTCCGTCTGCATCTTTTATATGACACAGTGGACTACTGACAGTTAGCTGTCTAAGAGTGTGTGTGTGTGTGTGTGTGTGTGTGTGTGTGTGTGTGTGTGTGTGTGTGTGTGTGTGAGAGAGTTGAATATGCTTGTGTGTGCTTGCAAACGCAACATGGTGACAGTTCCCTCGCCACGGCCTCCACTCCAAATCTGTCAGGGATGCCACATCAGAAATCTTTTTAAAGATTAATTCTGTGGCATTGCTGCCATATTAGATAGCGCGATGGTGAGTGGCAGGAAGGATGGGAGTGTGACAGACTGATATATGGCATGAATCTCAGGCTGAAACTCAAATTATTGTCGAGACAGTTTGTACACCTTATCTTGCCTCTGGGGCTCTACAGGGGCCGTATGGGTGGAAAAGATACACATTCGATAGAAAGTTCTATCAAACGAAAAAAGGGTTGAGAAGGCAAACATGTCGTAACAAGACAAGCGATAAAGCAGTTGATTTATTTTATACACTGTTTTTGTCAATTAATTCCAAACGTTTGTGCTTCACAGATTCAAAGATTTGCCTTTTTGGGGGCTTTGCTGAACAGACCAAATATGCAATTCTGAAAGCTGGGGAATGCTGGTTTTGGATACTAGTTGGCAAATGTGTTTATAGCTTCTCTGAATAGTCAGCAGGAAGCCTGCAGTAATAGCAATGGTGGGCCATCAGGGCCTGCTAAGCCTTCTCTGCTGGCCTAAACAGAATCACATATCTATTTTATAATTGTATTGTTTTTCACAAATACACTACATTATATTGTACATTACATTGTATTATAATTATTTTTCCCTATTAGCTTATTTTCTCATTGCACAAGCTCCTGTCTTGTCTGTTCCTCAGCTTCTGGCTGCTCGCGGGCGGCTTCACAGCTGGTTAAGCGCTCTGCTTAACGCTCTTGTCCAATCATATTTCACCTCTGTTTCTGTCTATGGTAGAAAAGCCGGTTAAACTACATGCACAGGTAGAAAATCCACGGCCCGCCACTGACTAATAGAGAGGCCCGAGATGCAAATGGAAACAATAGAACACAGGGAAGTAACAGTTGCGTGAAGAATGAAACAATAAAAAGAGAGAAGTTCAAATCCAGCCTGCTTACATACCTTCACTCACCTCGTAGTTTTTTTGGAATGTGGCTTCCAGAAAGTCACAAAAATGCTCTGACTGACTTCGGCTGAAGTGTAACGACGCCTTATTGATTATATATTTGTTTTCTACCAATATGTATTAGCAGCCACGTGAGCAATTTGATTGTCAAACGTAGCAACTTCCCAGATAATGTTCCATTGTGATGCAGCCAAAGTCGAACTTGAAACGCTGCCCGATTTGAGCATTTGCACAACGCAGTGCAACGAGGGGGCAGATCAACATCATCGAGGGTTTGAACACCTAAACTTCCACCGCAGATGAGCAAACTGAAGTCGTTGATGAGAACTCAAAGACTGAGTGGAGATTGTTTTATTAATTGCGGTTTCCAATGTCAAGCTCAAATGAATTGATGAATAAACAAAGTGTGTCATATCCAACAGTTTTTGGCTCAGCCCTACTTTCTGACTCAGGACAAGACGTCTCCCCGAAGCCACCGTTATCTCTATCACGATGATCTGTTTCGTCCACCTGGCCGCCTGACTTCAGGGCTCCAAACTGAGCTGACAAACTCTTGACGCATCTCCACTCTTCGCCGTCTCTCCCACCGCTCTCTTCACTGTCTGGGGTTCACTTTCCTTATCAAGAGGAAATGTCAGAGGCGTTTGGCAAATTTCATACCTCCGCAGCCCTAATCTGTCTGACTTTCCCGCACTGTAACACCGGGAACATTTGCAGTTCACCTGCTGAACATCAAGCAGTCTGAGAGAGGTGTTCGGCACACTTATACTGACACAACAAACACCTCAGTCACAGAGAAATGGAACTTTTTTTCCACTTAAAATGGGAAGCCCAGCCTCTAAGTATTCACTTACCTCCCCGACAGGCTGATCAGTTTTCTAATCTTACACTGCTGGCACTCATAATGCACAATCTGGATATCACTTCTATTCATGGCTAAAACATGAGTGTTGGCACTGGAAAATTACATCAAAGCTACAGGACGAATCCAAGAGTCACTGATAACGTGGCATAAAATGAAGTGGCAGCTGACTCTCCGCCTCTTTCATGCACAGAAAGATGTCAGATCTCTGTAATGAAGAAAAATGGACTCTGTTGCAACCACTTTTGTCCTGTGACCCCAAAGTAATGGCCCGAGTGTATAAAGTAATGTATTAAATTGGCACTTGGTACTGGCCAATACATAAATCCCTGCACAATGAATCTCCATATGATCACGATGCCCATAAATAGCAAAGCCTTCTTGACGGCGACACATTTCCTCAAGTCTTGACATTGGAGAGAGAGAGAGAGAGAGAGAGAGAGAGAGAGAGAGAGAGGCGAGAAGGTGAAGAACGAGGCGGAAGAGGAGCGTGGGACAGATTCACATGGCACTTTGCGAAACAACATGAAAAAGACTTGATTATAGGGTGAGCAAGAGGGAGATGAGGGATGAATTACATGGAGAGGAAGAGAGCACAGGAGGAGGGAGAGAGAGAGGGAGCATGGAAGAGGGAAGTGGCATCAGAAAGCAAAAGAGGGGGAGATTAAGACATTTTCATTTCTTTCACAGTTTTCTTGAACCCCATCATTTTCCCTATCAAATACCAGTGAGTTATTTTGATCCAGTTCACTCACTGAGATACATACAGCTATGTACTCATCTTGCTCTTTGATTTCTGTAAGCCATGTATTCCTGTGTGATCCAAATCCAAACCAGGGCTGTTATATTTAAACTAATGTGGCTTTGAATTTGGAGGCGTGTTTAGCATGGGACACGCAGCTGAAACGTTGGATAGTTAGTTTATGTTATTTTATTTATTTAATGTTAGCACGCTGGCCTGCCTGCTTTGAAGTTTTTTCGCCCACAGTTTCTTGAGAGACTGTCGACGTTCTGTTTCATTTCTCTTCCAAGAACCGGTAACATTACGTAACGTCACTGATATATAATGCTGCTTATAAGCTCAACAGCTAATCAACCCTTTTGAAGAGGCGACATATACATGCAGACGTCATTAAATATGATTTTTGTATTAAAACAGTCATATGGTTATTATTGGTGTATAGATCTTTTGGGGGAGTTTCTTTGTTCTGGACTGAGTGGCAACAATCACAGACACATTTATACTTGTTTTACATTTGGTCCACTGTAATAATATTCTTCAGGTCAGTAAACAAGCCCTGGACCAGTAGGTGACGTATTAGCATCTCACACAACAGCTGGTGGATGGGGGGGGTGGGGTGGCTCCCCTTCTCCCTCAGCAACTGGGTCAAGGTTAATGTGCCCTTGAGCGGGGCGCACGCAAACTGTTCTGGTCATAACAACAAGCTGTTCAGCATCTGGCTCGAGTGCGCCTCTCTCTGATTGGTCAGCGGGTAATTGACAAAGGTGTCCCTAATTAACTGGTTGTTTCACCCTCGTTAGAAACCCAATGGCTTTTTTTTCTTCTGGAAGAGAATTATTAGACTCATATGACTTCGTTAAAGAGAATACATGATTCGGGTACATATTTAATTTGATTCTATTCAATCGACCTTTGAAACATTGATATGCTGCTTTTCCAGATGTTTTCCAACATGGCAGACAAGCTTTTATTCTCAGAGATAAAGACAAAACCCACACAGCAGCTCCCAGTCCTCCCGGCTGTAGTGGTTCTTGTAAGTGTTAAACTACGTCTCGTGGACAGTGAGAGGTGTAAATATCATTAAAATCCTAAATCAATGAAGCTGCCAGTTTCTAGGAAGAGAGAGCTGTACAACTTCTGGCCCTACTTTGGTTGGCAATACAACTTAACAAAGCTCACAGTGTGTGTGTGTGTGTGTGTGTGTGTGTGTGTGTGTGTGTGTGTGAGTGTGTGGGAAGAGCAATGAGGAAAATCTAGCAGAAGAATATGTGGCAATTGCCTTTTCAGTCCGAACTAACAGTAATTATGATAAATAAGCTGGAAACAAACCCCAAAAGATGAAGATTCAGATCGATGATATGTGGTGTTGTTAGTGCATATTTGTGTGATTTAGAGCATGTTACATAACTGTCCAATAGAACGAGTAACTCAGAGCAAATTGTGATGGGAAAACATTTTTTTTTTCAACACCACACCACACTGAGTGTAATCAGCTATAATCAGCACTCCAATCAACTGATTTCTTCTGTTTATGGAAGCGCTGATTGGACATAATTAATCGTGCGACATAATACGTATTCGAAAATTGACTAATCTTACTGCAGAGCGGCTAAACCTTTGCAGAAAGTCTATATCGGTGTGTGCTGGCGATGCGAATAACTGACGTGCTTTCGTTACACAAACATCAGTGCGGATAAGTTGGTGAGAATTATACCGTTTTCACTAAGCCACTTAATATGACGTGCAACTTCACATTCTAGCGAGACGTTTAAAAGGTGTAAATGAATCCATCTCTCCAGGCTGATCTTTCCTCCTCTCAAGAGAAACTGTGTCCGTATAAGCAGTATGCGGAAGCAGCCCGTGATTATGGCAGCTGAAGTTAGACAAAAATGACACTAAAGATTACGGGACCCTTCCTGTCAGCCAGGTTGAAAGCCGCTTCAGCAATTTCAGTGCTTATACGGTCAAAGTTGAAGCCTGTTATCATACAAAAAGGTGTGTCTGGGGGCGACAGCAGAGCACTTCTCTTTTTCTTCACACATGACCATTTGCAGAGTGCAGACACTTGCTCCAAGTGGGCATATGAAAAAGAGAACAGGCTAGTTTCAGAGAGCAGTTATCTGTGTCAATGAGTGGAGTGAGCAAGTGCAAGGGACGAGTTTACAGTAGTACTTCTCAGCTAAAGTGCTCTTTTTGTGTTTTACCACAGTCCTCATGATAGAAGAAGAGTATTATGCATGGGAGAACCTAAACAGAGACAATATCTTATTGATATAGTGCATTTGGCGAAGGACGCACATTTGTGGCTAAATGTCAATTAAATTGTTTCTTATTCTGAACAAATCTCATTAAACGACCCAAACCATGAAGTTATTAGTGTTAATACTTTCTAACTTCTCTGCC
This sequence comes from Myoxocephalus aenaeus, assembly GCA_038501785.1. Lineage (NCBI taxonomy): Eukaryota > Metazoa > Chordata > Actinopteri > Perciformes > Cottidae > Myoxocephalus > Myoxocephalus aenaeus. The sequence goes on from JBAMJR010000091.1 coordinate 4,073,856, forward strand.
CTCCCTTGTGGATCTCAATCCCAAATCAAATGAGAATCTTAAAAAACACTGGTCACGAACAAAAATGTACACAAGGCATTACCGCCTGCCTCGCTGTTGATTGCCTCCTTCAACCAGTCGAGTTGCAGTTTGCATCTGTCTAAAATGTCATAATTTATCCTGTTAAACATTTGTGTGAATTTGTCATACTCATCATAGGAATTATGAAGTTATGGTAAAACATGTGACGTAACAGTGACCTTGTTTGACCTTTGTATCAGTTCAACCTCGAGTCTAAGTGGATGTTTGAGCCAAATTTAAAGATATTCCCTCCATGTGTACGGACGGACGTACAACCTGAAAGCATCCGGCCACGGCACAGAGGCATAACGAGGCTAAACAGCTTGGTGCTGTCGTTTTTCACAAACTTCTTCAAAACAGGAGAACTGTATTTTAGGGGGACTATTTTCAGGTGCGGATGAGTACACATTGGACGCTGTACTGAGTAATAATGGCAGGAGGACGGTGTATGTGGGACTGAATCAAAGTCAACTACAGTGCCCATGTCCTTGTAATAAAGGAACATGGCACCCAGTACTAAGGTGTGAATCATTGATGTGTTTAAGCAGTTTTGGGAATAAAATAGAGCTCTATAGTGCAGAGGAATAAGTTATATCAGACTCTAGTGACACATCAAATACTTGTTAGTAGAATCAATTCATTGCTACTGTCAGCCTTATTCTTGCATCTGAATTTTGAAATCAAAGTTTTTTTTCTTCTTTCTCTTACTCTGGATAGATCTCCAACCTCCAGGTAGAAACAGATGATGAAAACATTCCAGGTCATCCACACGACCAGCCAGGCTGCGTACTGCAGAGAAAACAAAGAGGGGGGAGAGAAAGTGAGAGGCAGACGAGATCTGACAGGTCTTTGTTGTAGATTAAAAATGCATGTTCATGTCTTGCATTTGGATCGAGCTGGAGATGGAGAGAGAAAGACAGAGGGAGGCTTCACTTTTGATGTTGTTAAGATGCAGAGAAACAAAAACAATGCCGAAGAGTGCAACCAATCAACTGAATCAAACCAGACAGAGAGAGAAAATAGTGTGTGCATGTGTGTGTGTGTGTGTGTGTGTGTGTGTGTGTGTGTGTGTGTGTGTGTGTGTGTGTGTGCGCGTGTGTGTGTGTGTGTGTGTGTCGTGTGCGTGTTACAAGGAGTTATAGGTGGGAATGAATGAATGCATGTATGATGGAAGTGAGGCAGACTTTATAAGCTTGGATGAAACTTTTATTCCCTTTCATTATCTGAATCCTCTCACTCAATTGTCTCTGTGTGTGTGTGTGTGTGTGTGTGTGTGTGTGTGTGTGTGTGTGTGTGTGTGTGTGTGTGTGCACGTGAAGGTCGTTGAGGTGTCGGTGGGGTTTATATGATGTGTGGGAGGGTTGTGTGGAGGCCCTGCAGCTGCTGTGAGAACTTCTGAAAGTTTTCTAACATGAATTATTTCATCGACAGCTGCCATAGACAATACATTCAACAAGGCAAGTTATTCCTACTCCCACTCCATATCACTGCTATAACCTTTTATTTACCATATAATCAATTTGTTATTAAATTGGCATTGTCAACCGTATATATTATACATATAGAGCTTTGCTATTTTACGGTGCAAATATGAACATATGAGAGAGAATCAGATGTGATTCTTCTGTACACACAGTGCAGTTAAAGATCCAATGTGCATGGATGGCAGTGATATGAAACCTACAAAGTACGTCCAGTGAGACAGAAAATAAAGCCTTTAAACTGTCCTTCCAATCCAGCATCATCCAGCCCTTGTTGTTTGATGAGGAAAGCTGAGTATAGTTTAATGAGAGGCTGTTGCTATAAAGGGCAAAGGATTTGTAATATGTTTTTTTTCACGTGTGTGTGTGTGTGTGTGTGTGTGTGTGTGTGTGTGTGTGTGTGTGTGTGTGTGTGTGTGTGTGTGTGTGTGTAAAACCCACCCCGGTGACATATCTCGGCCTGAACTGAATCGTGCCAAACAGGCCCAGGATGACGACGATGATGTGGAGGAAGTTGGTGAGGATAGGAGCCCACTGGTAGCCCAGGAAGTCTATCACCTGGCGCTCCAACACACTGACCTGAGAGGAGGAAGAGGAAGAGGAAGTGGAGGAGATTAGCGGCGAGAAACAACAAATCAACAACAGTGACATTCTTAGGTTTTTGTTTGCATGTCATTTTATTCTGTTTAAACACTTTATTTCTGCACAGTTGCCGATAAAGGCCACTAATATTATCAGTATTATGTTTTTTGTAGAAGTAGATTCCAGTGGTGGCTGAATAGGATTGTTCACGCCTTGTGTGATCCAAACATTTCCAACAGTCAACAATTATTGAAGAAAAAAAAGCAGATTTAATCATTTCCAGAATCCTCAACATGTTTTTATCGAAGGAAACATTCTGCTTCAATCCATATTTATTGCCCAGAAAGTACCAAGGCTGAGGCCTGACTGCAGCAGCCCGGGGTTCAAATCCGACTCGAGGCCCTTCACTGCATGTCGCCGCCTCTCTCTCGCCACCCTGTCCTGTTTATCTGTCCTCTCTTTCTAATAAAAGCGAAATGGCCCAAAAAGAAGTTCGGTCTTCCACTCGTCGCACACAAAGGGAAGTGCGCACCTGTATTGGGCTGTCTAGCCGCAATGTAACAGCACCGTAAATTACATTTATACAACCACAATAAAAACGTCTATTTTTTGTGGGGTGATGACATCATAAAATATGACGACAGACATTCATTCGAAAAACCACAGTAGAAGCTTTGAATATAAAAACAAATGTAATTTGGGGCAGCCCGAATAAACTGTCAGTTATCTATAGATTACTATGAGACTTCCAGGACTGTGTGTGTGTCTGTGCTGTAGGTTTATTATCATTCAGCCACGAGAGCCTCATGCTGAGATAGTTAATGAAGTCAGCACAGCGTATGATACAACACTGCTAAATATATTAACGCACACACAGGGAGACGGAGAGGGGGAAAGGCATGGTGAGGGAGAGGAAGCAGGAAGGAGACAAAGAAGGTGGTGCATTAAGAAGAAAAAAAGAAAGATCATTATGAGCTTAATTTAGCCCCCAAAAAGATACTGATATTTACACTTCAACTCTATCAACTCAAAGTGTTTAAACATGAACAGCTTACATATCAAATGTGGGGTTTATTTCCCCATTATTCTAACACTCATGCGCACACACATGCATACACACTTATGGATGGCTGAGTTTCGGGAGGCCTAATGTGAGACCATATGGCAACACTACAGCCAAATAGTGGGTACACACACACACGGGTACACACACACATAAACACACACGTGATCAGTAACCTTGTGTAAACTATACCTACTCAACATTAGCTTTAAGTGGGAGACAAGGAGAGAAAGGTATATGAATGCGTGTGTGTGTGTGTGTCTGTGTGTGTGTGTGTGTGTGTGTGTGTGTGTGTGTGTGTGTGTGTGTGTGTGTGTCCATGTCAGGGCAGGTCTGCTCTGCTTGCACTTGACAGCACCTGCTGTTATTGGACACACTGGGCTCAGCTGGCACCACAATGTGTGAGGTGTGTGTGTGTGTCTGTGTGACGGTGTGTCTCTTTGTGTCCCTGCCTTTATGTGCGGGACAGGCTCCATCTCTCCGTCTCTCTGCATCTTTGTGTATCGGTTCTATTTTATTATGTAAACGTGTGTTGTGTCCTCCCATTGACAATTATGTAGTGCGGCAATTGTGCCTCTCTCTCTCTCACACACACATATGCAGAGGCCATTATAAGAAGTCAGGGGCCTCCCAGCCCATTACTGAGGCCCCTTGAGGCCTCTCTTTCATCACCAATAATATAAACAGTCTTAACTCCAGCTGGGACGCACACACCCTCCTCAAAGAACACACAATACATTACACACAAACACAAGTGACTAAGAGAATATTTGTGAGAAAGGATAAATAAATTGAGCACACTTTGGGCAACAAACTTATTGATTTCCCTTTATGTTAACGCACACACATCCTTAATGGTCAGTCGGAAAAACCTAATCTCTTTTTCTTTTTCTTTTTCCAGGGTTCATTATTCTAACCTAGGTTATAAAGAGCAATACTCAAAACCAGACCATCTGTTCATTTGCACCGCACTCATCTTTTGATGTGAAATTCTCGTTACAAGGCTCAGCTGCAAAACAACGAACTTCAGCTGCCTCAGTACATCACTCTTTGTAATTAAGTCACAGAGCTCTCCTGACGCACGAAAGACAAAGCTTGCGCGCAGCCTCCCTCGGCCACAGTCCCAGCTCCCTTGCATGTGTCAAATGACAGGAGCTTCAGATAAGGTGTGAAGTCGCCCGGCCTTTCAACAACTGTGACTCCGGGGACAGAGAGAGAGAGAGAGAGAGAGAGAGAGAGAGAGAGATAGAGAGAGAGAGAGAAAGAGAGACGGGGAGCTGCAGACAGCACAGTTGCTAGTAGCAGCTATGTTAGCAGACACGTCTGTCTTGTGATTTGTGCCGCTGATGAAAGTCTCGGCGCCTGTGCAGGTGGAGCTTTAAGCTGGCTAGCCGGGTCCTTCGGGATCTATAGTGACAGGCTTTGATGCTGCCGACAGAGACGTTTCTTTCAGTTTCGGCTGCCTAAAGCACAACGGATGGGGTCGGCGCTCACATTCAGCTTGTTTGTCTACGCTGTGCATCCACCTGTGGACACGGCACATTAGTCTTAATATATGTTGATTTTGCAGAGCCAATTATTTGGAGTTGCACTTATTGACTGAGGCCTGTTTGTCCTCTCCTGAAGCTGCAGAGGCCCTCCATAGCTATCAATAGAGGTGCATTAACACTGCACAAGTCTGCTTTGAGTATAGTTAATGTGTCCAGGAATACACTCACCTAAAGGATTATTAGGAACACCATACTAATACTGTGTTTGACCCCCTTTCGCCTTCAGAACTGCCTTAATTCTACGTTGCATTGACTCAACAAGGTGCTGAAAGCATTCTTTAGAAATGTTGGCCCATATTGATAGGATAGCATCTTGCAGTTGATGGAGATTTGTGGGATGCACATCCAGGGCACGAAGCTCCCGTTCCACCACATCCCAAAGATGCTCTATTGGGTTGAGATCTGGTGACTGTGGGGGCCATTTTAGTACAGTGAACTCATTGTCATGTTCAAGAAACCAATTTGAAATGATTGGAGCTTTGTGACATGGTGCATTATCCTGCTGGAAGTAGCCATCAGAGGATGGGTACATGGTGGCCATAAAGGGATGGACATGGTCAGAAACAATGCTCAGGTAGGCCGTGGCATTTAAACGATGCCCAATTGGCACTACGGGGCCTAAAGTGTGCCAAGAAAACATCCCCCACACCATTACACCACCACCACCAGCCTGCACAGTGGTAACAAGGCATGATGGATCCATGTTCTCATTCTGTTTACGCCAAATTCTGACTCTACCATCTGAATGTCTCAACAGAAATCGAGACTCATCAGACCAGGCAACATTTTTCCAGTCTTCAACTGTCCAATTTTGGTGAGCTCTTGTAAATTGTAGCCTCTTTTTCCTATTTGTAGTGGAGATGAGTGGTACCCGGTGGGGTCTTCTGCTGTTGTAGCCCATCCGCCTCAAGGTTGTGCGTGTTGCGGCTTCACAAATGCTTTGCTGCATACCTCGGTTGTAACGAGTGGTTATTTCAGTCAAAGTTGCTCTTCTATCAACTTGAATCAGTCGGCCCATTCTCCTCTGACCTCTAGCATCAACAAGGCATTTTCGCCCACAGGACTGCCGCATACTGGATGTTTTTCCCTTTTCACACCATTCTTTGTAAACCCTAGAAATGGTTGTGCGTGAAAATCCCAGTAACTGAGCAGATTGTGAAATACTCAGACCGGCCCGTCTGGCACCAACAACCATGCCACGCTCAAAATTGCTTAAATCACCTTTCTTTCCCATTCTGACATTCAGTTTGGAGTTCAGGAGATTGTCTTGACCAGGACCACACCCCTAAATGCATTGAAGCAACTGCCATGTGATTGGTTGATTAGATACTTGCATTCATGAGAAATTGAACAGGTGTTCCTAATAATCCTTTAGGTGAGTGTACATGTTCAGTACAGTATCTTTGAGTGTGTGTGTGTGTGTGTGTGTGTGTGTGTGTGTGTGTGTGTGTGTGTGTGTGTGTGTGTGTGTGCCTCACAAAACACAGGGGGGAAAAAGGCGTTGTCTGTCAATCCGTCTGAAACCAGCACAAAATACCTCGAGGGCCGACTGTTTTGTTAGCAAAACACTGTTTTGTAGCATGAGTTTCCCAAATGCAGTAGTTAGCAGATAGCCTGACTACAAATCCATAGTGCATACATCACAGTCCATAATCAGGCCCAAAATATTTTTGTTTTGTAGTTGCAGTGAAAAAATTAATGAAAAGAAAAAAGATGCACAAAGGCCGGTGCAGTGATTGAGAAAGACACGGCGGCAGAAAGAGTGTGATGGGAGGGGAGGGGAGAGAGAAAGAGTCTTCGGTGAGTTTGGGAATAAGTTTGGTGTATTTGCTAATGGCTGATATCAAAGAAGTATTGTTGCTCCAGACAGGGACACAGCTGCACTGCATGGCCATTATAAGACACTGCAGAGGGATTTTGTGTCCTTTATCTTAAAACTGGAGAAGGGAAGCGAGAGAAGAAGATCCGACAGTTACTGAGGTTAGAGGAAGAGATGAGAGTGGTGGTGGGTGAGAGGTGAGAGAGCCATCTTCTCATTGCCCCTCAATTCCGCCCTCCTTACCTTCACTCTTTCTTCTCTCCCTCTGCTAATCTTCTCATTTCCTTCTTGTTTCCTGTTCTCCTCATCACCCCCTGCTCTCTTTCCTCTCCTACATATTTAATATGCATTCATCTGTTACCAGATCTGTTGTGTCGTAAAAACAGCAAATCACCTCACCTCCCTCTTTTCCCCTCATTGCTCCATCCCTTTCCTCCATCACTGCGCTACCTTCCCGTCCCTCCGTTCGCCTCCTTCTTCTCGGCTGCTTCCATCTCCACCTTCCGTCTTCTCATCATGCAGCATTTCCTTCTCTGTAGCGCTCCTTCCTTCCCCTCCCGACACCTTCCGCTCCGCCGGCCCGTTATCTCTCCCTCTCGCTTGCCTTCTCCCTTCCTCAGTCTCATCCGTCCCTCCCTCGTTCCCTCTGCACTTTTGGCTAAGAGTTTTTTGCTTGGTTCTGTGACCTTTAAAAAACTGCTGATCAAATTCTGCTGCTCATCCCATTATAGACGACAGAAAGGGAGGGGGAAAGGGGGGAGAGGGGGGAGAGGGATGGAGCGGGGGTCAGACGGGGTAGGGCGAGATAGATAGCGAGGAGAAGATGCTGGAGAAAGGAATGGGAGAGGAGGTATGTAAAGCAGCAGGGATGGAGTGGAGAAAAAAAGAAACAGGCAGAGGAAGTGAGTAAAATATCCAACCAACTGGGTGAGTCAGACAGGGAGCATCACGACTGAGCAGCAACTAATCAGAAAAACGTCGGGGTACATATATGCCTCCTCGTCATTCTGAAACCTTTGTTTTTGTACCTGCCTCTGTATTCCTCGTAAACTTTATTCTCCTAATAAAACTCAAACGCGATCGCGGTTTACGGTTAACTAAATTAAGGCCGCATGCCTGCGCCGTATCCCACTGTGTACAGCAAAAGCAATCTCCTATCGATTCGAATCACGCAACGATCAATTCATCTCCATTGGAGGCTATTAGGGACCATTTGTGGCTACTTAGGGCTCGGGAGAGGGAGGAAAAGACGGCCGGGAGGATGGGGTGAGCTGAGTGAGAGAGGGGTGGGGGGAGATAAAAGGATGAAGAGGAAAGAAAAGGGAAAGAGAGAGCAAATGGAGGAGAAGGAAAGAAAGATAAGAGGGAGGTGGATATGGAAAAAGACAATGATGATCATAGGTGATAACCTTTCCATTAAATATCCAATTTCCCCACTCAGGCCAACTCATTGTCATCACCGCTGTTCATACATATCTGTAATAGCCATAAAGTCCATAGTCACTCCGCTATAGATAGACTGCACCGCACACAACTCCAAGAGTCCCACTTGAAGTTATCTCAAGGGACAGCCATTGGGCCGGTGTACTTAAGGCTGTGGTCATAAACCTTACAGCAGCGGTAACGTACCTGTGACTCATGCAGCTGGCGTGTTACCTTGGAATGAGTTCGCTGAACTTCCCAGAGAGTTGTGTTAAGCTCCTTTTGAGCCCTGAAATTGCATCACGTGGCTTTACATGCTGAGGTGAGAGTGGAAAACACATCAGGGTTCAAATAATGTGTGGTGTTTGAAGAACAGCAGCCGGTTAGCTTAATGAACTTTTGTCATTTTTATACTTTGCTTTTTGTACGAATTAAAACGTACAAAAAGAAGGCAGATAGCTGTTTTCCTCTACTTCCATTCTAAGATAACCAACGTTTAAAAGGACAGTGAGTAGAACTTGTTGACATCTATAGGTGGGGTTGCGGCGTATGAGCTCACTCCTCCCATTGCAAGTGTGCATGAGCCCATACACCAGACCTGGGCATCTTACGGCCCGCGGGCCACATCTGGGCATGAGGTCAATCAAAAATGAAAAATAAATAAATAAGGTGCACGCCATGAATGCAATACAAACGGCACTGCTTTTACTTTGAAGGCGATTTATTTATGTGTGCTTACGCAGCCTCACGATGGGCAGTGTTGCCGACTTGGAGACTGAAGTGAAAGCGTATTGTTATGCAGTTTCTGTTCTCAGCGAGCAGCAGGTGCTGCCGCGAGACCCCCGCCTCCCAAGGAGCCTCGCGCTGCAGTCTCCGCCTCCAGATTGAAAATTAATCGCGCAAAGCCGCCGCGGATCTGACCTGCGGTCTGATCCACTATGGCAGAGCACTTTAAGTCAGGATCACTTCTGGATCTTTACTCTTCTCTCAAAGAGGAGAACTTTCCTCACATGAGGAGGCCTGCTCAGAAGATGTTGGTTCTCTTTGGATCTACCGACATGAGAACAAACGTTCTAGTGATGAAGTTCAACAGATCAGATGCTCTCTCACTGATACCTGTCAGCTGTCTTTCACATCTCCACCTCATTCAACCAGACTTCATGCTCTTGTTCAAGCCAACACAGACTGGACTTTTCTCACCGAGTAAGAACAACTGAACTGGAAAACATCAAAAGCACTTATTGCTTTTGTTTAAAGTTAATAAATTGCTGGTCTTTAACATACATATTTAAGGTAAGGTTTAAAAAAAATCTTTAAAAATTAAATTATTTGTTTTAACTTATTTTCATAGCCTTATGTAACATGTATTCTTACCAGTAGCAGCTCAAAACCATATAATTTACAGTTTTTTAATAAAGTAATAACATTAATATTGACTTAATTGAATTAAGTTCAGACTATTGGTTCGGCCCTCCACAACGGTCCAAATTTCTCATGTGGCCCCTTGGGAAAATTAATTGCCCACCCCTGCCATACACGTTGTTGCACATACAACGAATCTTGACTTTGGGATCGGTGCGTAACAATAAACAAAGTCCTAACTAAAAATACAAACATTTTGAATGATGTGGAACCCATTCATTATTAAAATTAAGAAGTTTTAATGCGTAAAAATGTCATTTAACAAGAAATTGAATATACAAGATGTATGAGAATGTACCAGTACCTTTTTTGGTCACTGTTTTCATGTTGTTGTCAAGGCCATCACTCATAACTACAGCGCACATGCATGAGTCACAATATCCGACTGATCGGATATCATTCTGACCCAACACTCGTCCTTATGCATAACGCATTTGGTTAATCTGTTTTGCACTTTTCTCGGCCTTGTCGTGATGTCAGTTCCATGTATCTGGCGGCCATGGCTGTCAACAGATGGAAAGAGAGGATGGAGGCAGCGTTAGCCAGTTAGCAACACCATGTAAGTACCCTGAAGTCGTGTGGAACCGTCGAGATGGATCAAGATGGCAGAGTGTTAATGAAAGCTGTGCTGTGGAGGAGCACTCGCAGACTGTCATTATGGCCACTCATCTCTACGCTACGGCTCCAGACAGGCTACTTAGAAATGTGATGAGTAACTGCCAGCCCACGGGCAATATCCAGTTTCTCACCTAATTTGCGATAATAAGCCCCGAGCACCTGAACAAATTGTAACTGCAATTTAAGTCCAATGGAAGTCCGGCGTACTTAAATGGAAAGTCATCGTGAAAGACAGACGGATGGACCGTACATGCATCGTCTACTACCGAACCAGAAAGGCCTCAGAGGGGATCACCTTTTGTTCTGTGACTGCGTCTGCTTCTCTTCTTATTGCCCTTTTGTGGTTTCTACTCTCGGCCTGGAATGTCGCTGACAAAGTACTTCAATGCTGCAGTACATTCAGCTTCTTGCTCACTTGAGAAATGTATCAGAATGTGCCGCATGTTGAAGAAGTTGGTTCAGCCCAGCAGTCGAGATGAAGATGTTTTTTTCCCAAGGTAGACAACATGATTTCACCCATTAACTAAATGGGCCGTGCCGTGTTCGGACCATTGACTTAAAAGATGACGTTATCAGAGGTTCTATCTTCCACCGAAACAACCTGCTGACTGGGCGCTGACAACGTTTGCATTCCTACTACTTTACGGCGCTTTGGATGGAAACCATTAACTAAATTGTATTTCTTATGTATTGCTGCTCCCATCATGTTTGTTGAACACCATTGGGCTTTGAATCAAGATGCCTGTATCTTAGTCTGATCATAAATAAGGGTAATAATAATAATAAGTCAGCTCACATTTTAACATCCTATTTTTGTGGCATTGTCATTGATACCAATAATGCACCATTCTGCCAATTTCCCTTTTACTCCTCTTCCAGGGATCCCTTTCACACCTCTTTGTGAATTAACTGGAGTGATTAATATTCTCAGGAAATATTTCTTTATGTAAACGTGGCATTTAAATGTCAGAAACACCAGCTAATCAGTTTGGTATTTCAACACATCTTCCCTCTCTGTCTGTCCACCCCTCTGTCTCTATCTATTTCTACCGTTGCTCTTTTGTTTTCTGTCAGCTGGGTTTCTCTCTCTCTCTCTCTCTCTCTCTCTCCGATAAAATGTCTTGCTTGAAATCCTTGTAATGTCCTTTGAAATGTTTGGCTCTTTAGTGGACATAATTTTTCTCTTGATATTGGTGGATATTGGCTCAATTATTATAAGTATAATTGAAGTTAATGACAGGTTACAAATACAGTGACTTTTAAAAGGGGATAACATTTGGTCACATTTGTAGAAACAGTGTCTGAAATTCATTCCTCTGACCAACTCTTTTTTAAAGCAGGTGTTGCTAAGAGATGCACTACTGGCTGTGAATCTAGTCCTGTAGCCTGCAAACATTGAAACAATAAGTTAGCCCTCCTCGTTTTGTCTTAAAGCCCACACAGCATTGGCTATGCACCATTAGCACTATCTGTCCTTGTGCAACCTCTCACAAAGATTTTTTATTCTGCTTGTAAAGTTTGCCAGCTGGGCTACAGAGCTCGACAGTCACAATGATGGTTCTCAGAGCTCCATTCTGCTTTTTATCTGCCCTCGGCTGTTTACTCCACCGTGGAATTTCATTCTCTTGATTGTACACCTTTTAATTCAATAAAGAGTTCATAAAAGGAATGCGGGATAACTGTCAAAACAAAAAACATATCTTCGCGTAAAAGTACTTTAAATTCAGATTTTATTTCGTCACGACCGGGTGTGAGAGGCAGAGGCTCAGGAGCAGAGGAATTAGAAAAGGAGGCCAGGTGGAGGGCAAAATCAAAAAAGGTATTTTACTAAACAAAGTCACAATCAAAGATAAAGACTGGTACGGGAAACAAACACCAGAAAACTACAACTACAGCTCGAAGGCAACGTACAGACATGGGCGACAAAGAAGACAATCCTGCAACTGACAAGTGAAAGACACAGAATACACAAGACACACAGACCTACAGTACAAGACACAGGGGGAAGACAGGCAACGAGGCACAGGTGGAAACATGTGGGCGGGGCTTTATAATCACACAGGGCTCCCCCCTGTGTGATTATAAAGCCCCCGCCCACATGTACACGAGGAGGGAGGAGTCTGGAACGAGAACAGGTGAAGGGAATAAACAATTAGGAAACACTTGGGGTGCATCCCAAGTCTCTAAATTGCAGCCCCGTTTCCCTCACTTGCGTCCTTTCCTTGCGTCTTAGTCCCTCCCACCAGGGATGCATGGAGAGATGCAAGGAAACCATGCGAGGAGAGAAGACGCGAGGAAATATGTTTTAAGAGACATGAGACGTCCTTTCCTCTGATGCGTCACGTGAAGCGACGTCGGTTTATGATGACTGCAGCCGCCAGATGTGATCAGCTGTCAGGCGCTTTAACAGCTGGCGGAGTTTTGTCCGAGAGTTTTTAGCGAACATTCCAATAAAAATGCACTTAAAATATTGATAAAAATGATCGTATGTTTTCAGTTGATTTAATGATGTTAAACTACTACTTATATTAATAAAGACAAAGTTATCATGAGTGTCAGAGTGGAGATGTTTTCTCTGTCGTCTGTTACCATTTAATAAACTGCATTGAGTATTTGTATACTGTGATGTGTGCTGCTTATACGCGCAGGATCCATTTCTACCGGCGGAATGCGTCTTATTTATTTATTATTTACGTCGGTATGTTTTGAAATTCTAATTGTGACATCATTATAAAATAACCCACAATATAAATATGTTTTCTCTTCATTACGTGTTGTAAAAAGTGTTTCCTCTCTCCAGCTCTCTCTGATTTTAATTACATACATAATAAAAGTTATTGAGGGAAACAACAGATCAAATCTTTGAAGACAGTTGTTTGTGGTCCTTTTGTTATTCAGACCTACAATGAACATATTTTAACCAGATGGTGAATAAGAAAAGATAATAATATATAACTGCAGCCTCCAATCACATAACAGATGAACAGTGAGGGGGCGTGTTCAGCGTTAAAACACTTCCTGGAAGCCTGCTCTCGGGGCTCCTCGATCATGACTCCTCCGATTTCCCTCCTCGCTCCTCGATCCTCGGTCCTCCGAGCAGAATAAGAGCTTTGGGACGGCCGTCAAGATGGCGGCGCAGAACCACTTCCGGTTCAATCGAGGATCGAGGAGCGAGGAAACGACAATTTAGAGACTTGGGATGTACCCATAGAAAACACAGGATGTTACAGATTTACATTTGATTTGGTTTTGACTTTAAAATGTATCATAATGTATCACACTGAAGCCCACTATATAGCATAACTCCAATCAAATTATGTGTTGAGGTTTATTCCCCCGATCAGGTTAGTTGGAGCTTGTCAAAGTCTTCATCCCAACATATACACAGAGGGAGGGTTATGTCTAGCATCTGAAAGGTGCACACACAACAATACACTCACATGAATTCAAGTCCCAACGGATCCAAACACACACAATTAAGCACGCACACACACAAAACAAAAGTGAGGACGCATGGATACAAAGATACACACACACACACACACACACACATTTGGCTTGAGGACATTCTCTCTCTGCAGACTATCAATCAGATATCATTAGACAGCCTCAAACCAGAACATGAGTGTGTTTGAGTGTTTGTGACAGTGTGTGTGTGTGTGTGTGTGTGTGTCATGCGTGTGTGTCATGCCCTGGGCTGATACTAAGCTCAATGTGTCATTAGGAGTAATTGCAGGTTGCAGCAGAAGCTCTTTACAGTTATTTACCACAATTGCCCGACTGATTATAATTAATACCTTATATATACATCATCGGCACAAATGCACCTGTCTCCCTTTCACTGTCTCTCTCCTGATATTCCTGCGTCTTTGTAGCAAATTGAATGTCTTTGATGGAAAGCTTGCCCACCAGACGGTTTGTCTTTCCCGCTGCAGCCATTGGAAGCCCTCTCTTCCTCTATCAGTCTGTCAGATTGCCTTTTTTTCCGTCTGATCTAGCCTGACCAAAGAAACGCTGACATTATCAGAGGCAAGCAGAACGTGTGAAACGCTTGGATTTGTCTCAATATGTTTTATCTGCTCTGCCGTTTGATCTTAACTGGACCGATTTTGATGAAAGCACAGACGAGAGAGGAGAAGACAACAGGGCTGGACAGTCATCTTTTGAATTAGATAACTCGTTCAGAGATGGAGGAGAGAGGGGGGTTCTTTAAATTTCAAATTATAGTCCTGATACATTATTCAGAACTCTGTGATGGATTTTGGAGCTGTTAGGTATAAAAACCTTGTTATGCCCCGTGGTTGTACATTAAAGAATTTGCAGTGAACTGGGTAGATGATTTTAAACAGATGTCAGGAGTTACAGAATTTTTGCCAAGATTTTAGTTATTTTCCTTTTCCTCTCCTGGCTCCTTGATGGTTTGGGCTTCATTGCCTTTTCCCTCCTTCTTTATCTTGCAACCCTCCCTTTGGCTCTCCCTTTCTCTCTTCTTGCTTCTTTGTCTCTCCTCATGTGAAAAATCTCTCTCCTCTGTCTTGCGTTTTGCTTGTCAGTTTTTCTCAACCCTTCTCTTCTCTTCTCCCTCCATGCCTTTCTCCTCCATCGTTTCCTGTCCTCTTCTTCTATTTCGCTCAGTCTCTCTCTCTTTCCTTCTTGCCTCAGCTTCCATTATCTTTCCTTCCTCCTCTATGCTCATCTCACCCCATGCCACCGACCTTCCCTCCTTCTCTTAATCGGCTTCTGTGTTACTATGCACCACACACACGCACACGCACACGCACACGCACACGCACACGCACTCACACAGAGTAGCATCCCTCCTCAGTCAGTTTGTAAATGAATTATCAGCCCACCAGTGGTTTTCCGTTCGTACACTCTTATATCTTAATGGCCGATCTATGCAGGCAATGCTTTTATGAATGTGTGTGTGTGTGTGTGTGTGCGTGCGTGCGTGTGTGTGTGTGTGTGTGTGTGTGTGTGTGTGTGTGTGAGCATTTTGCATTTGGCTCATGTCTACAGGTTTAACGTGTGCGGCTCATTGTAGGGGCCTGGATTTTGCCCAATTGTCATGTGTGCAAGTGGTGTGTATTTAGTATATTAGGTGTGTGTGTGTGTGTGTGTGTGTGTGTGTGTGTGTGTGTGTGTGTGCGTGTGTGCGTGCGTGTGTGTGGAGTAGCGGGATATTTAGAGTGGAAATGACACCAGACAAACCCACAGATGGACGCCCAGCGGGCTAAGAAACATTAAGGCTGCACTAACACATTACCACACAAAAACAGACACACACACACACACACACACACACACACACACACACACACACACACACACACACACACACACACACACACACACACACACACACAGGATGGTAAGTAGATATTGGCCTCTCCCTCTCTGAATAACCTCATGGGAGCTAAATGATATCAACAACATTATTGGTGGTTGTAGTGTTTACGTGTAGGTCTATCAACACATGCACAAGAGAGGAATACATGTGAGAGTGTGTGTGTTGCATCATTTTCAGTAAAGATAATTAATATCAACCAATAAATAATAATAAAAAAACTTGAAAGGGTGCATTTAGCATGTTAGCTTATTGTATCTGGGAACGGACTGCAGCCTGAAAGCCGCCTGGTGGAATTCTTTTAAGCTATTCCCCAAAATGTTTCAGCTCCTTCAGCAAGGCAGGAGACAATAGCATCAGCGGGTTTATTGTGTTTGGGTCGCGGGCCAAGCCTAAATTAACTTTGTGTCACGGGCTGAATGGGAGACATGAAAAGAACCTGTGGTGTCCCAGCTGACAATGAACTGCCGGCCAACTTTGTCACCTTATTTAAATGAGCTTCATTGTCCTCACGGTGCTCATAGCATCAATGGGCGCCGGGTGCTTTATGTCCTCCCGCTCACTGTTATGAGGCAGAAAATGTGGCCGTATTTCCATAATATTACTCTGTGTGCTATCGCCGAGGCCGCGCTGCTGATCGCCCCATTCGCTGCCAGTGGAGCACATCCAGCCGGCGCTTACTCCCAGTGCATGTGGACATGAAAGCTCGCCTGTGTGTTTATTACTGTACAAAAACGCCCACAAGCAGATTGCACTTAAGCCATTTATGGTGCTGTAAATCTGGAAGCCTCTGCAGCTTTCCATCAGTGCTACTATACAAACAGATAGCATTTTCCAATGAGGCCAAACATGTTTTCAGTTCAGGGCTGAGCTGATCTCGCCTGCCTGGTGTCTGCTTTCCTGGCCCACTTGGCCTGGTTTCAAAACTGGGTTATATCTACAAACCCTTCATTTACCTGTGATTTGTTTTGCACATCGTTGCTGGCATCGCTTCAGAGAACCGGATTCAATTGGAGGACAAAATAAGGCTGCAGGTGCTTGCTGAGTCATAACAAGATGAAATCAAAGCACTGATGAAATAACAGGAACTTTGATAAATAAACTCGTATTCTAGCTGCAACTAGTGGTCATTATTGATCAACCTGCTGGTTACAGTTTTTCTCATTAGCTTTGGCTCAGTTTGTGAATGAGAATTATTTCTTCCAAAAAGAATGAGTTCAAATCTCCGAGCAATTAGATTGTTGTTCATAACAGATTTACATTTTTTATTCCAGCAAACGGCATTTTTGCGCACGTGTGCAAAAAGAGTAAGTTACAGTTTGCACAACAACCACTTGCACATGGCCTGCTGATCAAAACTGATGAGTTGATTCTGAGTGAAATTGTTTTCACATCTTTCATTGGTTGAGACATTGCATGCTAAATTATCCCTTTAACTATAACAAAAAATTGCGTAATACATGTATATTCCATCAATATCTATGACATGGATTTACATATGTTTATATGTATGTTTTTACTTCAGTACCAGAGGTATTTCCTTTGTTGAGGGGGAGGGACATTTTCGATTCACTGTAAATTACTTTACATGGTCAATTTTCTGTTTCCAGTACATGTAACATAAATCAATTTACTGTATATCAACACATGTGCATATCATTTGTCTGTGTCCTAGAGTATTGTCTATTGACTTTTCCCAGTAAACTAGAATCTAAAAATCTCGATCCACAAAAGCGTTCAGCTGGACAAAACATTACATTATAGTTCAGTAAGCAGTCTGTGTAAACAAAAAAAGTAAAACAGAAAACATCCTTTAAAAAGATATAAAACGGGGAACAGTAGCAAATCCTTCATTTCGAGACAGTAGAAACAGCAAATGTTGTTCATGAATTATATAAACAAGTTAACATTCATCAATGTTGCTGACGATTACCTTTCTGTTGACTAACCGATCAAATTACTAATTGTTTTAGCTCTATTTTTCATTAAACCCACCAAATAAGTTCATGTGTGTATGTGTTGTTTGTGTGTATGAAGCCAGGGTTGCTACAATACTGTTTGTGTAGTCCTCTAAATGCTCTTGTGTAATGCAATTTATCAACCACTTCCATTCATCAAGTGTGTGTTTGTATGTGTTTTTCTTCCCAAAAGCCGTCTAGCAGCTCCGACTAGAACACTACTTAAAGATTACTCTTTGCCGTCGTGCTGATCACTGCGGCTGCTAACTGCTCAGTTTCCTCTCTTAATAATCATAAGAAGGTTGTTTCACTCATGTGTAATACCACACAGCAATAATTTAGGATGTTTATTAAATGAAAATCTCATTAAGACTAAATGTTATGAGTTGTGAACATGGATCTGAGAGTATTAATAAGCTCAAAGGAAATATTAGTTCTCCAGCAGAAGGTTTGTTGGGTTAGCATTTCCCTTCCTGTAAAAAATTTAACTACTGCAGCTGATATTCAAACACATTCACTCACGAGCTTACGACTACAGTGGCGTTCAGCTACAGGGACTGCAATGTATGATGCAGTGATGAAGATGGGATTTTGTCCTTTTAAGTTTATGCATCCAATGTGGTTCTTGTCAGATAAACTCTGCAGTGTAATGCCGAAATGGTCCCCAATTCACTAATGATCCACATTTAAAAGATAACTGCACAGCAGAGCAAACTATAGCAAAGTTAATTTGGTATCGATATTTAATTTGAAAGTGCAGCGTGGGGCTCTCCTTCTGTGCTTGGAAAGTTTCAAAGATGTAATTTCTTTTCCTGAAAATTGGGAGCTAAAAGCTGGGGAAGCAGCTGGAGCGCTGCCATACTGACGCTGTTATAATAAGTAAAGTAAATAACAAAAGAAGCAGCAGATTGTAAAAGGTTTCTCCTCCCGATGTGCAGATACAACAATCCCTTGCTCCTGGTCAACTTTAGAGACCTAGTGTGTTTATGGCTGGACTTCCTCTGATTGAGCCCCAAATTAGTATTAGCATTACTTACAATATTAAGATTTATTAAGAACATTGACTAAAATAGCCTATTTAGTATGATCACTCGGTTTGTGATGATATCCAAGTAACAAAAGCACACCTGTGATTTAAATTCAACCCAATGGAATTGCCAGGACTATTGAATTTGCACAAGGGACGGCGAGCCGGAGAGTGCAAAATAGAAAATGCTGCTATCGCTATCATATTAACTGTTTGCATTCACTTTGATTTCATTAGCAAGTTTGTTAGCTTGGAGAGTTTAATTTTCCAACTTCCAAGTTTTAATTTTCCAACTTTAATGGCTTTATATTGAATAAAATGGCAGTGCAGTGGTGAACAAAATCCAAGC
Organism: Myoxocephalus aenaeus; assembly: GCA_038501785.1. NCBI lineage: Eukaryota > Metazoa > Chordata > Actinopteri > Perciformes > Cottidae > Myoxocephalus > Myoxocephalus aenaeus. The sequence continues at coordinate 4,092,554 of JBAMJR010000091.1, forward strand.
AAAATAAGTAATAAACAGAGCAGTAAAAAAATATATATAAAGGGAGCTATTGGGACTGACTAGTGCTAGCCCTGCCAGCTAGCGAGTTAGCAGTTAGCTAGCCAGCTACAATACCAAAATTCCAAATAGCGCTGAAAGTCAGAATATCACCAAACTTCTAGAACCAAATGTTTAGCAAAAATGCATGGATTAAGTTCCCTCAACCACTTTTTGGAATGACCTGGCCTAAAGTGGACGGTTCAGCATGTTATACACAGTTAATAGCATTTCATTATAAATGTCATATGTGACCATTGTCCACAATTATGTTAAGTTATATAATACTTACAGGTTATTATACTATAATACCACACTATCCTGATTGGAATCACTTTGAGGGTCACAATCTGTGTTTCTAAAAATCCAAACCAATATGATTAAATCATTTCTCATTATTCAAGGCAACGGCTGTAATGACACACAAAAACATTGCAAGCATGACTTCACAAAAAGAAAATTCGGACCTTGAATTATTAACGATGTGAGAAAGTGGAATCAAATCCAATAATTAGACATTTCTTGGGGTCTGAACAAACTTCATCTCAATTATGGCCAGACAATGAGCATTGCTTGTGAGTAAGCAGAGACCTATCGTGATTAAAACACTGAACTTTGACATGACACCTTTTCTTTCTTCGATCCTGAGGGAAACTAAGCAAGTGAGTGTGTGCCAGGTCCGTGCGTAACGGATCTACAGAGATTTACTGTGTCTTTACTATAGAATCAATATGTAGACACTGGGCCATTAGATTAAGTGTTTAAGCATCTGCACTTCTTCACACGGTTTCTGTGAATGGAATTGAGCGCCGCTTTAGCTCTTCACTTGGTGTTTTTCTGTCACTTAATGCTATACAAACGTGGTAATGCGTTATCATTGATTTTTGGAAGGATTTTTTTTTAACTAAGCTTCAAAGTTCACTCTTGACCTTGGAAAAGCAGTTTGGCGAAAAAAGAAGAAAAAAACAGTTCTCACCGCAGGCTTTCAATCATATCTCATGGTCATCGTCAGGGGAGGGAGTTTGCACAGTTACCATGGAGATACAGTTATTATTACATAACGTTAAGACACAAAAACACATTAGTTAGGGCAAGATTGGGGTTTGGGTTGGAATAACTTCTTTAATAAGGTTAGAGGTCACCTTCATTACAATAATGGCCTGACGGTTATAGGGAATGACGACGCGATCAAACCACCTGCAGTAAACACATTGCTTAAAGCACCTCATCACCCATCTCCTCCCCATTCTTTCTCCACCTCACCTCTTTATTCCCTTTTGCCACACCTTTATGTGTCCTTCACTCCTCTCTCTTTCCTCCTTCTCCTCCTCCATCCCCTCTGTGACCCATCTTTCTATATCACTGCTCAAACATAACTCGCTCTCTATCCTACCGATACCTGCATCCCTCCACTTCTTCCCTAAATCTCTCTGTCCTTCTTAATCCTTTCCTCACCTTCATACCACCTTGTCTCTCTGTCCCCATCTGCTGCAGCTGCATTTAACCGTCCATCCGTCCTCCACACCTTCCGTTCCTTCTTGTCGGACCTCGTCTGGTGCACATCTATTTGTCTCATCCTTCCTATGCATCCCTCAACCCCTGACACACTCCTCCCTACATCTATCCCATTCATGCTACATCCTCACTTATCCTTCACTGCCTCCCTTCTATTCCTCCCCCCTTTAGTCCTACATTATCACCACTAGCAATGAAGCAACAAACACAATCACGCATGGACAGACTGCACCGTCACCTTTGCACACACGCACATGCAAATTCATGCAATTCAGGCACGCTTGACAGCGTAATCAACCCCACACATGCAGAATCACACACAAAACATCAACGCTCTATTCCTCTTGTTCCCAGGTGTCTGTCTCTCTCTCTCTCTCTCTCTCTCTCTCTCTCTCTCTCTCTCTCTCTCTCTCTCTCTCTCTCTCACACTCACACTCACACACACACACACACACACACACACACACACACACACACACACACACACACACACTCAGATGTAATCACTGTGAGTGCTGAGAGTGCAGTGCAGAGTTGTGAGACTTCTAAATGCTACTGCCTGCCATCAATCATAAAATCCTTTCTGGGGATTGGACAGCTGACACTGTCTGCATTACGCATCGTCTCTCTTTATTTCAATCAATCATGTCCTCCACACCGCAAAAGGCCCACAGATTGCCAAATGATATTGACTCGCTTTCATCAGACTCAGTGAATGATTATGTCGGATTCAGAACGAGAGATTTGCTTTAATTTGTTTTGTAGTTTGTTCAGGTTATCTGTTTTCGTGTTTTCCAGTGAAAGTTTTCAAATGCACTGCCTCCGTTAGACGTGGGCAGTATAGTGATGACTACACCACTTGTGATATGAAATGAAAGTTTGTGGCAGTGTAGAAAGGATTTCAAATGTCACACCGCAACTAAGTGCAGCTGCAAATACACCGTAGGCAATATCACGATGGGTCAGTAATATACAGACAGCGACGCAGACCCAGACCTCTATTTACTTTTTTTAAACCAAGTTCAACTTGGTTTTAAAAAAGTTGGATGTAAAATGGTCTGCGGGTCAACAGTTGTTGCCCGAGGTGGCAATGCAAGCAACCTCTTCTGTCAATTCAAAATCATGGCTGTGAGTATGAGGAAAGTTTAAGAAAGGGGCAACACATGTACTACGAGCAAAAGTGAGGCCGCATATATACATATACACCTTCCTTTGAGCCATTTTGAACACTGTTCTTAAGGTTGAATCGATGGGATTGTGGACTGTGGGCTGAGTTTAGTGTTTGGAATTGTGCAACTCTCTCAGCTGATTGTGGGAGTTCACTTTCAAGGTAACCAACTAGATTCTTCCACGGTTTCCCTTTGCCAATCACACAGTTGCGGTCAAACTGCTGCAGTCACTTGTCATTGCAGTATGAACCGCTGCAACCAGCCTCCACCCACCTCCGGACGCCATCATATCCAGGGCCCAGTCCTGCTACTCATCCCACCATCAGCTCTTCAGCCCCAGGGATCTAACCACAGCATCTTTTAATATACTACGCCGTGATGGAGTCCAATCTCCAACGAATCTTCATCACACTTCACCCAAACTTGACAAAAAATTGCAGAATGATGTTATTGCATGCTTATTACTGAAATGCAATGTGGGAGTTGTAGTTAACCTTAATGTCAGAATGTTTTTTAATACAGTTTTATGGGGGGCATTGCACGCCAGTGGCGAGATGTCAGGAAATGAGGAAGAAAAGGATGCAACAAAGGCCTCGAGCTGAACGCTGTGGGTAATGGTCAGCGTCTTCACCCCCGAGCCGTTTTCTAACACACTGGCTCATCTTTTATAATGGCGATTCAACCAAGAGAGTTTCATGCCCAGCCAAGCGTTGGAAGTACTCCAACTGCCAATCACTAAATATTGTCTGTGCAGAAAATGACAGGCTTTTTATTTTCAGAACCTTGGAAGCACAAAAAAAGCATTCCACTTTGCAACTCTGCTACGGCTGTCCTTTATTTGATAAAGTTGGACATTGCATGATGTTCTTGTACCACTGCCAAAAGTCTTCAGACAGGGAGAGAGGACTCGTTGAATAATTACTATCATTGAGTCTTGGCCTGCAATTAAATCACATTCTATTTAAAGTTTACTGTGGTAAAAAGGACACATAAAGTTGCACACACTTATATTTTCACTATAGAAATATATTCATATATTCTATTTTGTGGTTTTTCTATCCCTGAAGTGTTGCATAATGTGTCCACGTTTTATACAGGTGGCCCTGTGGGAATCAAAGCCCAAACCCTGTTAGTGTTAATGGCATGCTACTGGGGCACAGCATTGCTCTATACATTTGACTATGTATGTACTCCCCTACCCACACACACACACACACACACACACACACACACACACACACACACACACACACACACACACACACACACACACACACACAGAGAGACACAGTGAACACTGCTGCCACCACCATGTCTCCTACATTTAAAAACATCCTGTGCTTCTATTTTGGTGAGACGTGACTACAGTGTGGCTGATATGCTGATACAGAGCCGGGCTGAAAGCTGAGACTGTATCCGTATCTCACTTTAGCTGCCGTATTCAAAAATACAAGCGATTGCCGGATCAGATTACTGTGTGTACTGTGTGTGTGTGTGAGTATGACAGAGGGAGCAGAGGAAAAAAATAGAAGGCAACAGATGTGTGTCTACGTGTGTGAGAGCGAGATAAGAGTGGAGCCAAACCAGAGGGCAGGTGTGTAAGGTAATAAGACTAAATCAATTCATACTGAGAGGAAGGAGGAGGAGAGGAAGAGGAGAAGAGGGCATGAGAGAGGGATCTGTGGCGGAGGCAAAATGATTACAGGTAAAGATGAAAGTGTAACGTTGAGCTCTTTCTGCTCTCACACATCACCCAATATCTTCTATATTCCTTAAAGGGATTCAAAACTGAAACAAAACTCTCCTTCAGTGATGCCTTCAGGGACCAACTGAGGAGAAGTGGATTCTCTGGATTCATATTGCAAAACATCAGAGCGAAGAACAGGAAGACTGCCTCTCAGCGTCTGCGCCTGGCAGTTTATGGATATGAATTTGGGCATTGCATCGCAGTGTGTGTTTATTTGTGTGTGTGTGTGTCAAAGAACAAAGACCCAAGTAATGTATTTATAGATCAAAATAATGGCAGTTCTTGGAGAAACGACAGAAGACCTTGGCAGATGGGAGTAAAAATGTGACCCATCACAGATAAGAAAGCTGCTGTCAAAACACGCCTTACCGGAAAAAATGTCCACGCTACTGAAACGAAGAGGCTAACAAGTATTAGGACTGTAAAATTATGTATTTATCTGCGTGTTTTGAAAAATACAAATGCACTCAAAATGAAAGTGACCTCCATGCCTGATATTCAGGTGGTTTAGCAGTCGGAACTGGAAGCAGGACTTTCCCCTGAGTCTTGGTGTGTTAATAATAAAAGACTAATATTTGTGCTATTATTGTTGATTAATTGATTTGGTAAGTAACATCAAATTAAACAATATCATTGTTTGATTGTTTAGCTCAATGCAAATGTGGCAAACCCCCAGAACATCTTAAAGGAATAGTGTGACATTTTGATAAGAAGATTGACGCCACTCTCATGTCTGTGCGTTAAACACGAAGCTACAGGAGACGGTTAGCTTAGCATAAACTCTGGAAGCAGGGGGCATCAGCTAGCCTGGCTGTGAAGTTCAGAAACACACCTAGTTAAGAAGTCACTGCGCATACAACTTAGTTTTTTACATTTCTACTTCCCGTCTTTATGCTAAGCTACTTCTCTCTTAATTGATCTAAGACATTTGCGTATATTTCCAAGTTGGTCATTCTACTCTGTAGCGAACTGTTAATTATCTTGTGTTGCATGATACACATGGGAAGGTCTAGTAGACAGAAGAAACAACAGAGTCAGGAGAAACAGGTTTAAAATGATCATCTTGGCAGGTGAAGGGTGCACAAGGTGAAATTGGATGTCTTTCTGCTGCAAACACGCTGCCAATTTCATGTTCCCGACCCAAAAGTGTTGGAAACAAACTGGCTCAGCATTTTATTAATTATTCTTTAGTCCCATTTGAGGGTCTTTTGGCCTAATAAGTAAGTTCAGTTGAACCAAATGAGCATTTTAGCGACAGTCATTTAAAGCATTCTGATATCGAACAACCTAGAAATAAACTTTTTTTTTATCTTTTAGGTGAGATTTTGCAAGGAGCAAGTTAGTATCATGCAAATAAATAGGCAGACATTTGATGAAAAAGTGATTTATGTGTATAGTGAGAATATACTAAACCTCACACGTTTGCATTTTTGTGCCAAATTAGTTCCCACTGACCTGCACTTTCTACCCATCCAATTCCCTGAGTGTGTAATGCTCTGCAGCTGCCACAACAGAGTGTTGCGCTACACGTTGTACCAACTGTTGTGTTGCCTCCTTGAAGTCCAAAGAAGTTCAAAAAACATTTGAGTCAGCCTCCAGGAATTGTATATATATATATATATATATATATATATATATATATATATCCTTATTAGACAATAGAGACACAGAACTAGTAACTTCTAATTTTACAAAAAAGCAAATGCCATTCAAAGACACAGATAAGAAGGAAAGGTAAAAGAGAGATTTGTGATTTTGTGTTAAATTGCATTGCTTTTTCTTGTTTCTTGGTATGATAATGGCCTACAGCTACTTGCCTCAGGCAACTGCCTTCTTATCACCTTGGTACTTCGCACTACATGGCAGAAGTATTGTGAAAGTCACGTTCAGATCTCATTGAAAACCCTTTCCTGAAATCACACTCAACTTGTGCGAGAACAAAAATATTTGCTTTTCATAGCTACCAGAACAGAAAACTGGATGCAGTTTCTTCTTATTTCAACAGCTCTGAATGGATGGAGTCAGGGATTAAAAATGTGACCTTTAGTCCCTCTGTGGATCGAACCTCTGAACCTGAGGAAGAGTCAGTATTGACCAAGTGACAGTAAATCTTTGGGCGAAATATCAATAAAGGTCACGGTCCATATTGGCCAGCTACTTTATCTGACAATAACCTTTGGTTTTGGCTTCTTCTCAAACTTGTTCACTTTCTGGCCACTGTCAACTCCCTCTGACTGTGAGCCAATTACATCAAAGCAACCGAACAGCTCAATATCAAAAGGGAGCCCTGCGAGTCGGACAAACCATCCCGTCAGTGTAAGTTACTCTCAAGCTTTATTGTGTGGGTGTGTAACCCAGTAAAAGACTTCCATCAGTTCTGCTCAAAAAGTCTGGCTGCCAAAAATATCAAATAATGAAACTAAATGCCACCAAAGTAAAACGACGACATATGTCATTTAAAAAAATCAATTCCATGTCAAACTTGACCACTGTAGCATTTTTTTAAATAAAATCCACGAATCCCGTGGATCTATAAAGGCCAGCGAGGTCTCTCAGATAGCACCGGAATAATAGATCAACAGCGTAAGTCATATCAGGAAAAGACCCCAAAAGGCCATGTGTCACTTTTAGGTGACAGCATCTTCTAGCATTGGTAGAAATTATGACAAAAGGAAAAGAGGAAGTCAGATGATGTTGCCAACAAAACATCAAACCAACAGTCGAATGTTTCTTTTTTTTCATATGACCATGAATTGATCATTGTGACCATGAAGATGACGGTCCTCTAACCTTGGTGATGCAGTCTTTCCCGAAACCTAATTAAACCTAAAAAAAAGCGTCACATAATACGATTTTGGATAGAACAGACACATAACGTTGTCCTGATGATCAGATCAGCTTTTTTGGACAAATCATACCATTTAGTGCTCACCTCCCTAAACCCTCCTTGGTACCACAAAGTATTCTATTAAATGGCGTTAAGAACCGCAAAGAATGTGTAGTATTATCCAAGTGTCTTGTATCCATTAGTGGGCTCATGAAAACTACGTTCAATAAACTATCGACAAACAAAGCATTGTTGCATTGCATCTTTTTCGTTCGGACCTTATGCTTTCAATTTTGGTTTGAGCCGCTCTGCTTAAATGGCAATCATTGAAAACTTTTCCAGGCACCACAGAGAGCCTGGGCAGGTGAGTTCTATTGCGTGAACTACTCCTTTTTAACCCCCACCAATGATACGTGAAACACTATTTTGGTGGGGGTAGCAGGTAAGCTTGCTAATCGGCCTATTGGATTCCTGCTCTTATGTAGCTTTTTGGTCTTTTGAAGGTCACCTGAAAGGATTAGGGCCTAAACCCCTGTCTCTTGTCAGACTACAGCACGTACACATTATTTACTCCACTGTCACAGAGTCAACACCCAACATATTTGGGTCTCTCCACTGTCTGCCATCTATGGTCATTACTGATAACTTTGCAGTGTTAAACGACCCGTTCGTCCATTAGTCATCCGTTCATCCATACATCGTGGGTATCTATCCATCATCGATCCATCCTTTCTTGTTATCGTCCGCTCCTCCCTTTCCTCCCCAACTCATCTCCCCCGGCCTTCTCTCCGTCCATTCATCCAAATCTCGATCCCTCCATCCCAGTATCGATCCGCATGCAGACATTCATCCATCCTTTATGAAAATATCTATCCAACCGTCCATTCTTGCCTCCCTGCCTCCCTCCTTCCTCCCTTAGCTCCTTATCCCAGTCGAAGGGCTTCTACAGCGAGACTTAACACGCTCCACCACCTCCGCTGTCCCTGCATGTGAACACACAGGCACTCCCTTGAGGAGGCAGATGCAAAGACACACATACATCTTTTTTACAGCTCCCTGAGCAACTCTAATGGGCCGAGAGAGAGAGAGAGAGAGAGAGAGAGAGAGAGAGAGAGAGAGAGAGAGAGAGAGAGAGAGAGAGCAAATAAAATCTTGGAGAAATAATTGAGAGACACAGAGAGAAAATGCAACAATGATACAGAGCGACAAGAATATGGCGTCATGAAGAATACGAAACCAAAAGAGAGAAAAAAGCTCACAAGAATAAAATTGGCCTGAAGAGCAATTCACAAGTTTCTAACCATGCTTTTGTAACTTTACACAATATGATAAGCTGTATAGCTTCTTGGTGATTTTTTAAAATTCATATTGATGATGCGTCATTTAAGTTTCCTTTTCGTTTTAATCTCATGTGTGAGGACCTTGTGTTTTGTCTTTTTATTTTGATTATTTTTCTTATTCTGAGGATCTTTTGTGTTTCAGATCACAATTGTGTTTTATTTTTAATTTGGATGTTTTATTTCGCAGCTTGAACAATCTGTCTGCATCAAAGGTTTCTCCTACTTTTGAAAATGGCTCTGTGTTCAGATCTGGATGAAGTGGGCCCTATTAGGACTAGATCAGCTCCTTGCAAGAGAACCTTCTATATTGGTACTGCAGTGTTTCTGTTGTCACAAAAAATTAGAATGGCCTGCCCACCTTAAAAGGTCATTCCGCCTTCAATAAGCCTGGGCTGAAGTTATGGCTAATGTTTATGTCTTGAATAGTGCACTTCTCTTTTCACCTGCCTTAGCAAGACTTCCCCCAAATCGCCAAAACACTGCTGCCAAGCCTTTGACCGAGTCCTCCAAAAGGTCTTGTGTGACCACCATTTTGGTTTCTTTACACTGGCCTCTCATTAAATTTAGAATCCAGTACAAGATTCTTGCCATCACATTTCGAGCCTTGCACGGTTTGGCGACTGCCTACATTAGAGAGCTACTCCATCGGCAGCGGCTCTCTGAGGTCCTCTGATCAGGGTTTGTTGGTTGGTCCTCGCTCCAGGCGAAAGACAAAAGGAGGCTGAGCTTTTGAGGTTGCAGCTCCTACACTCTCTCCCATTGGGCTTAAGATCTCTGGACACCGTGGCCACTTTTATAAGGCAGCTCGAGACCCATTTGTTTGGACTGCGTCTTTTATGTTTCCAGTTTTTTTGCTTTGTCTTTTACTTGCTAGTTTGTGTTTTGTTGTGAAGTACTTTGTGACGTCTGCTTAAATATAGTATTATGATTACAGACTGCATCAGAAGATGTTTCATCGCAGGCAAATTTACCGCCGATGGGAGGACGCTTAGATCGTAAGTAGAAATAAAGTTTTATCACTGCTCCCACCTCAAAGCTGGGAACTAAAATATTTAGTGTTGATCACCTTTCTGTGCTGAGCAACTTGCCCCCAAAATCCATGACACCATTAACGGAATATCAGTGTCATCCTGAAAATATGGTTGTTTCTCCCCCACATAGCTCATCTGACACCAGTCACATCTCCATCTCATAATCATGTGTAATGAAGCTCGAGGCATCGCTTTGCAGTCGCTGGCCATTATAATTCAAGCACGCCTTTGATGTAATAAGATCAAAACGACTGCGCAGGCGGAATATCAGGACTCACGGCAACAACAACAATAGCAACAACGGCATCAACAGGATGTGCGTTCTCAGAGAACAATGGGGGGAGTGTTTCACCTTGAGGCGGAGCAACAAGCACCACTGCAGTTTGGTGTGTTATTAAAATAAAACAGAGAGAAAAGTGTCTGTCCCTCCGCGTCAAGCTTTCCCTCTGCCGCCTGTCTGACTGTGTGTAAATATTGAGGCAGCAGCATTCGGCCAAACACCATCAGCTCATCCATCAGTGGTGGTCACGCACAAGGTCAGCTTCCAGCACCGTCGATACACATCTTGGCAGCTCAGCAGACGCGCGGCCAGCGGTATCGCTCGCTCAGATCCAGTACACGGCCTTTGTTGCATGTCGTCGCCTCACTTTTCCTCTCTCGCTCTCTTCAAAGATGTGCTCGGAGTTGGGAGTAAGATGCGGGGAGATTAAAAACGGGCCACCGGGTTGCTGTGAAGAAAACAAGCGATTGGATGTCGCTGGCTACGTAGGCCTTTCTTTGTTAGCGCCCTCCACGGCGGCAGTTTGAGGCACAGCAGGTTTTTCGGGGGGGTGAAGTGAAGATCACTTTGAAAACACTCACCGATGACATTTATTTTTTTCAAGAATGCTTTGAAGGATTCCAAACATGTGTCTTGTGCCATTTTATTGTATGGCTTTCCTCACGCTACTACAGGAAGACACCGATGTGTTTGCTTGAGGAAAAAAAAGCCCCTTATGAAATTTGCGATACATTGATCTACCTTTTGATACATATTCTCTTTGTTTCTTGCATCAGAGATGAAATAACCGCCATTGCTGCAAAGGATAAACTTCCTGCAATTGAAATAACGAATCAAAGAACAATATCAAGAGCCTGAAACTGAAGCAGCGGCATAGAATTCGGCCTTGATTAGTAAAAATAGCCTTCTCCCACTGAGACATGTCAAACGTCTTCAATAAAAAAGAAGGCTCATACCTATTTTAACAATCTGCAGCTTAACTGAATTCAGTGTCAGATTCTGGGTCAATTCTGGGTGTTTTCAGCAACTAAGGCTCCATCTTTTGATCATAACAATAAAGCAATAAATATAGCAATAAAGGAAGAGTTTTCAATTTGCCACAGCACTGATTTAGCCCTCAAACTGCCTTCCTCTCCTCAGCATAGTTCGCTGAGGCTCATGGGTATTGTCGCATTAAGATCCATCCGCAATAGCAAACCGAGGGGAAAAAAACATGCTTTTCCAGAAAAGAAGTTGAAGATAAAGTCCCACATCAAATGCAGAGTTCAACCAAAACATTATTGCAATCACACTATTTACTGATAATTCACATTGTTTGTGTTTATAGAGGCAGTAGAGTGGTCTATACAGCGGATGTGATTCCACATGCGTGTCGGTATTACTGAGACTGTATAACAAATAATCCAGCTGTGTAAAGGTTCAATTTAAAGCCTCCGCTGAGCTGCGAAAGAATATAGATTGAGTCAGCTTTCGCCACTCAAAGAAAAGAATATTTCACGTTTTACAGATTCCACTCTTTCACAGTTTCGCAGACTGTTTTTTGTTGACAGCGGGAGTTGATACAGTATCATGGTTTTGCCCGCTCTCTGTGAGCCACCGAATGTTTTTACACGACACGCTACAATCTCAACTAGGAGAAGAACGCATGTTGTTTTTGCAAAAAAAACAACAACAAAAAAACATCTAGTGTGGAAAATTGCAGTTTCTGAGAAAGCTTTGCAGAGAGGGAAAAAACTAAACAGAAAGGTGGACAGGTTACAGATACACATTTAGCCTGGTACATGGACAGAAAACCTCGGAACATGTTTGAGCTGTAAGAAAATCTCTGCATGAGAAAAACCCATTGAATTCCAGATGCTAATGGAGCGAAAGCTAGTGTAGCTGAGACACGAGGAGGGTCTGCAACTCTCAATAGCCCAAGCGACTCATCGACTTAAATATGAAACCAGAAGCTGAGTGTGGGGCTCAAATCCCTATAGACAACTATACGCACATCCGTTACTCTATCCACGCCATCAGAGATCAATCAGGGAAGAGAGAATCTCTGTCACCTCCAGATGTGTTGAGAAAGACCTTGTCATCAGCAGCGGCAGCACTCTACTGTAACCGTCCAAGCTGGGAGGCTCCAACCGCCTCCCGCCCTGAAGATGACTGTTCGCCATGACAGCCGACCAGCCTGATTATACACACAGTGTGTACTGCGAGTGAAGTAGGGCCTGCTTTACTACTTCCACGTTTTAGTACAGGCATTATTTTTGGGGCGTTACACATAGAACTGTGTAATCATTCAGCATTTGAGGATAAGACATTTTTAAAGAAAGTTAATTAGCGAAGAACTGGAGCAAAAGATGAAGATCGATGCTGAGACCTGAGAAAGGAAGAAGTAGCCTACTTTCATTCTGTGTCGGCGTACCAGAGGAAGCAGAGGTTTCCGACAGAGTAATTAAAAAATATCTGTTGGCTCGAACAGAGCTGATCCATTTGTCTGATCGATGACGTCACAGCACCGCAGTGCAATTCCCCGAAATAAACTGAGCATCTCTTAGAGAGGTTTACTGTCAATAACACCGTCTTTGTTTTTGGGAGAGTTAAGCCCTTGCAGGTTTAATTTCCGGAGTAGAAATATTACTTCTGAACTACTGCAAAAAAAGGGGGGTTGCAATTTGACTGCAGTTTCTCTGGTCTAGGCTGACACGATGAACTAGCAAAGCTTGTTAAGACTATTAAGAATCTGGTGTTATGGAGTTGTTTCAACTGCACAACTTCAAAAGATACAATCGGACACATTCATATGAGACTATAGGAAAATAGTAGCCGTGTTAAAAGCAGGACAGCGTACAGCGAGCGTGTCATTATTGCAAAAGGAACACAGACAGGTTGATGCAGGACCCCACTTGCTGCACATTATCCCTTCCTCAGTGCCCGCCGCCTCTGAACCACATTACCTGCATTCACCAGCAGTTTCTCATATAAGCCAGCACTTTTCTAAAACCCATATTTTATTGACAGCTGAAAGCCAACATAGCACAATCATCTTTTATCACAGAGAGCAACCTGAACAATAGGAATGCAGCTTGGACTGATCCAGGTTCGAGGCCTAATGTCGGACTTGATTTGGCACAATGGAATCACCTCAACAGGACCAGTGGGAGGGTGGGGGGTATTTTTGTGCACAGACTCTATTGAAACACGTCAAATGGATTTCCATTCAAGTGTCAGTGGCCAAGGTATGATGGCTGCATTCCTCCATCAGGGATAGAGAGAGAGAGAGAGAGAGAGAGAGAGAGAGAGAGAGAGAGAGAGAGAGAGAGAGAGAGAGAAATGAGGTGGAGGACGATAAAGAAATGAAAAAGGTAAGAAAGACATACACAGAGATGGTGGGCATATATAACAAGACAGAGACTGACAAATTAGAGACGGAGAAAAAGAAAACGCGACAGAAAATCTATAGACTGTGGGGTTGCGTGTGGCCCTTGTTGAAAGCGGAGTTGCACATAAAGGATAGCGAGGCCTTTTTATCTCACTGAGTTGTGGCGATGAGGAAGGGGGTCTGAAGATTGTGTTTGTTGCCGGAGTGCAGGAGCTCCGTTCCCTTTCAAATCAAAGCACTCTCAAAGCGGATTTGCTTCAAAACGGTGCACACACCCCGGCACATTGAGAAATAACCGTGACCAAATATCATAACATTATATAGGAGCCGGAAAAGAATTAGACGGAGTTGGCGGACTTTTATTATTCTCAATTTAAAGCGACAGTTTATTCCAATTTGCAAACCAGATCAACTGAAATTAACTAAATTCACCAGTAAGATGTTTCATTTCATGTTGAGGAAAATTGCATATATTTGCATATATCAGTCAAAATATCTTTTAACTGTTCAACTTGTCAAGAATGATTTATCCATGTTTCCCCCCCACTAAAATGCAACTCAAATGAATATTGACTTCTTGGTTTGAATGACTGCACATGACTGTTTCGCAATCAGGTGACACACACGGCGCACATGCAGAGACACCGTTTCTGCATTCATGTCGCAGCTTCCAAGTGGTAAATTATTCATTATGTCCCTCAATGGTGGAAATGTCACAGGAATGTACTCCCACAGACCGACAAACACCTTGTCTCCGATAGCTTACCTCCAACCGTGTCACAGCACATATATGAAAGCTGTGTCTCGTACGTTTATTACGATGAATGTCGCAGAGCTATAATTCTACTCCATTCACTGTATTCAATTAACTTAAACACCAACAACATAACGAACGTTACATCAACATAAACACCCACCGACCGTCTGCCCGCGCTCCACTGGGGGGAGGCCATCGGTTGCCGTCATTGGCTGATTTAGTAATCATCTCTGTGACAGCAGTTGGTGGGTGTGTGGACTGATATAGCAACAAGGACCACAATCATCGCCACAGAAAGTGAGTCACCAGTGGCATACGCGTATCTGTGTGTGTGTGTGTGTGTGTGTGAAATGGTGTTGGTAAAAACACCATCTGATCTGCTCTGATCTGTTTGCGCTCTTTTATTTTGTACCAACTTTCGAATCTTCATCTTCTCCTCTGCTCACAGCACAATGAGACAGAGTGGGTTTCATCTTTGGCAAAAAAATTAAATAATATTACTGTTGCAACTAATTTCCATATCTTTTTTCTCAAGATGGGGATATGTAGGGAAATAAGGAAAATTGAAGAAACATCCTTATTCGCGCGGTAGTCACGAGTTACTGTGGACCAGAATGTAGTTTTAAGCGTTTTTACGATTTTTGTACATATAATGTCTTAATCATTGGGCCAAAAAAAATGTGACTTGAATAGCCTTTATTTTAATCATCAAAAGTTGTAAAATGCACTAGTAGCCAAATCCAGAGTATTTTTGTGATACTCTTCATGTGAATGAGTCCGAGAACGAGGCTGATCAAGGGCTGGGAGGCGGAATTAAAGGAAACGCCAGTGCACTTGTTTTTCAGGCCGATGGATGTTGAATATTGCCGCAAGAGCCTGGTATTTTCACCCAAACTGTATACTCCAAAGTCAAGCGTTTTTAGCTTCATGCAACACTAAGCGACTTTGAGTGAGGCCCCGCCTCCGATGCTGTATCCAGTTATCTTTATACATCCATGGGCTTAATTAGTGAGACATGTAGATTTCGGTACTTTTAGACAGTGAGGCTAGCTGTTTCCCTCTTGATTCAAGTCTTGATGCTAAACTAAGATGCCCAACTGTTTCAGATTTAGTGCAACATACAGATTAGAGAGCGGTTTCGCTCTTCTCGCTCCTCTCAGCGAGAAAGTAAATAGCATATCTTTTGGATTACTCAAAAATCGTTACCCATTTGGCCAACATATCCTTGAGTATACAGATCTTTAAGTCAACATTTTTAACATCAATGGAAACTTTTATTCCTTAAAAGCAGTTATTTCAAAAAAACTATCTCAACAAATCATTTATCAATCTGGAAAGATTTGGATTAGTAGGATTTTCCCTGCAAGCAGCAGACATGTCGATTTAACAAAAGCTACACACTCACACAGTGTGAAGACCAAATCACATGATTACAGTGCTTGAGCCAATCATCGTGCTTGAGCCAATCAACGTTTCCCAGTGAGTCTGAGACGCCTCACTTTAGGATCGGCCCTGTCTTTGAAAAAATTAGTTCAATTTATGAATTGACTGACAACAAAAGAAAAACCTGTGACAATCATAATCAACTAACTTTGTTTCTCTCTTCTGTGACAGTAAACTGAATATCTTTTGAGTAATGCAATTAGAAGATGCCAGCTCGGGATTCAGAAACCTGCGATGAGCATTTGTAAGCATTATGTGACATTTTATAGATAAAATTCATAATTGAGAAACGTATTTGGCAGATGAATCAATAATGAAATGAATCGTTCAAATCACAAAATGAAGAGAAACCACTAGCTACTGCAGGAAAGCAGAAAACAATAATTTAAAAATCAGTCAGCACTAATGTGGTCCATTAAGCGTTGTGGTTTTGACACCCCGAATATATATGTATATATAAACACCTATATAACCTTAAAGGTTATATTACACTTGACACGCGGTGACGTCGGCAGTGAAACAGACACACCTCCAAGCCCGGATGGCTGATCCCAGCAAAGCTACGGTGACATCACATATCTCAACCAATTAACCTGGCTAATGAAGCAGGAGGGGTGGGCTGTTAAGTGTTAAGAATAAGACGTCAGTTCCACTACATAAGACACACTGACCAGCATTGTTTTCTGCTCTGCGAGGTCAACTATTAAGTGGAACCTTACACGGCAAAAACAATTACCTTCCGCAGGGGTTTCGCCGAGAAGCAAGCAGAGAACAAGGCCGTCTTTTAATTTGTGGTCAATTAGGTTTCCTTTAACAAAGAGGGATGGGGGCAGCAATGACACTATATCTTTATCAATACATTCTTACAGTGGGAGGAATTTGTTTTTGTTTTTTCTATGTGAAGTCATGGAATTCTCCATCAGGGGGCTTCTGTCTGTATAAAAGAGCCAACTGTGCACGGCCGAACTGTAACATACTGTAATGTTAGACCTCCGACTCAGCTGGCGGTGGCATCAGCTGGCTAAGCTATTACAACAGTTAACAGAGCAAAACATGTTGTTGACTATGGCATGTCATTAGTTCCACCACATTAGACTCAATGACTATCACTGTGACAGCCTCTCATTCACACACACACACACACACACACACACACACACACACACACACACACACACACACACACACACGTAAAACCCTCCCCTCTTTTGTCACCTATACGGAAACACGCAGCATCCCCATTTACAGCACAATGCCGTGTTTCATGTATGTGCAGCGCATGAGCCAATCTCATTGGCATCGTCCTGCAGACACATGTTGGCCCACACAGCTCTGTTGTTCCGAAAAAAATAATAAAATAAAATGAAAATGTGCCTAGCAAGGGGCCATTTCAAAACACGGTGGACTTTACACAAGCACAACACTTGCTCAACGCAGGTGATACACATTAATATCTGTTGGTAAATTAAGTGTTTTGTGTGTGTTTTTTTTAGATGTAGTGAATGCAAGCACACACATGCAGACACACACAGGCATGACGTCTGTAACAGTGTCCTATTCAACATGACAAAAGGTCTTCAGTTACTGTATACATGACTCCGTGAGCGGAGAATGCTACGACGCCAGCACTCCTGCTCATGTTTATGCATCAGTGAGCGTATGAACAACGTCCCATTCTGTACCCCAGTGTGTCTTCAGTTCCTATACACATTTCTGGATCAACTATTACTGCTGTATCTAAATATGTATATATTACATTTTTATGATAGCAATCAAAACACGGAAAAAGATTACGTGCTAAATGTCTGTGTTTCAGGTGAAAGGTGACTCCGCAGAGTGTTTCAGCGTCTTATTGTTGAGGGGCCCACAACTGCTGCACGGTGGTGGCTAGCACTGTCACCTCACAGCAAGAGGGGCCCGGGTTCGATCCCCGATCCCGGGGTTGGCCGGTCCTTCTGTGTGGAGTTTGCATGTTTTCCCCATGGCAGCCCACACTCCAAAGACATGCAGCTCAGGTTAATTGGAGACTCTAAAATTGCCCGTAGGTGCGATAAACTGGCGACCTGTCCAGGGTGAACTCTGCCTTCGCCCAATGTCAGCTGGGATTGTCTCCAACACCCCCCTGCAACCCTGAATAGGAGAAGCGGGTTGGATAATAGAATGGAACGGGCCCATAACTATATTGTCTGGTTTCTTGCTCGCCGCTTTAAATCAGCGTTGTTACTGGACGCAACTTTTTCTCAATGAAAGCATTCCGCTGTACCCAGCAACAGCATCCGGCCAAAAGTTAGCGACTAGCATGGTGAACATGGCCAATAGGAGGACACATTCTTACATTGGCCAGAAACACAACTCCATAACAATGCAAATGTTGCTTATGTTGCTCATCCTTTATTGGACCATAATGTGTCAATGTTGTTTTAAGTTTCTCTTCCCTTTTTCTGTGATGGATTTTCTCTCCGTATGATGTAACGCTGAAGACAAGGTTTTTGGGGATGAAAGTCCTGCTAATAAAATCCATCGCGCTTCAGCTGGACATTTCTTGACCTGACACAAAAATCAACCTGCCGTCCGCTGCTTCATATCATTGTGAAAGGTCTTGGTTTATTATAGGATATTACACATCATCTCTCTCTCACACACACACACACACACACACACACACACACACACACACACACTTCCCTCCCTCCCTGTGGCCTGTTACCAGTTTCCATTGACACCGATGGTGAAGGGAGAGTCAGGTAAAGAGAGGGACACAGAAGTTGCTCCCATGAGTTTATAATCAGCTCTATTTCTCCCTCCCCCATCCATACATCCCCCACATAAATCACATGTACCTGCCCCATACATCTATCCATCTGCCATCCAGCCAGCCAGCCATCCTTCCTTTACCTCCTTTCAATTTATCACTCAAAGCCTCCATCCATCCATCAATGCTCTATATGGACTCTTAGTACCGAGCTCCCACCAACAGCCACTCATCCGTTCCATCCACCATTTGTCAGGCTGTCCCTGAAACCAGATCCCAGCTTGTATCATGACCTTTTACACACCTATTAACTTCGGAAACGTGGCCTTTCAGTCATCCATCTTTTTTCCATCCACCCATCCATCCATGCACCCATACCCTGCTCCATGTCCTCTCACCGAGGTAAAGACGTACGTGTTTTCTTGTCTTTGGCTGAACTGAACAACAACCTTACTTTCTCCTGATTGATCTGCCCATCCGCCCTTTTGGATCAATGATAAACATTAACACTTACCAGCTGCATGCCACAGATGAAGGCCAAGGTACACCTGCCGCTACAGCACCCCATGGCGTCCTCCTCCCTCTCTCCAGTGATCCACGTGGAGAAGAAGCTCTGGGTAAAACTCCAAAATCCTCCAGCTGGACCTTCAAAATCCCCCCAAAAGCCCCCCGGAGGACCGTCTGGCTGGCTGGCAGCCCGGGTGGAGGCTCTGGCTGCTCGGCCTGTGTGAGCAGCGTGCAGCCCCTCACTAGCTCAGGGGAATAAAAAGGCTACTACTTTATTCTAATGGCCGGGTCGCTGACGGGTAAACGTGGTGCCCTGGATTCCCAACGCACACAGGGTCAGGGATCAAAGGATGGGAAATGGACACTTGGGGGATGATTCAAGTCCACAGTGTTTCCTTGATGTATCCGGCAGTTTGGGTTGTGTAGAAGATCCTGTTCCAAGCCTCTGTCACCGAAGGCAGTTTGGGTAGTCTGAAAAATCAGGTGGCGTGGTGCATTTTGAGTGATGGGGGCAGAATTTAGTCAGATCTCTGATAATGTGGGTCTATTTGAACACAAATAAACGACCCTGACCAATGAAGCAAGGGTTGCAGTGACTCTCCAGTTATGTCCAAACAGGGACCACTTGTCAAATCACCGTCTACCGGACTGGAAAGTCTACAATCACGTCGGTCGGTCGCATCCTGAGGTCACTGAATTAGCCCGGTACAGTAGTTACTATTAGATGGATGGATATCCCAGATTAAATGTTCTTTTGTTAGATAATCCGAATAGGCACCACTTGGATCTCGTTGTAGGCTGGAGGAAACAAGTGAAAGTGGTCCTTGCTGCCTCCTCTCCTCTCCTCTCTTCCGCGCTCCTCTCGGGGGAACTAACGGGCATGTAGCGGCAACATCCCTTCATTCACACCGTAACAAAAACACGGTGTTTTTTTTCTCCGTTTTTTATCTCCAACACCGCGGTTGTAATCCAGTATTTCTCCCCTTTTTTTACTCTCTCTCTCTCTCTCTCTCTTAATTTGTTGAGTAAAATTGGATGTTGTGATATTGTCACCAGCCACTGGAAGAGGATTTCGGCGTCTCTGTCTGCGAACGTTAACAAGTCCTCCTCCGGTGCATCTGCCCGTCAGCTCCACAGCGCAACCACCGTTCAGTCCGCCGGTCGTTGGTCGGTTAATTCACCGCCTCACTCCGTTACAGCGAATACAACGTTAAAGAAAGAAGAAAAAAACTGAAAGAAGACAGAAAAGCATGTCCACATTTCGGATGGAGAGAGACAGGGTGAGACTTCTAGTCTCCAAACGTCACCTGCGCGGAGCGATACGAGCGGAGTAACGGCGAAGTTGATTCGGTCGTCTTCGGGGGTTTGTCTTCAAGGAGTGCGAAAAGGGGAGACAATGGGAACCGGGACGGACCAACGGACCGAGAGACACAGCAGCGAGGAGCGTCTCGCGCCTGCCATCTGTCAAGTCAAACACCGCGCAACAATGTAGCTGTTCTGGTTGGGATTTTCAAAATAAAGCTACATCTTGGCACGAACACTGGCTTGTGATGGAGAGAGCTCTCCAATATTATGCCATCCCTTTGACATACGTTATGTATATGTTGGATACATATACAGTATGTTATATATATATACATGCCATATATACCATACCATATATACCAAATATATACCATATTCTCTTTGCTTCAGTACATTTTAGAGGGGCGCAAGGGTCGATTGGGTTGCTCCTGACGAAGACCTGATCCACGACCCAAGCTGTGTTGGGTGCGACAGACTAATAGATGTTATTCAATTGAATTGGGTCCGTGCAGGGTCCCATTGTAATGCATTAGGTCACTGGTCTGAACTTGCACACTTGCTCCCAGTTCTGATCATAATCATCACGTGAGAATAATTAGCCTTTTTGACACAATATGCCGAAGTCCTATATTGTGTGGTGTTCTCAATTTGTTTAGGTTGACCGTATTTGGACCAGGTCTGATTGTCCTCTGGGTTTCTTTTTATTTTATTTTATCAACTTGCATACCTCAGACTCGAGTCAGTTTTCCTGGTTGGGTTAAAAAAAATATTGGACATTTGTCGCACTTGCAATCCAAAACTGCCCAAATCGGTCTGCCCCGCATTTGTAAGTGCTGTATTGTGCTTGCACCCTGCTCGAAATCATAGGCCTTTAGGTTTAATAAGGGGCACCGGGGACAATACATTTACCTTAGTGCAGCTAAAACTACACACATTTTATCTGTGGAATATTTTCTCACCAAATTTTTCAAAGAGTGTGCATTTTTATATTGTAGGTATTTTCAATCCATTTAAAAAAAACTTGACGTCCGAATAGTTCAGTCTTTGGAGTCTTTTAAGTTGAAGGCCACACGCTCGTACTTCCGGCACTATCGCTGCTGCCTCTGGCTGGCTTGATGGAGCTGATGTTCCGCTCGGCAGGGGAGCGGCGGGGCTCTTTTCACTCACTGAGACTCACTAACACAGACAGAGAGAGATGTGGCTTTGGTCGGCGTGCAGCTGCTCAAGAACATGGCCTTCAACCATCACAGTGAATGAGTCTCTTATGGGTGATTATTGGGGTGGGGGGGAAGGGACAGAGCATTTAAAAGTGTTATGCAGTATCATTAAAATTGCTCACAACTATCCATCAATTATTGGAAAGAGCCTTGGGTTAACACTTCAGAGGGTGATTGCCTCATTTATGAATGACACTTCATTTAGCTCATGTAGCTCAGTGTTGTTCCCACATTGTCTGGAGTACAATGAAGGCATCACAGCGATAGACAACAGCCAAATTAAGCAACAAAATGCACCTGGAAACAAGCAAATATAAGTGGTATGTGTGTGTGTGCGTGTGCGTGTGCGTGTGCGTGTGTGTGTGTGTGTGCGTGCGTGTGTCGTGGGGTCACTTGTGCCACGCCTATGAAATGGCCAGCAGTTTAAACAGACACAGAGGTGTAAAGGCTATCACTGCTTTAGCTATACAACATAATGGCCTGCTTTCCCCTCACCATCAATCTCTGTCACAGTCTACCCCTCCCACACACACCCAGGAAAACAACACACGCATTCAGACACGCACACAAACACACATGCACGTACACACCCACACTCGAACCACTCGCAGGGCGACAGGAGTTTAATTATGCTGCTAATCTTGAGTGACAGTGGCATGTATAATGGCTGATTCCCCAGGGACCGTGTGTCAAAGCATCCACCCATTCATCCATCCATCCCTTCTTCTATTTATCATCTTACCTACTTAGTCATCCATCCATACGCCCATGTTTCCACTCGTCTTCTCCATTTTCTTTTCTTTTTTATCCCCACCATCCTTGCACCTCTCTTATTATATAATTTCCTACTTGTCTTCTTTCTTTCTGTGGCCTTTGTAATAGTCACCCTCTCTAATTTTCTCTTTGTCACACATCATCTGCTCTCTTACAAAGGTTACTGATCGGGCTAATTTGGCTTGTGCCCAGGGCCCTCTGACCACTGAGACCTTGGCCTCGGTTCACCTGAGGGTGAGGCCCCTGATGGTCAGAGGTCTGTCAGCTCAGGGGGTGAATATATCACACATCGCATCTGTGTGTGTAAATCTGTGAGTGGGACTCGGAGTGGATTTAAAAGCTAATATCACAAAACGAAGTCTCTACCGAAATGAGTGGATTCATTGATTACTGTCTGACGGAAAATTAATCTGCAGTTTTGATATTCCATTCATTGTTGCAGCATTTTAATAATGTCAAAAAAGCCTCTCAAATGTGAATATTTAACGATAGTAAACTTAATATATTTGTACTTGGACTGATGGTTGCACAAACTGGACGAAATTTGAAGAAGTCACCGTGGGGTTATAGATCTTCTAATCACACGTTATAGACCAAATAATAAATGATTTAATCATGAAAATAATCTGCAGATAATACATTATTGTGTAAAAATTGTGTTTGCATACCAATAAGTAGTAGTATTAAAATATGTAATCAGAGTGGTCACAAGTAGTCATGTCCGTGATTAGTTCAATGTAAAGTAAGAGCTACTATGCCAATTTGGTGAATCCATAAATATATTTATATTTTCATATTTTTCACACAAGACGTTTATAATAAGTTGATGACAAATAAACTTTTGTATCCTTCTGATTTGTTCAGTCATTTGTATTAATAAATAATATTTGCTCTATATACAAACCTGCCAATGCAAAAGTAGCAAGAAAAGCAATTGGAAACAGCAGTTGACAAAAAACAATGTCAGCAGAGGATCGGCTCAGTCACATGATCTGCCTCAGCAGATGGAGCTGTCCAGCTGCACATGAACATATTTACGTTAAAATTAACATTTTTCTAAACATAAAAATCTCGTCCATGAAGGCTTAAAAGTTTTTAATAAGCGAGAGTTAACACTTTCTCTCGTAAAGAGAGACGTTACAGAGTTAAAAACAAACCCAGAAAATAACAGTGCTGTTTCAAAAAAGGATAATAAATATATATAGAAATATATCATAAATATATAGAAAAGACCTAATTTGTATGGTCATTTGACTGCTCCGCCAGCATGTGCTGCTTTCCTGTCAATAAGGCTAATTTGAATTAGATTTTGACGAAAAGAAAAAGTGACAAAGAGGGGGAGAGAGAGAGAGAGAGAGAGGCTTCACCTCCCTCCAGATACTGAGAGTGTGAGTACGTGTTTCTTACTTTATCTGTCTGGACCAGATGTCACCAGATGCCTGCTGCTGGCAGCCTATCTCAGCCTACACACACACACACACACACACACACACACACACACACACACACACACACACACACACACACACACACACACACACACGCACACACATGCAAACACATGCACAAAGAAAACACACAGACCTTCTGCCACTTATGACATGCTATACCTCCTACACGTCGTCCTATCTGCAAACTATATCTTCCGGCAGACTCATGTAGTTGAAAATAGCTGACATGAATGTGGAACATCAGTGATGCCACCAGTGGAGAGTAGACCAGATCTACTCTTTACGCCACATCAAATTGAGGATGGGCAGAATTTAGATGTAATTTGACAATGACAGAGAGTGAAAACCTGGCAAATAAATGCAAGTCCAATGTTCACTCTCCTTTTAGCTCTGTTTTTGGTCTCCACCGAGTCCTGAGGGGTCTATTGCTGCTAAAGGCTTCACTAAAAGTTAGCTCCACGAGCACGCAGCCGTTTGGTGATGGTGCAGGTTGTGGACGATGGGTTCCTCAGAGCTTTTAGCAGAAGTTAATGCGTGCCATGGTATTGGGTTTTGTCTAGTTTATTTCCTGTTTTATTTTGAAGTTCCCTGCCTCTTGTGTACTGTGTTTGGTTCTACTTCATGTCTTTATTTCCCCCCGCCTGTGTTCCACCATACCTGAGGTTGATTGGCCCCTCGTCTATTTAGTCCCTCTGTCAGTGTCAGGTCGTCTGTCTTTCTTTGCTGAAGTCCACAGTCCCGTATTCGTCCCTCATGTTCCTTAATTGTTCCTTATGTCATGTTAGCTGTCCAGTAAGTCGCCTGTCTTTGATGCCTGTTTGTTTCCTGTTCGTTCCCCTCCCTGTTTTTGTTCCCTGGTTTTTCTCCCTGGTTGTGCTCCCTGTTTTTTTATTCTTGTGTTTTATTCGTTCCTCGGCCTGTTTAAGCCTGACCTGAGTTTTTTGTCTATTAAATTTACTTTTGAACAGTTTGTCTGCATTTTGAGTCCTCCTTCTTACCACAACCTTAATTGTTCCTTAATTTCCTGCCTTTTGTTATCAAAGCTCACTTCCTGTTTAACTCAACCTTCCTGCCTCGAGCCCTGCGTTTGGCTTCTCCTGCGTTATGACATGCGTGACAATATCGTCACAAGTCATATTTGCATTGGTTCAACCTCACCTTGTTGGGTTGGGTTGGGAATACATAGTCAAGAAGTGCGGTGGAGAGCTTCATTGTTTTCAGCTAAGTGTCAGCGAGATGAAGAAAAAAGATTTCCGACGGGTGCAGACACCTGTCACCAGGAGGTGGAGATGGCTCAGTCCCACGCATTTCTTTGTAGATTCGCCTCAACTGTGTGGACAGATCTGACAACACAGATTCCTTCTCACAGAAAGGAAGGCAGACAAGTCGCCGTGTGGAGTTCTGCCGTTGTGCGTCGGGAGGAGACCTCAAATATACAGATACATTTATTAACGAGCATTATTACGAAGCTGGCAGAAGGACGGGTGAGGTTCAAACTGAGCAACACCGTGGCAAACAACTTCCAATCTCTTGATGTGCTTCTGCGGCAAAAGAGCAGCTGTTAGCAGCTGGCTCTGCACACAAGGTGGTTTGTGAAGGCGCTCAGCTTTCAGTCTCCTTTTTGAGAAAGTTGTGCCACTGACAGACAGCCTTGACGTTTTTCAGACAGGAAATCCATCGACAATGAAATCAGAATTTCTGTAGACGTATGAACAACAATGTTGTGAATTAAAAGGTTTATTTGAAGCGGCTCACCGTGTGCAGGCGCACATTTACTGACCACGTGTGCCCTTCAATTCAAAGACTCGTGTTTGCGTTTTCTATTCACAGCTGACTGCTCATGAGATGTCAATTTCACAGAAGCTTTTCAGTGTCATCCATGGAACATTTAACGAACATTCATTCTCGCACTTGATGCATCAAGTGTGTTACCAAATGGGGAATAAAAAGATATACAGTATAATGGTTAAATGCTTAAATGTAAGGAACACGCTGCACATCTTTACCTTGTCAGGGTGGAAATAGAGATCTTTGACTTACAGTTGAAATAGTAACGCCGTCTCATTACCGTCCCATTTATAATGGCATTTTAAGGAATTTAATATATAACCATTGTGATGCATTGCTTCAGGCTTCTTGAAATGATAGTCATTAATTTCACAATTAGAATTATTTCATATGCCTTCAAGAGATTCAACCGCCATGGTGTCTTTCCCCCTATAATCATCATAGCACAGAGTGATTACAGTCAGCATCCTTCCGCTGCCACCTACTGTGTTTAAACAAGACTTTAAGAGGCAAGTGTTCCTTTTCCCTTTCTTGTTCTTTCCTGGAATCCCAAAAGTATGTATTTTGTCTATTAAATTATTGATTTATATATTTGACTTTGTTAAATGGTGCAGAGTGAAATAATTTGGTCCACTTAAATAACATCCCTGAACATTTAAAGAGTTTACCTTCTTCAAGGTAAACATGGACATGAAAGAACGACAGAAAACACATCGCAAGCAGCAGCACGAAACACAACAGCTTCCTTAATAAAATCCATTTTAATCTTAATCTCAGCAAGTATACAAAAAAAACATCATCGGTAAATAGAGTGCTTCTACAGGTTTCCATGCTAAATCAAAGGCAGAGGGTGTGTGTGTTTTGTCTCTACCGTGCGGATAAAGGCATTTATGCAATGAATTACACACTAATTCAGTTTTATTTGTGCTTGTCTCAGAAAGCGTTTTTTACTTTTTAATAGGCTGGCCGTGTGTGTGTGTGTGTGTGTGTGTGTGTGTGTGTGTGTGTGTGTGTGTGTGTGTGTGTGTGTGTGTGTGTGTGCTTGCCTGGAGGCAGAACTGTGAGTGCTATTAGACTGGATATTGCAGCAGTAGCTCCCGGGAACTCAATACAATTCAATGCGTTTGTCATATATTTATCAAGAACGGAGCCGAAACGTATATTGTAAATCACAAAAAAAGCTTTAAGTGCCATTATCTAATCCAGCCCAGGGTCAATTTATATGCAATACATTTAATTCTGCACAGCTTCTATGTTCTAGAGTTCTTTCTTATATTTGTTACCTACTGTATCTACACTATACACAAAGCAGAAACCACTCCTATCCAAAGATGGACTTTATGGTTTCCTTTATAGATCAGCATTACACATGTTGTTACTGAGCTTAGAAATAACTTATAGTCAAATACTGATTTCCATTCAAACCAGATTTATTTTTTAGTTTGGATGGAACTATTTCAATTAAATTTCATATGAGTTCTTGATATTTCTTGTTGTGTTTTGTTCTGGTTCATTTCATAAAATGAAAAAATGAATTGCATGAAATCTAAAGTAAAGAGGTAAAAATTAAACACCAAAGTAGGGTTTACACGCTTGTTTCTGTGCATTGTTACACTGCCGCTGTATTAATGAATCACAGGTAACTTCACCTTTTAGAAGCTCCTCAGAGACAACAAGTGCTTCCTGTATAGGCTTAGGCTTACTGAAAGTGTTTGTGTGTCCCAGTCTTATGGGGGCTTATGTTTCTGATCCACCTCATGTGTACACACACACACACACACACACACACACACACACACACACACACACACACACACACATAATCACAATATGTTACAACAACTGTCAGAGTTGTTGGAGTTTTCAAGGTGTCAAGGTTCAATATTGGTTGTTGTTATTTCTGCTGCCATTACAAAATGATTGAGGTGGATAAAATGTAATATATGGAGACCTCATCAACAACAGTTAAAGTTACCCATGAAGATACAGAAAAATAGAAATGCATGGCAACTGTCAATATTTTTGAGTGAGACTCCCTAAAATGTAATAAATGTAATGTTTTCTAGGAGCTTGTGTCTTAATAAGAGGAGCCAAGCACCCCTGGTTCTCCCTCCCGTTTCCACCAAATAAATATGTAATTATTAGGATTATTATTATTATTATTACTAAGAGTTTTATTTGGGACTATTTCTCTTGAAGTAGTAGCGGTATCTACAATAGAAACTGTTCCCATTGTGGTCTGTGTGGGCAGATGGATCTGAAAAGTACCAAATACTACAGATGCAAAGTCATGTTCTGAGTAAGAAACATTTGGGATTTACCATTAGAAGCTGTCACAGTGAGAAGAAATGTCTAATGTTTACCAAACTGTTCGTGGTAATGCATTCACCCCCACAAGATATTGCCTTGGCTGCTTTTCATAATAAAATGCAGTGAACTGGTATCACCCGTCTTTCGAGTAACAAAGACATTGTTCCAGGAAAAAAGAAAGGTTACTGCGAGAGCTTTTCAACGATAAGAGAACCACAAAACTAAATCACATTCAGCTCCTTCGTATTGCAGCTGCAGTAGAAATTGATAAATATCACAAAACCTGTACAAATTAAGCCAAAACTATCAGCATGGGTAGGAGTGGAAAGCGATGAATGCTTTCTCTCTTCTTTTTTTGGGTAATTTGGTGAACCAATCCTTTAATATTTTTGCTTTTAGCCTGAATGTCTGCATGTCTCACTCTGGGGTCTGTGCTGTGATGCTCAGACAGACTATGTTCATCCTAGTCTAATTAAGACAAAGTAAACTGGGACATTTCCAAAGTTAGTCAAATAGGGCACAAGCCGAGTCTTTCATGTTGTAATGGAGGAGACGAGTAAGGACGTGTATGAAGACAGCGAAAGAGAGGAGTGATTTGGAGCAAAGAGAAATAAAGAGAGAGAGAGAAAGAGTGGAGGACGGACAACAGACGAGAGAGATATGGTGCCCAGAGAAGGACTGAGAGGATACCGACAGAGGGAGGAGAGCCAGAGCAGACACATAAATAAACTTAGCAGCAGTTAAAGGATGAAAGGCAACGGAGAGAGAAGGAAGAAAACAACTATACAGTATACAGCAGAGAGAGAGAGAGAGGGGGGTAAAAAGAATCCTCCAAAAAACAGTGAGAGGCAGAGGAAAATGAAGATGCAGACAGAGAAGGTGAAAGAGATGTAGAAACAAGGATATTGATTGGTTAAAAATGCATGAGGTGTCTGGTACGCAGCGCCCCGTTGCTAATGCCCTGCGACCAGACAGTCTGAGGCAGAAGCATCATCTCCCTGAATAACTGTACATGTTTTTACACCATGCTGTCAGTCGGTGAGTCACTCAGGCGATTGGAAATACGGCGAGTAACAGTGTGCGTTGGTTAGTTAGTCAGTAGATGAATTAGTCACACCTTACAATCTTTAATGTGAAATATTCATCACCAATTGAAACTGACACTGTCTGCTCACCCGTTATTTTAAAGCCTATTTTAGTTTTTGCTCTCAGCTTTGCTATTAATCTCACTGTTACCCAGTTTTATTAGCTTTTGTCGAACTGTCTCTCTTTTTCTAAAGCTATATCTTTTACTTTCCTGTCAAGCATTTTTTAACATATAGTTTAAACAAGACTAAGAGTCTACAGCCATGCTCGCTGCTCTATGAGGCTGCTTTCCAGTGAGGCCGGGAGGCGTCAGCCAATCACATGATTTAGTTTCACCCGGTTTCGTTCAATTTTAGTAAAATGCTATAACAAGTTCCCAGTGCTATTTAACAGCATAACGACATTCACATACTGTATTTGTCATGCGCAGTTTGAAGTATCGCATGAGAAAAAGCTGAATGGAAATGGCAAAATGAAATAAAACGTTCGCAGTTACAAAAAAACAAACAGTTTCTCACACGTTTGAGGTGGTTGGAAATGCCTTTGCCGAGTATTTAACTCATTAGCATGACTGATCAGCTGTTTCAATTATCTGTGTTTTAATCGGATATTCCCATAACGTGCAAATGCTTGTCTTGAAATATGGCCAATAGGAGCTGACATGAACTGAAACAAATTCACGAAGACCTCTCTCTATCTCCATTTGATCATAAAGATATTATAGTCAGTTGTTGAGTCTTTCTAGTACCCGGGATATTTTGGCCTCACTTTTACACTGGGAGGAAGTGGAGACGTGTCGCTCAACTTTATATAAAGTCTTTGCTTACAAAGCACCGCCGTGCAAAAAAGTTTCTGCCGCTGGGGTCGAGGGGAGAGAAATCATGTCCTTGACGGGGCATCAATGTGAATCGTCCCTTCAATCTTACCGCCGCAGGATGTCCTCGCTTCTGGCACCGTGCGATTAACACGCACCTGTCCGGAGACAACAAGCCGCCACCAGCAAAGAAGACATGATTGAAGAACACTTCAATTGCACAATTAACGTTGACATCCAGATGTTAAGAATCACCCCCAATATTTAAGCATGATTTCCACTGTGTCTGTGTGTTACATTAATTGGCGGAAGAATGATTATTTGTTATCAATTAATTATTTTTTATAATTTTTTGTTGCTGTGTGTTTATATTTTATGAAACCGTGCCGGTATATGAAACTGTTTTATAAAAGCAGCCAGCCGCTGAAGGCTGTGATTAGCAATGTGTTGTTATTGCTTAAGTCTGACATAATAAAAATGACAAAAATGATACAATAATGGGAAAATGATAACTGACCTGATAGCTATTTCTTATGGATAATAAGTCAGTCAGTCGTTTGCATGCAATATTAATCCCTGAGCTCTAATTGTTCTTCCTGACACTGTGACTTTAATTTCCACTTTCTCCCTGCTCTCTGCTGTCTTTCCATCTGTCTCGCCTGCCTTTGCCAATTCTGTGTTTGCAAGTGCATGTGTGTGTGTGTGTGTGTGTGTGTGTGTGTGTGTGTGTGTGTGTGTGTGTGTGCGCGCGAGCATGTGTGTGTGTGTGTGTGTGTGTGTGTGTTTACTGTATACGCTCCAGTTTGTTTCCAGGTCTGTGAACTTGCATCAATACAGCGTGGTTTGGTGACCAGCAACCAGCGACCATCGAGTGCTAATGAGACAGAAAGAACTGCACGACTGGCAGATCAGAGTCAAGATGAGAGCAATATCACTTCCTGGCCAAGCACCAAAGCCAAAATTACTGCAGAGGGCACCCGGGCCACTCAGGTACGTATTAGATACATCCACCTGGCCTGCATTCCCATCAGTCCGTTTCCTGTGAAGAGTTGCTCACAGCCAAATGTGTTTGTTAAAGCTGGCTTGAAGGTCCAACACAAAATTAGAGTTGGATGGCCAGAAATGTGTGAATTAAATCTTTAAAAACAGTTCTATCTCTTTGAAGTCTGATGTAATGGAAATAAATGTGTCAGAATAAAACTTTCAAATGGCCGACATTTTTGCTCCAAGTGACTGCAGTGTCTTTTCCAAGGACACTTAGATGCAAATTTTGCATTGTGAGCAGTTGTTTTCTATCCTATACTATTGTATTATATGTGAATAAATTGTGACTCAGAGACAGATATAAAAGAGCCTGCAGGGGCCCGTTGGAGTTAACAGATTCCGTGTTAATACACACATCAACTCCAACCGGTTGACATAATTATCTGAAACAGCAAGATTTTTTTTCGTGCTAGCACACGCAGACTACAAACAGCGTGTGTGTGTATGCGTATGTATGTGTGTGTGTGTGTGTGTGTGTGTGTGTGTGTGTGTGTGTGTGTGTGTGTGTGTGTGTGTGTGTGTCTTATCCCATCAGTAGTATAGCTGTGAGCTGGTTTACATTTGCATAATGAAGTCAATAACACTGGCCTCCTGGGAGGGAGAATGGTGACATTATTACTAATTTAATAAGAAGAATTGAGTGTGTGCGCGTGTATGTGTGTGTGCAGGTGTGCAGGTGTGTGTGTGTGTGTGTGTGTGTGTGTGTGTGTGTGTGTGTGTGTGTGTGTGTTTGGGGTGGGAGAAAAACAAAGATGGCGCAGGACAGCGTGTGGTAGAGAGAGATAGAGAACGAGCAGGGCGGGAGGTGAAAAGGAAGAGAGATGGAAATAAAGGGATTTCAAGAGCAGGAGAGAGGGGAGGGAGGAAGTGGAAATAGAACAGGAGGTTAAGGGAAAGAAATAGGGAGATAGAAGAGAAGACCAAGAGGTGAGAGAGGAAGGAGGACATGAAGTTGGAGAAGCAGAGCGGCCGAGAGAAGGCAGGGACACGAAGCACAAGGGTAGGTGAAGGAGTCAATAATGAAGAAGCAGAGAGTCTTCCGGAGGGACAGAGATGTATGGTTGACGGGTGGCTGTTCTGTTCTTCACCTCTGTTTTGATCACAGGCTCGATGCCCTCGCCGTCCTCTGGTAGCTGCAGCCCTGTGGCAGCATCACCGACACAGAGCTTGAGGATGGACCCGAAAAACGTGTCTAGTTGAAAGCCCTACAGACTTTGTATTCATTTATTTAATTTCTTTTGCAGCCTGTGGTGGAGGAATAATTCAGATTTTTACTCCAAGATATACTTCACCAACAAAATTTGCTTTTGTACATCAAGTAGTCACCCCATGTTACCTTGAATTCTTGATTTAAAAATAAGGAAAAACTTTTTTCTTGCTTCCACGGTGAACCAAAAAAATCATCAAAGTCTAATTTATTCAGGCGTATGCTCACATTAATCTTTGCTAAAACCTTACTATTCAAAACGTTTCACACTCGCCGGTCGTGACACTATTTATGCGACGGCATTTTAAACGAGGCCCCCTGTTATGATGTTGGTGTTGGGTGTCCTGTCTTATTGTGAAGTCCTTGTCTTGTGTGTCCTCTGTGTTCCTGCACTTCCTCCCCTGTGATTGTCCGTGATTGCCTGTCTGCCCTGTTCCCTGATTGTTTATTCCTTTCACCTGTGCTGCCCTCAGTGTTTTCCACCTGTTCCTCGTTACCCTCCTCTTGTATTTAAACCCTATCCTGTCCCCTTGTCGGATTGTACTGTTCCGGCCGATCCCTGCTCCACGCCTCCTCAACGACCGGCTTTTCAGGGACATGGAGGAGTCCCTCCGAGCCCTGTTCCCAGACAGGGTCCCGGCTCCCCCTGGCCTGTCGGCGTTCCCCGCCTCTGTGGCGCAGCCAGCCCCAGACCCGGCTCCCGCCTCTGTGGCGCAGCCAGCCCCAGACCCGGCTCCCGCCTCTGTGGCGCAGCCAGCCCCAGACCCGGCTCCCGCCTCTGTGGCGCAGCCAGACCCGGCTCCCGCCTCTGTGCCGCTGCCAGCCCCAGACCCGGCTCCCGCCTCTGTGCCGCTGCCAGCCCCAGACCCGGCTCCCGCCTCTGTGCCGCTGCCAGCCCCAGACCCGGCTCCCGCCTCTGTGCCAGCCCCAGACCCGGCTCCCGCCTCTGTGCCAGCCCCAGACCCGGCTCCCGCCTCTGTGCCAGCCCCAGACCCGGCTCCCGCCTCTGTGCCGCAGCCGACCCCTGCTCCCAGTGTCCTGCCGGCTCCCCGGCCCATTCCGGCACCCCCGAGGCTAGTGTCCCCGAGGCTAGTGTCCCGAGGCTAGTGCCCCCGCTGCCTCCTCGCAGCCTTCTAGTGGCCCCGCTGCCGCCTCGCAGCCGTCCCCATCTGACGCCACAGCCTCCAGCCCGCCCTCCGGACTGTTTCCGGCACGCCCTCCGGACTGTTTCCGCCCGCCTGGTGGCCGTCCTCTGGCCAGGCACCCTGACTGTTTTTGCTCAAACTCTGAGCCCAGAAATCTCCACTTCAGTAGCACTAACTTTTTCAATTTCATTCATATCTTTATTCTGAAGGTTTTTACAGACGGGTTTGCTCATATATCATTCATAGCCTGATTAATACAACATTGTATTCCTAAAAACATGGCAAAGAAATATTTTTATGGCTGTAGATAAAGAGATATCCACAATCCCCTCTGTAAAAACCTTTGACTCAACAAACATTTTATTGTTCAGATTTCTGTTCTGGAAATGTGTGCATATTAGTATAAATTGAATTAGATAATTTAATTAACATATATATTTACATTTTCAGAGAACGTATTATACAAATAAATATTAATGAATATACATAATCAACTGGGGAAGTTTCAAGGCAATACATATTACCCTATTCACTTGTCTTCCCTTAATACTTCAGAAAATATACTTAGTTACATTCCACCACCAACCAACGACAAAAGATTGCATTACTGCAGGTGAGACGTCATTGTGTACAATATCACATTATCACATATTGACGAACAATCTCACCACATAATTATGGGTTTACTAAACGTATTCCCTTCTCGTGTTACAGAAGACACTATCTTCCTGCATCTTCTGTGAAGTCGGATGTCGAGCTGTGTGCTGAAGGTGTTTCACGAGCTTCATGAGCCAACAGCAACAATAGAGGTGTAACGTCTCCCACCCCGACAGCGACAACCAAAACCTTGTGTTGCTGTTTGTTATCTCTCGAAGCTTTCACGTCTTCTCAGATTTTACACTGCTGTGCATTGTGGGAAATGCTCAGACCCGGAGTGGGAGACGTCACACACTTAACATGAGCGTCACACTTTAGATCAAATTTCACTCTCTCAGAAACTTAAAATGCTTTCTTCCATCACACGCTAACTGTTGTAATTTTATGGTCGCTTAATTTTTTTAACCTAAATGCCTCTCAGGTTGGCATTGACATTGGGAACAAAAGCTGTGCTTACCTTCAAACCTGCATCGCTTCGTCTTCACAATATTCTTTTATGGCCCGTTAAGTGGATTATTACATTGAGTTTTCAGTTTTGCTGCTTTTTATCTGCATGGAATTGATCTAATCCCTTGATTAAAGTGAATTTAAAGCAACAAATGGTCGGCCCAAAAATGAAGACACGATGTATTGTCCTAAGCCTATAAGTTAACATAGATACTGTAATTGCCTCATTGTAAATATATGTTTTCTTTTTTGGCATAAACAGTAAATTACAGTGTTTTAGGAAGCGTAATTTCAACAATAGGAAACATTGTGACATGATAGACATTCAGGAAAAGTTTCCACTACAACAAGAAACTGAGCAATGCCTTTGTCTCACAACGGAGGCAAAGACATTGTAAAGCATCACACGTCACCAACGTATGTTATTGTATTAACATTTAGAGCGCTGCAGAGAGGAGGGATTTTTTTAGGTCTATCCAGAAATTATCAACGCACAGGTTCCATCAACAAAAAAACAATGGAACTTTTCCATTGTTTTTGCGATTAGTGGAGAAAATAATCTCTGTGGCAAACTCAAATTTGTGATGCTTGCACATTTTTAATTTAGCCATTTTTAAGACTCGTAAAAGCTCCCAAAATTGTCGAGAGGGGTATTTACTGACACATTTTGTATCGTTGAACAAAACTTTTAAATCTCTTAAGCTTGTTTAAACAAACCTTAAACCAGGCATTTGACCAAAAGCCCATAAACAAACATGTACTGACTTTGAGAAGAGCGAAACCAGACGTTTCAAAATACAAATTTCCAGATTTTTGGTCTCATTCCTGCAGCACTCTATTAAGATCTAAATTTAGGAACATCATTTTAAGTCTTCATCCTTTGCCTCTTTGAGTTGTTGATGGTGAAACGAGCTGTACCAATTATTTTATATCATATACATGCATTAAGAGTATACAAATTACAGATATGTATATCTGGGGAATGCTGGGGAGGGCCTTGTTTTTGCGTGTGTGTGTGTGTCCTCCAATCCTCAGCCCCCTTCTCTGCGCCCTAAATATAAAGCAGTCCAGTCCACCAGCTGCTGTCTGTGTCTCTAATTATAGCCTCTGCAGCGCAGG
Organism: Myoxocephalus aenaeus; assembly: GCA_038501785.1. Lineage (NCBI taxonomy): Eukaryota > Metazoa > Chordata > Actinopteri > Perciformes > Cottidae > Myoxocephalus > Myoxocephalus aenaeus. The sequence continues at coordinate 4,127,692 of JBAMJR010000091.1, forward strand.
CTCTCAGGGCAAGACTGGGGGTCAGGTTTCTTCTTCTCGCTGCACACACATGCCTGTTTAAACTGGGCCTCAAAAACAGGTTCTGACAGGACTTAAGAACTCGCATGGGGCTCAACTAGTTATTAATTCACTTACTTTACTCTTCACGTTGACCTCTGTTTGACAACGCGGGGTACTTAAGAGGAAATATGTGTCCACTGGATGAAGTGGAGGAAGACGATGTTTAAAGATCGTTATGTTTCAAGTCGTTGTCGACACAAAGTGAAAGAGTTTGATGTTCTGTCGCGTTAAAACTGCTGGTGCTAATGTTGTTTCATATTTTCAAATCATACCATGACGTATAGTAAATGAAACAAAATCAATGATAGCACGAATGTACAAGGTGTAAGAGGATTGTCTTTACAGTGGGCAGGTCAGTAGGTCAGGTCAGGAGTGGAGTAATGAGCCTCTCAGAGGAGGAACGTTGTAACATCTGCTGTTAGCTGCCTCCATCATTATAAAATGATTAATAACCTCTGTTTTTTCAAGATACACAGCACAGGAGACTTTTAGACCTTCATCTCTTCACTTCATTCTTTTCTCCTCTCCATCCCTTGATCTTTTGCTCCTATACTCCCCGTTTTCTTCCGCTCCCCCGTTCTCTGCCCTCTCTTCCTTCCTTCCTGCCTCCCTTCACTTACACTATCTCTCTATTTCGGACTCTCAGAGGGGGCAGGGTGACTCTCAGTAGGTCAACCCACTTCTCCCTGCCCGTCTCTATCCGTGTCTCTCTTCCTGTCTCACTCTCTCCAGCAGCTAACCAGCTAGACCCTTAATCATCAAAAACTTTCAATCAAGAATCTCCTGGACAAATCTTCAAGAAGAACTTTGATATTAACAAGAACAATAAAAAAGAAAAAGAAATCCAAAGAGCTGTTTACTAGATTCCCTTCCATTTTCTCCTGTGGGGAAGGTTTTAGTGTATTTTTAGAGCCTTACTTGCTCTTTGCACGTCGCCTCCGTCGTCTTTTTCTCACAATCAGCTGGGGCCAAAGAGGATTTAACGAAGGAGTTGCATGCGTGTTTCCATGGTGACGGTGCATTTCCCAGAGCCTTTGAAGGACTGAAGGTTATCACTGAACATCCGGCAAAACTCAAAGCCCAAGGTACTGTAAAAATCCATGTCGCTCTGGCTGAACTTTATAATAATGATCTGATACGGACGGTGCTGAATGCTGGAGGTCTGTACGCGATTATTTTTTCTTATTGCCATTTAATATATCTAATACAAGTTTACCGCTATTAAGAGAATACTCCCGAACTTTAAAAGGTGGAGAACTGCAATGGTGTTGAAGGAATTTGAACGTTATGGTGAAATAAACCCAAACGGCCATTGGTATAATCTGTGAGCTACAATATAAGATATCTGCTCCTGTGGTTATTTGTGCTGTACACATTAACCTAAATCACATTAATGTATCTTCATATTGTGTTTTGTATTACTTTATAAAGAGAAATAAACTTTAAAAGCCCATTGTTTTACCTTTATGGCTTAAAAGTATCACTGTATCCTGTTGCTCTGTTGCTACTTGCAGATATAATAGTGCATTTGTTACTACTAACATTTCAAAAAAGTACACAAGAGATCAACAAAAGGTGATTAAATTACCAGTTAAAAGGTTGTTAACTCTCGCACACTCTCAGTACAAAATGTATTAAAAAAGCAACATTTTGCTCACAGACTTTTGACTAGAATTCATTCTCCTCATACCTGTTAGAACAGAGGTTTGGAGCAATGTGTACAGTACTCCTGTACTTCCTCCTTAACACAGATTAGGGCCTCAGTGTGGATGTGATTTTTAAGGCTTGGAGTTTAGATTTAGATTTAATGAGAAAAGAGATGTCTTTTCCCCCTTATGTCTTCTTGGGATCCCTCAGATGTGGCTGGTGATCTCTTGGGGGTCCCGACCCCTAGGTTGGTTACAACTGCATTTGAAAATAGTCTCTTTGATGTAATCTTTTAATGATCAATTTACCTTTTATTTCTCTATTTTTTTAGCTCCTCTGACAGTGCTGTAACGTAATTGCACAAATAGAACTCGGAGAGGAATGTAAATCGCTGCTTTCATTATGTGTGCACGTAAGCTGCATTAAAAACTATAAAATGTTGAGGTATTTTTCTTTTTTTTAGAGATGGATTCTTATCTCGTCTTATTCTTATTCTGTAACGTAGTATGCTTCTAGTTGATGGAGGCTAATACTGTAGTCTCGAGAAATAAATACGTATTTTTATCCTTAAAAGTGTCAATTTAATACTGCAAAATACTGCATTACGTAAATGTACTTAAAGTATCAAAAGTAAAATCCCTCATTCAGCTGTGACTGATGCATTTCAATACAGTTTGTAGTTTAGTCCAGTGGTTCCCAACCTAGGGGTCAGGCCCCTCAACAGGGTCACAAGATACATCTAAATGGTCACGAATGGTTAATGGGAAAGGCAAGAAGTAAAAGCAAAGCTCTGCGACACAAATTTATATTATCATTTTAGAGATTCTCTAATATGATTTTTTCTTATATATCACATCCTTTTTCCTCTTTCGGCCTTGAAGCTGTTTTTTGGGGAAACTCTATAACTATAAACCTGACAATGTGTTGTATTCTATAAGCATATCATATGTATTTAATGTGAAATATTAATCTGACAAGTAACCACAGTGGGTAACTAGCTGTCAGATGGATGTAGATGAGTAAAAAGTGCAAAATGCAGCACCAAAATGTAATGCAGTAAAAGTATAAAGTAGCATTTACTCACAAAACGTACTGTAAGCACACGGCTAAGATGTAGTCAGTTACTTTCTACCACTGATACCGACACGATTACTTCATAAGCAGTACCGTGCGTATTTTTGTCATTAAGTTACCCATATCGAGGCGACGCATTCACTTACTCACACTCTCCACCCTGCCTTTTGTCGCCTTTCATTTGCCCTCAATCACCTCCACCCACATGGTTCTAATTCGGTGCATTCCTCTGGTGTAGAGGAGGCCGCAGCAGCAGTTGGTGTCCTTGTGTGTGAAGAGCAGCTCAGCTCTCTTTGGTGACAACAGGTGGGCTTGGTCATCAGGACACACACATACACATACTGCAAGGAGAAATGTGACTCACACTTTGACAGAAACTATAACGCTACGTAGGGGAACTGTTCTGTAATTAGATGCTTTGAAGAATCGTGGCGAGGTGGATGATCTCGCACAGTGCAGCCTTCTCTCTTCTTGGAGGATCAATGCGTGGGCCTGAACGGTCATTGCCGGGGCCTTACAAGATCAATGGTCAGCTTTTATATCACTCACGGACTGGCACTCTGGCCTCTGCTGAAATGACACGCACGCCGGCTGTTGTTCACTAGATCAATGGTTAGCTTTCTTGAATCACACACACACACACGGACGCACACTCAAATGTGCAATTGGGTGTGCGTGGGCAGAATTATGTTAAATTGATTTTGTAGTTTGTTATCTGAATGCAGCAACAGAAAGGTCAGCCGAGCAGAGACCAGCTACTGAATCAAAACACATCACATCATACAACCATCCTGGATCACATTGTACAGTAGATAGATCAGAGGTCAGAGCATAGAACATTGAGGTCAGAGCATGGAACCATGAGGTCCAAGCATAGAACCCTCAGGTCATAGCATAGAACCCTGAGATCAGAGAATAGAAACCTGAAATCAGAGAACCCTGAGGTCAGAGCGTAGAACCATAAGATCAGATAACCCTGAGTTGAGAGAACCCTGAGGTCAGAGCATAGAACCCTGAGATCAGAGAACCCTGAGGTCACTCAGGTTACTCTGGTCGTGCCAAAGAGCTCTGTGTACGTGTTGCTTCATTCTCTGTTTAATAGTCTTATGCAGTCGAGAACGCTGGCTGGGTTTGAGAGCACGAGCTACATTTCAGGCTATTATATGGGCAATTTACTCAAATGGAAGGCTGCATGTTGAGAACAAGCCTGAATTGTGCCTTGAGGTTCATATATTATATAATGAGGAGCGAGGGAGACATTGTCACAAATCTACACTGAGCTTCTATTAAGTAACAGTGAAGATGAGAAGCATTAGAGTCCAGACCAGCTAATTCTGTCGATGGAATCGTCATAATGAACGGTGTTAAATGCCTCAGCTGGACCAGCGTGGCATGCAGGGCTCTGCACACTTCTGGGCCTCATTAATAACCTCGAGAAGGGCATATTTCTTCCCCTATTTTAATTTGAATCTCCACAACAGTGTAGCTATCGCTTTATATTTGCAGATAAGCTGTGTGAGAGGCAGGCAGGGAAACAGAAGGAAAAATAAATCATCTCAGGCACTCATCGCATCACGCCGCATAATGAACACAAACAACCTAACGCGGGCACGTAATCATGTCACGGCGCGCGGCCCCGCTGCCACACGATGATGAAAACTTTCTTTGGAGAAGTAATTTATCTGGTAGATCAGATTTTTCCAAAGTGTGATGGAATGTAATCTCCTCGACACCTCCGGTAGTCTCGGTCTCTCTTTCTCCTCATAACTCTCGTCCTCACACAAAGAAAAACATCCCCTCGAATAAACAGCTGCTGTGTGCATTAATCAAAAGAAATGGTAACGTGAATGTAGGAGACTTGCCCATTATACATACTGTGGTTATTACTCATATCAAGCACAGATTAAAGTTACAGTAATTTGGTTTAGTGGTAAATTTGTGCATATAGTATGAACATCATTATGGGCTACAACTCTGTGTTTTGATACCAAAGGCCTCAAGGCAACATTACTTCCAAGGTTTCTGGAGTTTATTTTGAAATTTAGCAACAAGTGTTTAATGCTTTCAATTTGTCCTCATTGAACATGAATCTACCACCAAAGCTAGACAGCTTGCTGCTTGCACCTCTATGTTGAATAATAATCTTCTAAATCAGATGCTAATTGCATTGCCCTCTAATTCCTATCGATGTTTGAACTGACATTTTTAATGGCGAGATCAGCAATTTTAGAGAACATCAAAAACGACTGTCTCAGCAAAAAAAAAGGAGGAAAAAAAAGCAAAAACGTTAAAAGGGCATATTGTGAAAAGCTGATTTCAAGTGTACAGATTCTCTCTCTCACACACACACACTACACTATTCAGAGTATTATAGCAGCAAACAACTATTTTCAACTTAAAGATATAGTGGTCATGGTTTCATGTTGTTTCATTATTTGAAAGTGTTTTAGTCATTAAAAAACTGAGCCCCCTGCACTTTTCTTTTCCTCACTTTTGCTTACGTCTCAAGGTCCATGCCTAACCTCAATCCATCCTCTCAGCCTCAACTAGTCACGCAGGGCATCTCGCCAAGAAAAGCGATGCATGGCATCCATGATCACGCCTCACTTCCTTGCGCTCTTCACCGCTCTTCCTTTCTTTTTGTCCCACTGTCTCAAACCCGTCTCTTTCTCTGCCCGCGCCCATCTTTCTGTCCTCAGCCCTCTTCAACAATGAGCAGTCAAAACAACGGCGGGGGGGCGGAGCCTCCAGCTCGTACCAAGCAGAAGACACTTTTGGATGATGTCATTTTGACCTTTAGTTCACCGATGGCCTGGCTGCTGGTTGTGGCTCTGGTCATCACGTGGTTGGGAGTCGCCATCGTTCTCTTTGATCTACTCAACTATAACACGCTGAAAGGTAACATTTACATCTTTCAATAGATTGTTCGCATAATAAGTAAAAAACATCCGTGATTATAATTCCATCATAATGTGATTATAATGTGCGCGTAATGAAACTTTCCTTCAACTCATTTATACCCATTTTTCACGTATAATTTATACATCCACATCTCATCGGCATTTTTTCAACAAACCTTTCAGACATTTTTGAAGCAGACTTCAAAAGTGGACGTGCTCTCAAGAAGGTCACCATTTTTAACGACCATGTGTTGAGTCAGAGGACGCTGCACTTCTGAGCTGCTTTAACTGTTTGTGTGTAAAGCAACACGCGGTGTTGAATGGTTCCCTTCACTTGGCACATGTGTTGAAAATGTGCGCCATCTTGGAGAAGTGCATTTACTCACACTCACATGAGACCCTAACATCAATTAGCCCACCAGTAGACTGTTTATGTACCAGTGTAGTAATACAGCTGTGTACATACTGAGGTCCATCCACTCCTTGTCATTTTCACTTAAACGTCATGCACTGGTAAAATGGATTGAAAGGGGAACTTCCTGTTGCTTCTATACGTTGCCTGTTGCAACATTCTTTCCACAAATATTCCTAATCCTATTATATCCATCTTTGAGCGATCAAATTTCATTTTCTGTGACCACACCTTTATTGACTTCATTGTCATGAGAGAAAATTAATTTCCTTTCAAACATGTTCTGCCAAAGACCGCTTATTCGCTGGCATCCTTGATCGGGCTTACAAGGCGCCGCACACCCATTAATTTACATCTTGGGATAATGAGAAACGTCTGATTGTAGGACAACAGGAGAAATCAACAGAGAATGACTGTGCCGCACTTCAGCACGTTATTTTGATTCGGTAAACACCAAATCTGTGTCGTTAACGAGCCCAGAAATCCAAACACTGTACAAAAAAATGTCACGTTTAAGTGATTATACTCTTGTTATCGTTTGACATTGTAGGTCAAACTGAACACAACAAGTCATTCTCATGTCTGTCTGCTAAACACAAAGGTATACAGTCAGCCAGCAGTCGGTTAGCTTAGCTTAGCATGATGACTGGAAACGGGGGCAACATGTAGCTTTGTATGAATGTTGTGAAATCTGCCTAAAGCACTCTAAATTACATGTTATATCTCATTGTTTAATTCGTACACAAATCAATGTATACAAAAGTAAATTTGGTCTACAGGAAAGTACTCAACACTGTATGTAGATTTAAGTTATTAATAATAAGTTAATATAAATTTTCGTTTTTTCTTTTGAAGACTTATGGAGATTAATTGAATTACATTTACTGAAATAATTCATAACTTGTAAAGTAAAGGATTACTTTGGTCACAAATGCATAATGATAAAGCATTAGCATGACCTGACCGGAACAGGAAATCGATCCCTTTGATTTTGGTCAAACACACAAATAAGTGAATTCCAGTGTGAATTCACTGTGTTAATGACCTTTCTATCAATTCTACTCACTGCTGCCCCTTATCACTCCCACCACGCATCACTATGTTTTTGGATATCCAGCGCGAGGATTAGCCCCGCCTTACATCCAGCACGCTCATCTTTAACTCCTCTCCTCACTCTCCTCCCCCCACACCTCTTCACCTCTTCTCCATCCTCATGCTGTCAATCACCTGCCATCCCATCCAAAGAGTACACATCATACTGTGACGACCCCGTGTGTTTATCTTCTGGTAAAAAACAACAACAACAAAACCACTAAGAGTTTGACTGCACCTGCTTGCTTATACTAGAGTGTTGTGAGACTATCAGCATATACATGATTCCAGTATTTCAAATGTCTCCATTGGTAAAGTTACAGTGTTTTCCACCAGCTGTCAACTTGCTGCCCTTTTGTCCTTTTATTCATCACTAAATGTAAGTTTACACGCTTGTTAGCCCAGTTGCTAACGAGATAATATGTTTAAATGCTAAATAACTAGCTTGTTAGCTCAGTTGTACATATATTTTGTATATTTAACGCTCATAAACATCAGTGGTGCAAATTCACAGGTCAAAAATCTCCAATGTTAAAATTTACAAAAAAAAGTCGTAGCTTAGATTTACTTCATACCTATTAATTCAAATGAAAGGTTTCTTAAAATCTGGGTAAATTTAGTCTTTAAGTAATTCACTGTTTTGAACATGGAAGATCATTCTTAACATTGGGAATATGAATGTTAGCTCAAGTGTTCAGGGTTGTTTTTACCCGTGTGCGCACTAAATTGACATCTGTGTGGAAGCATCTGCATTTGTTACAATTAACTCATATATTTAGTTTTGTCTTGACTTTGTCACCAGTGTGTGTATTCTCAACACAATCTGACGGCAGTTCGTGAAATAGCCACACAATTTGAATCAAGCGATGTGTGGCCAAGTTGGAATATTGAGTTCTTGCACCAATTTTTGTGGGGACAACATTACACAATAAAAACACTTATTTAGGTTTAAGGAAAAAACTATTATTAAAATAACTACTTCTTCTATGATTAAGGCAACAAACAAACCGTCACAAACGCTTCACTTCACTTTTGGACACTCGTTCTCGAACACAGTTCTTGTGGTTGAATGTCCTGTTTGTTTGACCCGCCCACCATAGGTGATCTTTCTCACTATTATTCAATACTACGTCACTAGCTGTGACCGTTACATGGATGTGTCTAATTTGGTTGTCCACCACGGAAAAAAAGGATCCTAATTAACTTTCTATTGCCATTGTTTTCGTGCTTAGGGACACAAAAAAAAGGGAAAGTTTGTGTATTTCTACATTTCAATTTCCCGAATATTTCACAAACCGCCGTGAGACGGTTGGTATTCTCCGTCCCTGCACTTTAGGTGCATGACAATTCAAATTGTGTGCCTGTGTGACTTGTGTGGAATTGCATGTAGCCTATATCTGTGTTTCCTCTGGACCTGCAACAGTCAGCCATGACTAAGAAGCTGTGTGATAAACATGCTTAAAATAGACATCTAGGTGTTGGGTTATGACTATTGTGTCCAATGATGACATTAAATCTGTCAGCCTGTTCGGATTTTAAATTGAATGATTTGTGCAATTTTAGCAGATTGATTTTCTTGCGACAGCTGACATTGAAAGATATGTTCAACTTCATGTGGTTACCATGAAAACTTAAACAGAGAATGAGATTTCATATATTTATTCTCTCTGAATGATACAAAAATGACTCCCAGGTTTCGTGAGAAAAAAACTGATCGTGCCCTGTACGTAGAAGTCAACTTCCGTTTTCTGAGGTAAATATTTGCAAGTTGACAATGACAAAATGCTGGGCTGCATTTTTAATCACAAAGCTTTTCTCCCATCGTGACATTTCAATAAAGGCCAGCGTGTGTAAATGAAACAGCAAGGAGACATTCTCGAACAATAAAGAAGAAATGCAATCCTCCCTGTCGTGAAAGAGCAGAGATAGAGTCATGTGTGTGTGTGTGTGTGTGTGTGTGTGTGTGTGTGTGTGTGTGTGTGTGTGTGTGTGTGTGTGTGTGTGTGTGTGTGTGTGTGTGTGTGTGTGTGTGTGAAAGAGAGAGAATAGACAAAATAGCACCAGAAAATTATACAGATATAGAAATGGGGAGAGAGGAGCACACACTTAGATATAATATATAGACTAATGTAGTACAGCACAGAGAGAGAGACAAAGCTGCCGCACAGTTTAATCAGTCACCTATTTAAACCCTTTTTATTTCTTTATCTGACAGAGAGGCATGAGGCAACTTCCTAATGTATGTAAAAAAGGAAACTTACTGAGATTGAGACGGTTGCAAATGTTACAACCATCCAGTGTGTATTAGTTCAGATCAGACATCGCTGACGAGGGTGTTACACTGCAAAACCGTATTGTTCTCCTGTGTCATTGTGACACCGGCAGGGAGGGAAAGAAAGAAAGAAAGGAGGATGCAATGAAGCAAAGAGGGAAATATAATAAAAAACAAACAACCAGAGCTCTGAATCCTTTTTGCTTTTGTTATCCAGCTCAGATGCATCTCTTCCCGCTACTTTATTCTCTTCTCCTCGGAGAGGTTTTTCAGAGTCCTCTGGGTTTCTTTATTAATTTTAACAATTTGTATTTCTAATCTCTGTATCGCTTTATCATTTTTGATGTGGTGGCTAAACTACACAAAACTAAAAGGTAGAGAGAAGTAGGCAGAAGAAAAGAGTCACAGGATGAGAACATGAAGGAAAGACTGAAGACAGAAAATAAAACAATTAAATGATAGAAAGAAGAGAGAATAAACAACATGAACATGGAGTGAGTTGCAGAGAACCAAAGAAAGAGAAGAACGGTGTACGGAGGAGAGACTGAATTAATAAGTAAAGGCAATAAAAGGACAGGAGAGTTAGCGGGGGGAAATGTTAGCCTTCTATTCCTGGTGTCTCGGTCTGGAGTGCCAATCAAAGAAATGTCAGTGCATTAATCAGCTGTTTATGAGGATACATTATACAACTCCTCCACACTTGGCAACAAACAGGCACAAGGCTTCCTCCACCTGGGAGAGGGAATATTAAAAAGATCAACTAATGAGAGCAGCTGCTGGGAATAAAGCAAAATTATGTTCCGATACAATCAAAATGCACTCTCAATTACGTTTAAAGGGAAACTTATTTTATCACAGTTTTAAAGACGTGGTTGATGTTGTAAGTGAAACAAAATAAAAAACACGAAAACTGCTTCAGTTGGTCTTCACAAAAAAAGTACTTGGTTAGGTTTTTTTTTTTTTTTAAACGTCATGGTTTGGCTCAAAATGACTATGAATCTGAAATAAAACTACTTGAAAGTACCTGGTTCACATGAGACAGGAACAGCGGAATTTAGGGACTATAGAATGAAGTTGTATTAGTTGTGTTTCCATTCACATATTGTTTAAGTATCACATTTAGAAGGCTGTATGGAAACAGAAAAATTTGAATAAAACTTTTTAAACGCTTGTGCTAAATGGATTACGGAAACGCATTTGCTATTAATGAAAAAAACTTAATGAGAAAAGATTATACCTTTTGGTGTCATTGACTATCTCTGCTTTAAAAGGCCTCCTTTGCACCATTAGGCACCAACTATTTTAACATCTTTGTTGACCGTTGAACCCTGACATCACCCGTCTGCGTTCACTGATAAGTGAGCTAAATAACCTGTGGAAGACAAAAGACATCCAAAGAGAAATAAATTAATGATGATTCAGTCACTATACGTCACCATTTATAAATGTTTTATAAATTGTAGCTAATATTGTTAATACTATTAATAATATTTCTAGATTACTATTAAACCATTTATTAATTATTTAGATCAGTCATTAGTCTTAAATAGGAAGAACTTTAGGGTTTGCTAAAAAATCTCCACTCCTGGTGAGACATTGATGATCATGTTATTAATAAAATCATCAATCATGGTGTTGAGCATATCTTTCTGGGAGGCCATCAACTCTCCAGATGTTAATGGTGTTAATAAGTCGTCAATAAGCACCACAGGCTTCTTACTGTCTAATGAGCCAACGACAGTTAGTCAGTCATTAGTAATGTTAATTTCTTAATATTTTTATGATTATGCATTAAGTTTCCACTTTTTTTATTGTTAATAAATGGATTTTCTGCCAATGTTTCCCAGAAGAGCTGCTTGGTCTCTGTGATGTATTATAGAGCTAAACAGACAGCTGCTGTATGAGGATAAACACAAACTCAGCATCATTACTGATCTATAACGCATTACTAAAGGATCTATTAACCATAAATAATGGCATTCGTTACAAAGGTTGCCTTGTTAAGAATTTGTTTTGCTGCAGTTTCTGACTACTTGAGGGGAAACCCAGAGTTAGTGATGACACTATACTTTATATGTGTGCTATATTTGGGCAGACAGTCAACAGTGGGAATACTGATCAAAGTGTCTCTGGAATGTTGAAATGCTGCTTAAAACTTGGTTGAGTTGTTGCCGTTTCTTGCTGTGTTCTCAGCTAGCATGTGTGTGATGTTTTTGTTTATTTTTTATTTGTATCATGTTTGCCATGTAGGCAGCAAAACAATATCTCTAGAGCTGTATATGGCTGTGAATGACATGACATGAAATATGCGGTTTGATGACGGCTGTTGAAGGATTTTATGGATTCTCTCATTTGCTATGTGTCTTTGCCTCTCTCTGCTTCTTTTCCTTTCCACTCTTCTCATTCGGTGCCTCCTCGTTTCCTCCGTCCCTCTAAACTTTGACCTGAAAATTGATCTCTTGAAGGATGTCTAAGTTACTAAAATGCATCAAGAGGAGAGAGGAAGCTTGTCGGAGAAGCACGTGTGACGTCTAAAAGAGGCATCACACACTTCGGGAATATGCAAACGTTGTAAATTGAATAAAAAGTCAATATATATATATATATATATTTATATATATATATATATATGTTGTCGTTAACACTATCATGCTCATAGCCCATAGCAACACAATGGACAGAAGATGCTCCTGTGCAACACGTCATAATTGGCATTGCTTTAACATGCGCAGTCGTCCCATTTTGTTAATGCCTCGACTTCTCTCTCCTTGTGTGTCTTCCTTGCCTCCTCCGATCGCATCTCAGGAGGGAGGGACTACACCGCGAGGATAGGAGGTGAGGAAAGGAATCGAGGATGCACAGACTGAGAAATGTGAAGAGCCATATTGTTCTATCTTCGACCTCGGCCTCTGTTAACGTTGTGTCTGTCCCCCTCAGGTATCCCTCCTCCCTCTGCCATCGCCAAGAGAGGTTTGAGGGCAAGAGGCAAGCAGGAAGCCACCGTACATATCACATTCACTCCTTACCACTCAAGTTAAATATATATTATAAATCAATATTTATCTCACGGAGACCTGCTGTGACCAAATTTACAGATTTTCAGTTTCCATATTGTGAACTTTATATATATATATATATACATGCTATTAAATACTGCACTATCTTTGTATTAAGTACATTTATTCAGTTAAATTGTGTTGCGTGTGAATATATGGTAGTTTTTTAGACTGTACTTTAGTTTGTAGGTAAGCATTAAAATATCTTAAATATTTCATAATATTCTGTACTCTGATTTACATCTTTTTATAATCATATTCTCTTTATTCTATTTAGGTGGTTTTCGTCCAATACAATCAAGCCCCGCTGATGTCACGTCTCAGGAGAGCACTGATTGGTTGGAGATGATATGGACTTTTGCAGCCAGTTTGGTAGCTCCTGATGATGATGAGGAGGAAGGTATTCACCAGCTAACTGAACCCCTCACATGTAAGAAAACATCACCTCATGCTGAGTAACCCTTTACTGACGAAGATAACTAACATCATGACTGACATCTTACTCAGGACCTGGCATTTACATGCACCGACTCATAAACGACACATTTTAAAACTCTGTTTCTAGAAAGACTATTAATCAGCATGGAAATGTAATGAAAAGCAAACTATATGCTCAGTGTGATAATCCATGCTGTGCAGATAATAGCAATGGTGGAGCTGTCAGAACGTAATCACTCACTGACTAACAGAGTTATAATGAATATGACGCCCTTTTAACCCGCTAAATTGTGATAATAAATCAGGCATAAAATAAACTTCCCATCGTCTTTATTCAATTATCAGAACCAACAGCCCGTTTAAAATGCCGCTAATTAACTGCAGTGAAAACTTGATCTAGTGGGCTTTATATTTACAAATACTTCTGTCACAGTTGGAACTGGGAATGGTGCCAAATGCAGACAGTGGGACGCGGCAGATGAATCCAGTGATTTATTGTAAATACCTTTCAGGCAGTGAGTCCAAGTGGTAAACGGGCAACAGGCAAACAGCACAGCCTTGAAACTATGATCTGAAAGTGGAACAAAGGAAGTGGAAGTGGGAGTGTTGCTTTGTGTGAAAAGGGGGGACGATACTGCATCATTTGGTTTCCCTTTGATACAAAGTAATACAGGGCCAGAATCATTAATATCAACACCCATACATTATATCATTATAAGCAGCTTAGGCTTATATGTACTTTCATATTGCGTCCCATTGTTAATTACTTAATCGCATGCTTGTTAGAACACAGTACGCTTTTTTTCTTTGCAAAGATGAAAATTAGAATTATATTATTTTTAAGGGAACCAGAAATATGTCTTGAGAAGAGAGACAGTGGGACAACTTAAATTACACTTCAAGATGCTCTCTTTCAAAATGAGGAGCAGACATACATTTTAGTCAGAGTTATTGTATTATGAACATAAGAAGCAGTTCATTTTAAAAGGAAGAGGTTCAAGGCCAAAACAACCGCAGCATAACAGATGAATAAAAATAATGATGTTATGCAAGTATAGCTTAATATTCATTTGTATGGTAATATCAGCCAAGAAACTGCAGTTTGGGGAAGAATATTTATACCTGCAATAACTGGGATTTATGAAGTTACTCTGGCCTTCAGCTTTCCACTCTGAGGAGCTCTGAAGAGGAGGTGTGAAAAGCCCGAGAGAGGAAGAGGAGGTCTGCCTGAAGTGGAGGAGAGGAAGTAAAGAAACAGAGGGAGGAGGAGGATGTACAGTTTGTTGTTTATTTCTGTTTGTCTGTTGTTACCTGAAATTTGATGATTAAAACGTTTTTATTAAATTATGACACCATAAAATAGTGTAATAAAAATGCCATTATGGGCTTAATCATATCTGTATTCTTTACATTTCTTCCTGAATTTGCTCTTTAAAAAATACTAATCTTTTAAAACAGTGTGATAATGGACACAATGTTTCTCTGAGTTCTTCATAACTTTTTAAAAGCTGCATCTTGTAAAATGTTGTGAAAGATCATCAAATGAAAAATATCAAAACTGTAATTAAACACAAGTAAACCCTGTTGTTATACAATCATGATAATAAAAAAGTTCATCTGATTCATTTCAGTCTTCTCATAATTTTTTAGGGGAGCGTTTTATTGTTTACAATCCTTTGTTTTCTTCACACATTTAATTCTATATCCATTCTTCCCATGCTCCATTTCACATTGTCCATGCCTCATTTCCATTTTTCCTTCTGAGAAATCATTTTAAAGTAGCAAAATATATTTGTATTCATTTAAACTTGTTGACTATATTTTGTTACTATAGGGGACTCAATAACTGCATTACACTTAACAGTAATATTCTGACTAGACATAAAATAACAATGTGTAGTTTTGTTTAGCTATGCATCTACAGAAAACATTTCCAAAAACTATAAACCACGAAAACAAAGAAACAAAAACAAACAAAAAATCACAAATACACGCAACTTGTTTTCGTAACTTTAGAAGAACTTTGCCTTGACTTACATTCATCCCCTGGATACTTAACTCTACAATTGTTTTTTGTGTGAAAGAAATACAGCACACACTGTGGAACAATATGGCAGCTCTTCACTTCACTTCCTCCCTCTCCAGTCTTTATATACGTCTGCGTAGGCGGTGGTCTGACTTGGAGATGACCAATGACTAACATCCCCCCGGCTCCACACCAGGTGAGTGATGATACCGTGAGAGCAGGACGAGAGGTTGAGCCAGGAGGAAGCAGTCGTGGAGGAGATGAGGATCAACTCGCCTGCAGTGGCATCGGACTGGTGACCCCAACACCGAGCTTGAACATAAAAAGCAGGTGATGGTGGGCGACAGAGAGAAAAACACACAGCGCAAATTCATAATTCTTCTTGAAATAAAGAGGGCAGTGTGACCCGCAGTTAAGAGACAACAGGACTGAATAAAGGAGGTGAGAATATAAGACAAATGGGCTGTAAGCCTGAGAATGAGCTCACCAAGATATATGAATACCTCGTGTGCCGTAGCCTCATATAATCTACTATGAAATAAACATGAAGACTTGAAATAATGAGAGTGGGGAAGTACTGCATTACAAAAAAACGTCTCGGGAAAAGCACAGATGTGCAGTAGTAATATAATAATCTGCTTTAAGTAGCAAAAGTAACAATATTCACTATACAACGTAATATATCATTGGATCATTATTATTGATGCATTAACATACAAGCAGCAGTGTTCAATTTTACTACCTCAGATAGTTTGTTCTTTAACAATGCAATATTGTTTAGACTGTTCATATGTTTAAATCAACAACATGTAAATATGAATCATTCATGATCAGGTAGAATATAATGAAATTCAATCATAATGAAATCATAACTTGATTACAGCTCAAATGGATTTTAAAAGGCGAGCTGAAAAAGACTGTACGGGGAGTTGATTCTGTCAATGTCATTACATTACATCATCATCTGTTCAGACCCCACTCAGGTAATGGTTTGTTTTGGGGGCTGAGCAGCATGCAGACGATGATTTTGTACAAAATTATAGGTCAAATGATTTCCTATTTTCACTTAAACTGTGTATTTTGATTGTACAAACCAAATAAAACAAATGACGTAGCATCGGGACTCCCATGTCTATATGCTGACAAAGCCACCGTTAGCTAGTGACTTCCTGGAGTATTGTAGCTTTTTTATATTCAATTATTTATCAGTTATCTCAGGTCAGTTTTCAGATAGACTCTTTCTAATATTTACAGAGACCCAACAATTACCAGCATGGTAAAGCACTTGGCAACCGTGACAAAGAAAAACTCCTTTTGGATTCTTTTGACATGGAGAAGACTGCTGCAGCTCTTCTCTGCAGAGCGTTCCTCCTGTTACTCATCTCAAATAAGCTTAACCCTCCAAAAAACAGGATACAATTATATTTCAAAGAAATTATTGATCACATGCGTATCATGTGTCATGGTTTCCCAAAGCGTCTGCTAGAAACATTTCTACCTTTTTACCATCGTGTCTTCATCTGTTACTGAAATGTGATTGCTGATGGAAATGAAAACCGCTGTGTCAGCTTTCAAATGTTGCTCGCGCTAGAATCTCTCTTTCTGATTACGGAGACACGGCACTCGGCATCCATCGTTGTGGTTTTCATTACTGGTATCAAAAAGTAAATGGTATTCAATGTCACCAACGAGATAATGTAATGGGATAAAGGCGGTTAATATTTGAATAATTGACCAAAAATACTGACACACACACACACACACACACACACACACACACACACACACACACACACACACACACACACACCTGCCTTTAGATTCCCGGCAGTAAACTCAATGAATAATGGATCTTAGTTTTTCTTGGCCTGAGGGAGAAGCTTTTAAACATAATTTGTTGCTTTAATTTATTTACGCAACCTGGCAACCCTGGCCCCTCAGGCTACAGTAGGTGCATTACACAGTACTAAACCACCCAGGGAGGGGTATGGCACACATGTTCACACAAACACACACACACACACACACACAATATGACTCACACATCGTCAACAGGTATGACACACAATCTTGTCCGACTTTTATGCAAATTCAATCTCAGCGACAATCTGTCGGTTTCACACATTCACAATGAAACAAGATTGTGCGATGGTGCAGCAATAACAGATCACTCTGCATCGCGTCCCATCGAAACCATTTATTTCCAAGAAGTACGTATTTCAGAACTTTTCACAATATTTATTCAACAGATAGTTGAGTATTGAGTCGTTTCTTTTCCAGTCAAGTGTTGCTGAGTATTCACACACTAGAGGGACATGAGAAAGCATCCTGGAGACATTACAAGGTGCCATGGTTTGTGCAGATAGTTAACGCCGGCCAGAACATCGCTGTTACCCATCGACTGAGCTTCAGTGATATCAGTGAGGTGAGGTGCCTGTGCAGAACCCAAAGGATATTAAAAGACCAGAACCACCCCAACAACAGCCTGTTCACCCTGCTGCTGTCTGGCAAGCCACACAGAAGTGTCTGCTGTCGTACCATCAGAATACAGAGCAGCTTCTTTCCTCAGGCTTTATGATATACTCAACTCATCCTCCGTACTCCACCATAAGAAAGATGTTTTCTTTTCTTGTGATGTGTAAAGGGACTTGCATTTGGTTGTGCAAACCTGTTGTGTAGAATGACAATATTTGAACCTTGAATGCTCAAGTACATCTCAACATGAGTTGATCCACGATATATGTAAAAAATGTAACCAGCAAAATTCTGATGAAAAGATCAGACAAGCTAATAAAACTGCCACTTAAAGCCACTTTAGCTATGTATGTAGCATGTAGCATGCAAGCTGTTACTTAAATTTGTTTTCACTATTTGCCAGTAAAAGGAGGATTTTATCTGGAACGGCAGGTGCTCTTGTATTATTTAAGTTTTTTTTTACTGCAAATGTCAGATTTGATTATATATAGTTTGACAAAAACCTATAAGAAAGTGTTTTATATTTTTACAAAAATGGATGACATTTGTTAATACCTGCTGTAGAATGCCGCCAGGAAAAGTATGTATGACAGGATTATACTTGACAGGTGAAGAGCAAAGAACAAGTTACAAAACTCTGAAGGAAGCTGTACTAATGATCCAGCATCCTTCCTCCCCTTCTTCTTCTTCTTCTGGGTTGCCAGATTTAGTTCTTAACCCGTCCCCGTGCTGACAAGATTAGACAGCAGCAGCTGTGGAGGCTTGGTTGGGATGCCAGGTCCAAACTGTCGCTACAGCAGTGGAACATATGTTCAGTTTCCGTTTTATGTATCAGGAAAAGTGTGTGTGTGTGTGTGTGTGTGTGTGTGTGTGTGTGTGTGTGTGTGTGTGTGTGTGTGTGTGTGCATGCTCTGACAGACGCCCAACAACACAACTATCAAGATTCACGATTTTTCCTCATTGCATGAGCAGAAAATAACAATTTAACATCCGGGACATATATCATGAAACCCCACGTTTTCTAGTTATGTTTTGATTTCAGACAGCGGCCTTTTTAATATATATTCCGTCCGGAAATCCAAAACAGATTTCAGGATCAGCAGTGCCACCAACCTTTGATTACACTCACCCCATGATGAGTTTCATGTTGCCAAAAGTCCAGAGTGTGTTTCCAGCACCCGCCTATATGATCCCGCTGAGTAATGATCATAATCACAATAAGCTGTTTACTGTACATGCCTCATCAGATCCCCAACATTAATAATTATTGAAACCGTAATAGGAATAAAACACTAAGCACAAAAGCCAACATTTAGTTGGATAATGAGTTTTTCATGAGCCTACTGGCCGGTGTTACAGTAGCACACTACTGCTATTGTTATTACTGTCCCAGTAGGAATTTGGGAGATTTTTTTAAACAGTTTAACATTTGTGCCGGCGGGACTCACCGGTCCCGCGAGCAGGACCTCAACTCGTCGGCGTATCTTTTTAAGTCGGCTGATTCTTGACTAACCGACCACAGATTTGATGCTTAAACAACTAACTTCTCACCTGAAAACATCCTAAAATTACATGTTGTGACTCAACAACAGTAGTATTCAGAGAACATCAACTTTCAGTTGTGTGTTTTCTCATCAAGTACAGAGAAGAACACGTATTGAGAAACGGTCGCTGTAGACATCTTAACGCTGATTGGCCAACACTCGACACATCAAAGATGTTCTGTTTGCGAAGATCACAACATCAGATGTTCTCCGTGTCTCACTCCAATCTCAGAAACACTGGCCGGCCATTCACATATTTTGATTTCAAAACGGCAAATTTCGGCGAAAGGTGACAGGTTTGCAGGTATGCTTGATGCTGCGCCGGACGCCGGACAGGGCATTGAAAATCCGGACTGTCCGGCCTAAATCCGGACGTCTGGTCACCCTAGCTAACAGCTTAGCTGGCCTGCTTTGTGTCACAAGGTAACACAATTTACCTGCCAGCTCCTCTAAAGCTCACTGATAAACATAATGTATGGCTTTTCTTTAATCCATGTACAATTGTGTTAAATACTAAACAGTAGTGGTGCTAGTAAGTGGACTTTGCGATCTTTGAACAGACCCAGGCTAGCTGCTTCTCCCTGCATCCAGTGTGTATGCTAAGCTAAGCTAACTGGCTGCTGGCTCCCAGGGTGAGAGAGGTTTCAATCTTCATCTCACTCCAAAGGTATTTTCTCGAAATGTCAAACTCTTTCTTTGTGTATAAATGCCAACGTTTTATAGGAAACCTTGAGAGGTGATGTGAGGTGACACAGAGTATACTATTATTAGGGTGGACAATAAGTGTGTTAATGAGAATGTTAGTGTGTGTGTGTGTGTGTGTGTGTGTGTGTGTGTGCGTGCGTGCGTGCGTGCGTGCGTGCGTGCGTGCGTGCGTGTGTGTGTGTGTAAGAAAGGGCCACATACAACGACTTTTTAGTCAAACGCAGCACCGCATAGGAAAATATTGCATACTCTGAATAAACTGAATTAAATGAGCTGAACTGAATATTGCTCAATACAACAATTTATCAAAGCATAGACAAGCAGAACCCATACTTTGCTGCACATGCATGAAGAGAAACTAGCCATTTTAAACAAAAACAAGTCTCTTTCCCAATGTTTTTCTAATTTGATGGGATTGCCACTGCTTTTGTAGCATCTTACTGTGTAACCTGCATCCTTGTAGTGAATTGTAATTTCCCTGCCAACAAGTCTTGTGCTATATCCATAGTTTGGGGATTCATTTTAATTTCCTCCTCTGAATTTAACGTCATGGTCCAATCTTTTTAAAAGCACAACATGCAGCACAGCACGGTATTCTCTACTCTACCGAAAACGGAATAATAAGACAGAAACTGTCAAACTATTTAGCATTATACTCACAAATAAATTCAATTCAGCTCCCCATACAACTCCATGTAACCCAGTGTTTGTCGGGGAAATGAGAGGGATATTAAATTTCCTCGTGGGGTTTGTCAACTTGAGAGACCTTTTTCTGTCACACGAGCTGCGAAAGGTAATCTGTTTCTCCATGCTGCTGTCGTGATCAAAGGGATCACACTCCCATGACTATCACACACAACAACACACACAGACACATGGATGCACGTGTGTGCACGCACCGACTTGCACACCTAGAGGCGTACACACTCCGAACACACATGAACACAAACACCGTGGCTTACATTCACACGCACACAAAGCAGATCTCACTGCCTATTGATGTTGTGTGTTTTCTTTAAGGAGCTTGGCTCATGCTGGGGAAATGGCCATACACACACACACACACACACACACACACACACACACACACACACACACACACACACACACACACACACACCACATACCAGTCAAGAACACACATTTGAGCACACTCTCACACACCAATACTCAAGGCAGCTGCACAGCAGATTCCAACAAGAGAGTGAATGATCAGTCGAAGCTCCCACGCCATTTGAAACGGCATTGAGAGAGAAATTGTTTCATTTTCGTACATGTTTTTCGCAGCCATCCCACATCTAATACAGTACGAATAGACATGTGGAGGCAGCCACATGAAGGCGTGTACCTCTGATGCTTCTTTTAATTCTCCTTTACATGAAATAAATGAAGACGTGGCTCCAATATGTTTTCAAAATGTGCACGATTGACAGCCTGAAATATTCAGTATTTCCACAAATGCAGAGTTTTTTTTAAGGCAAGAGGACTTTATTCACCGGAGAGGCATTTTCAATGATCTGAAGTCGGCAGCTGAGCCGAATACAGAAGGTGGTTGTATGTTGCCGGTGGTTTCGTGGAGGTTTTCTGCCGGCTACGAGGCCGATTTTTTGTTCTAAAGATGTACCACAGTTAATCGTAGATGTGCTGCTGCAGGTTTGCAGTCAACACCATCCACTGTATCAGACCCCCACCCCCTCCCTCCCTCGCAAGGGACTCTACCCAACCCTCCTTTCATGCTTTAGTCATCCCGCCTAGGCTGCTGCAACATCCCTCCAGGCTCGACTCCCAAAGCACTCTTTAGCCCTTACATCCAGAATTCTCCCTCACATACACACACAAACACACACACATGCACACACACACACACGTCCCGCATTCCCTGCACTGGGCTGTTTGTATCGAATACAAAAGTCTTCTGCTCAAACCTCCAGGCCGCAGTCTAGTCGTGCACGTCGCCTGTGATCTGCATTCTGTCGTTAGCTGCCACTTAGCTTCACTCTCCCTGCGGCAGGCTGGTTATCGCTCACCCTCCACTGCCCCCCTCTTCCTCCTCCTCCTCCTCCTCCTCTCTGAAAGGTGGAATAACTTTACTACAGTCAGATGAGCAGCGACACTCCCTTTCCATCATAACCTCAGAACATCTCTCTTCAATACATATATCACATCACCTCTGACCTACATTATATATGTAGTATGTATATACATATATATGGATGAGGGGAATGTGTTACTTGTAAAAGACAGAACACGGCACTGACAGGTAAGACTGAAGTCATTTAACTCTTCCTCCTCTCCTGGTGACCTCAATCAAGAGGAAACAAAGAGAAGCAGGTGAGCGCAAGCTGCAAGATGAGCGAGCATCAGACGGAATGAGGAAAAGCATTAAAGAGCCAGATTGAGACAGAAGAGATGATAAGTATGATTAATACTGCAGGCACAGCTACAGGTTTGATGCAGTTTATATCGAAGAAAATACATTTTAAAAATCACAAAGCGCCCTTTAACTGTCAGCAGGCTTTTATTGTGAAATGTAAACACCATGAATTATTTAAAGTTTCAGCAATTTATTAGTCAAATCTATTAGTGATCCTCTGATTAGTGATGTTGGCATTTAACTCAAAGCACTCAACAAATATGTCTCTATTTCTTTGGATCAGAGACTGAATGAATAATTTAACATAATTAAAAAGCATTACTGTGTTGTGTATCGGCATGTGAACAGATGACAACAGAAACAAGAAAAGAACAAGCAGAGTGACAATGAGCCACCAGTGTTTCTCTGCTGCTAATCCACCTCCCCGTCCAGCCTCCACTCAGTAAAGCGAGGGGAGGGGCTTGCTATTTAATCAAAAAAGTGTCACATTAATTCAGACAAATTCAAGCAATCTAGTTTTCTAATAAAGCTGTCATATTTGCATCCGGTGACTTACACTCACCATCGTTTTAGATTAATTCCCGTCACAACCTTTTGATTTATGAATGCATAATAACTGAGGGCAATGTCTGTGACTGTGAGCAAGAGAGAGTGTGTGTGTTGTGTGTGTGTGTGTGTGTGTGTGTGTGTGTGTGTGTGTGTGTGTGTGTGTGTGTGTGTGTGTGTGTGTGTGTGTGTGTGTGTGTGTGTGAGAGAGTTTGAGTCTACAAAGCCCTGACTTTTAATCTAACATGTTGCCTGTGCCTCGATGAGAGAAAATCACATTTTGCAATAATTGAGCGTGTTAAGAGGGAAAGATGAGACTCCTGGTGTGAAGGAGCGCGAGTTGCATCATTGCTTCACTGTTTTACAGCAGCGTCTCATCTTTCCTTATCTCGCTGCGGTTCATATCAAAGTATCCCAGATGCATGAGAACTTCTTCTTCTTCTTCTTCTTCTTCTTCTTCTTCTTCTTCTTCTTCTTCTTCTTCTTCTTCTTCTTCTTCTTCTTCTTCTTCTTCTTCTTCTTCTTTCCTCACTTGACTTTAGCTTTCTATTCCTTGAGTAAAACATCCAAAGGTCAACATTGGCTCTTTCGATTATGAACACCCCTCGTTGGCTCGCATTGTTTTCTGTCATTGTTGCTCGATAGCATTTTGTCTCTTTTTGCCAGCTGTGGAAGGAAATTGCAAGGTAATCCCTCATTTGAATAACTGTAGAGAATGGAAAATGTATTCACCAGACACATTTTTGTATTCTCTTTTGGATTTCATTGGCTGTGACAGTTGTTTTTTTAAAACCTAATTATATGGAGTTTTTGCAATAAATGGCAATAAAAACAGAATTCCTCAGTTGGTCTGGATTTTATCTTCCTTTAGTTCCTGTTGTTTTGCTTTCCTGCCACTCGATTCCACCTCCCTGAAGGAATATTATCAGATAAACATTTGTCTCCACCACTTTGTCATCTCAGGTGGTGTTTCCAAACGACTGTATCACAGACAACCCCCCACACCTGTTACATTATTTGCCTCCACGCTGCTGTGTAAAATACCTGAAGTGCACACAACGGACTTCACAATGTATAACATAATCCTGTTATCACGACTCAATCCAAACTAAACAACAGTCTGATGTCTTTCGATCACACTGTCGCAATTCTAAGCTCATCCACAAACACTTCCACCGGTGTCAATTTGCTTGGTATTTACTTTTGTGTTGCAGCATTCACAGTAAGCTCGGCGCAGTAGAACAGAAGATGGAGCGGGCGGAGCATATTAAAATAAAAGAGTGATCCAAATAGAAGATGGATTTTTCCAGTGGACCTGCTCTCACCAGTGTGTCCCTGTTTATGTCACCTCACAGGATTCATGGAGGACTTCACTTTGAAGGCAGGATGGGTAATCTTCAAAAACGTTATATTTATATTATTATTATTATTATTATTATTGTTATTATTATTATTTTGACATTCTCATTACATTTTGACAGCAATCAAATGCTCTGACAAAAAAAAAAAGAAGAGAAAAATCTGGTATCTGTGTCTTGTGATTTTATTATTTGTTGATTGTCATTTTTTTGTCTTGTGTGAAGCAATTTGTAACTTTGGTTTGCAAAAGCACACTATCATCATGAATGTGTTTCTCTTACTATTAGATCATCTTATTCAAATTAATTTAATAAAAATACATATACTTTTCTCTTTTGTTAAATTGTATACTCGCATGAACGAACCAGATATTATATTCTGGATGCTTTTATTGTGAAAAATTCACCATAAATAGATCCTTAGCCTCTTACTCAGAATGAAACATGTTTGATATAATCTTGATAGTCGTAAATGAGATCAGAAAGTAGGACCGAGACATCTGTTTGTGTTAACCGTTGGCTCCGTCCTTAAATCTGCCGACGCACTGCAGAGCTGGCTTGATCTAAAAAATCAGGCTGGAGGCCAAATCATGCCCGGAAACCTCTCTATTGAGATTCCTTCATTTTCTGAAACACACAGATGGACCTCTGATTTCTGATTATCTTCTGGCCACTGCTTGTCACATGAATGCCACTGAACCAACAGTTGTTAGTTCTACAACTTTTTATCTATTAATTTATCAAAGCCTAAAAGAGTTAATAATGTCACAACACTTCAGCTGCACACGCTGCAGATGAACCTTTAACCCACTCATGTTTGTGTTCTGTTCAAAGATACCCCTGGCCCGCATATCCACACCATCTGTAGTGGTCACGCTTTCACCGCCTCCAACTGACTTGCATGCCATTACACGGAGAGCGCTGCGGTACACATTCAGAACCGCAGAAAACTGTCTTCTACTGTCGTACATGAAGGAGACGAAGCAGAGCCACCCTGCAGAGAAGCACACACTTCACCTACTGCCAGTGTCTACCAACAATGTCTATACCAACAGTGTCTGCTCCGAGACTCAACTTCCAACAAACTGATGACAGACACTGGACACAACAGACAAACACACATCAGCTTCTGTGTCTTCGCTTTCTGTTATTTTTTCAGCTTTCTACACTATGGGTGACGGAAAAAAGAGAGCTCGTCTGAGGCCACAACACTGAACTGCCATGTTGTTAGTGTCACTCCTTCTGAGAGGCCCAAAGCTTCTGGTGGGAATGTAGCGGTCCAAACCTGCAAACAAGCAACAACAGATTTAATGTTTTATTCATTTCACTTTTATCTATCTATCTATCTATCTATCTATCTATCTATATATATATATATATATATATATATATATATATATATATATATATATATATATATATATATATATACACACATCTGTAGACAGACAGACAGACAGACAGACAGATATGGAGCACAAAAATTGATTAATTAATTGACCAATCCTGTTTAACAATGAGGTTTGGACCGCCCCAGCTCATTTGCATATAAGGACACAGAAATACAGGCATGAATAAATGAAGAAATACATACGGACACATAAATACAGACAGAAATAAATGAAGAAATACAGAAATGTAGAAATAGATTTAGTTAATGATGTCCTGTTTAGGTATCAATTTATATTTATTTATTCCTGTATTTATTTATTTATACATTTATTTAAGCATTTATATTAATATTCCTGTATTTATTCATTTATTTATACATTTATTTCTTTATTCCTGTATTTATTCATGCATTTATTTCTTTATACTTAGGTCATTTGTCCTCCATACCCTGAACATGGAGCGGGATCACCTGAGCAGGTTCTATAGCGGTAGAGTGCTGCCCTCTGCTGGCCGAGCTGTATGAACATGTTGAGAAGTTGTTTCACTCAGTGAATGGTTATTTCAGCTTAAATCCAGTAGATGGCGGTAATGTAACATTTCCACAGAAGGAGAAGAAGAAGAAGAATCACTCCCTTTCTGCAAGTTTCACTTTCTTTTCACTGTAAATGACGTCGGAGAGGAAATACTCCACAGACTTTAGTTTTTCGTTGGTTAAATAACAGCTGACCACGAACGGTCAATACTAATTTACTAAATTATCGTAGTCAGTCATCTTTCGTGTGCTCCGATCAGTTTGAAGGTCTCTTTCGCTTTCGGTTTAATTCGTCTACGCCACCAGGTTTGTGTCCCGATCTTTTATGGAGTTAGATTTGTTAGTTTTAGGTTAGATTTATTTTTAAGTTAGATTTTGAGGTTTTTATTTTGAGAGCAACGGTTTTTATTTTGAGAGCAAATATGTTTTAATTGTAGCCAGAAATTCTAGTTACAAACCAGACATTTGCTCTCAAAACATGTTTTTTTGTTTGCGTAATAAAGAGACAAATCTAACTTCATAATCTTTCACAAAGTCAGAAGAGACGCGGTGCCGTATATATAACATTAAAAGTGTTTTATCCTGCTTTCTTTCAGGTGAAATCATGTCATTTTTACTGATGGAGATAAAGAAAGGCGACAGACGCACAGCGGCTGTGCTGGAAGGTAAGTGCCCTTTTTTTCTTTATTTTTATAGAGGATAATTACATAAAATGAAACAATAAACCTGGTTAAAGCATCTACTGTTATAAACGCAGCTGACTGTTGAGCAGGCCCTTTTAACAGCAGCCATTTTGCCTTGTCATAACAGGTGTAGCTAATTGATCAAAGTCACAGTCGTAACACACATATAACAGCCTGTAACATGGACACTGACTGATCTAGGGCAAACATAACTGTTTAAGAAGATGTCAAATAGGTTAAATTTCCTTTCTGTAATCTCAAAAGTTGTCTTCATGTTCATTTACAATTGTTTATGAAGAGAAACCTAATGAAAATTCCAATACGTTTCTTTAATTACACACTGTTTTAAGCATTTATAATCTATAATAATGACAAATACTTGCCAGATATGGAAAGTTACATTTCTTCTGAAAAAAGGAGCAAAATAATTTAGCCAAAGGACATTTTCTGACACATTTATTGATAGAAAAGACCAGGCTAACTGTCATAATTACAGATGTAAAAGGGTTTTAATGCACCTGTGTTTTTGGTAAAATGAGGGTATCTGAATTTAAACTTAAATCGTGGTTCACGGTTATTTGAACATTCAACACATGCATGTTAGTGCTGAAAGTGTCCTGGGAAAGGATCCATAGAACAGAGTGGGAACCCTGCGTAATGTTCTTACCCAACTTCTCACCTTGTTGTCACAGAGGCAAACTTACTCACCGACTCCGCGATCCTGGCTCTGACTCAAGAGGATCTACGTGATCTGTTTCCTGAAACTAAGGATTTTCAACTAAGAAGGAACCTCTATGACAAAATCCACAAACAGGTTAGCCAACAAGTGTGGTTAGGAAGGGATTTAAATAAAGATAAATGGCATGGATAGAAACTAGTCTCTAGGATTTGCAAAAAGATTGAATGTAATATAATATTTTTCGTTTCAGCCGATTGCTGAACAGCTGGAAAAACTGAAGGGGTTAATCCCAAGTGACTCCCTCAGGGGTATGTACGGTTACTTTCACTTTCACATTTGACAGCTATTTTGTTTGTCTGGACCGTGATAGTGGAGCCTATGGAAGCCCCAAAAAAAAGACAGATGAGATAGAAAGTCAAAATGATTTCTTGTTATCTGGTGGGGAAAAAAAGCCAACGCCACTGAAGCGCATGCACACATAGGGCCCGTTCACACCAGACGCGACTTTTAAAAGCGCAGTCGCCTCTAAAACGCCTTGGCAAAAACTCGCCGGGCAAAACAGCCCGGTGCGCCTGTGGAGCGGGCCTGCGTGCGCAACCGGGCGATATACATTGACATTGATGAGCTGTGCGACTCCGCGCAAGGCGCGCCTAAAAGTTGAAATATTCTCAACTTTTAAGCGCACCGAAAAACGCGACGCGCGGCATTTAAAAGGCGCGCCTGAAAGACGTGCCGTACCATAGGAAAACAATGGTTTTGGTAGCGACGCGTTTTTGAGAGTCGTGTCTGGTGTGAACGGCCCCTTACTATCTCATAATTTAAACTTTCAATCTCATAATTATGACTTTCTATCATAATTTCGACTTTCTATCATAATTATTTTGCGTGCCGATATTGTATCAATACACGGAAGCCAAGTATCGATCTTTTATTATATAAATTATAAACTTTTTCGTCCTTGAATAATAAAATCAATTGCTTTTTCAGTCCACTAGATGGTGCTGTGTTGTTTTGTGGTGAGGTCAGCAGAGGTCCCGGATCAGCGTGACTGGTAGGAAGTTGTTCAAAACTAAAATGGAGACATCGGTGAAAGAAATTAGAAATGCGCCGTCGGCGTTTAAATCAAATGTCTGCACTTCCTGTCACTCGTAGCGCCGCTGCTGCACAGCTGTTTCACGACACACGGGACAACATGCGCGACACGCCGCTGGTCAAAGACGTTAAACTGGCTACGGGTACCCTAGTAGCGCTGGAAGCGGCCGTCATTCAGACGCACTTCCTCGCATGAAATTCACTGAGCTACGGATAATATTATAAACCCAGACACGAGGGCGTTTGATGTTCCGACGTTTTTGGAATTTCCATAACAAGTATAAAGCAGAAAGAGTGGTTATTTCCATGGTGTATGGCGGGAATGAAAACTTGCACATAGATAAGCCCCGCCCCCTCTACGGCGCTTCCAGCTCGAATGACTCGACTCTGTAGACTGTAATGTAAACAGTTCAGTTTGTCAGGTGCAACATTTATGACAGTGTTGGTCAGTTTGTCCCATTTTGCTGCAATAAAAATGATTGAAGTGAGATGAACAGACTGAAAACTTTATCTTCTAAGATACAATATGTTGACAAATTTTTCCTTCGGGGACAATTTGCGGTGGAAAAAAGGGAATACATCGAAATACCGTACTTTTCGGGTTATAAGCCGCTACTGCCTTCGGTCAGTGTCCCCGACAGCTCCCCGCTGTAGCCAGCTGGGGCTCCTGCTAGCGCTCCGTCACTTCCCCGCTAACTTCCGCTAGCTCCCTGAAAACCACCGAAGGTAGTGGGACCAGGCTCGACACCCGACTTGGGCAGAGGGGACGCGGGCAGTAGCAGCAGCAGCGGGCAGTAGCAGCAGCAGTGGCCGGTAGCAGCAGAAGCGCTAGCTAGCAGCGCTACTAGCAGCGCTACTAGCTTGCTACAGCGGGGACACTGATCAGCCGTAGGAGCGGCTTATAACCCGAAAAGTAAGGTATATCGCAATACTCAATATATCGCAGTATCGTGATACTATCGCAGTATAGTGATAGTATTGAATCGGGACTCAAGTATCGTTATTGCACAGGGACCAAATGTCCCCATTCGTCCGGGATAGTTCTCCCAAATTGTCCCGGTTTTCACCACAATTAAAATAATACTAATCATTTTATACTTTTTTTCAGCGCTTTGGTTTATTATTACCTAACCCGAATATAAACATAAATCTCAACACTGATTGGTCCGTATGTAGCTCAAATCAATCATTGTGTTGTCAAGGCTGTTGCTTTCTGACAGAACCTGCCAGTGCTGAAATAATTGTCCCCGATCCAGATGCAAAGGGAGCATGCATGAACGGTATGGGTTTGATATGGTCATCCAGATTCTAACACGCACAACCTGATTCCCTCTCTCCAGCTGCTCTAACTAACAACGGGGTCCTGGTTAATTACCTCCAACTCCTGAAGGACATGAAGACCCAAATGAATGCCCAAATGAGTTTCATTGATGCTCACATCGGCTTTCTGGAAGAATTTAGCACAGATCAGCCGGACAGTCGCCAAACCGACCATTCACAAGGAGGAGGTGAATCTCCCTCTCTCTGTTTAATGAGTGGTATTTAAGATTGAGATTTGAGATTTCCAATGTAGACACAAAAATGGAGTTGATTTTTTTAAATGTATATACTAAAAGATTTGGAGTCATTAAGTAATAATTACATTTTATGTGACGGACTCTTTGCCAGTTTCAAGTACCTCAGATGTGAAGTTAGTGTGGTTAATTTACATTTTTGCAGTCAGTAATTGCATTATGCCGTTTTCCTAACAGGGCTTTGTTCAGGTCCAAGTGCTTCAGCCACAGGTGATCCAGTCGGTGGTCAAATCAAGCTCCCTGCTGCTTCGACTGGTAGCTATCCACAAGGAGCTAAAGGTACATCTTTCTTCCTCTTCCCACTTTCAAGAGTTTTCTTGTGAATCTCATTCTCATGTTTGTTCATGTCTACAAAAGACTTTAAAAAATGCATTATGATACTGAAATACCTTTTTAATCCAGTGAGTTGAATCATACGCAAAGCCCACAGTGGGGTAAAGTTGTGTGTTGGGGATATCTGACTTCAGGCCTTTGCACAACAGCTGCTTGAAATTTAATTCCAAGTTGTTTTGACTTCTGATTAACATACGCTGCTGTTGCGGAATCGCTTGTTATACTGATTGTTTTTCTTCTTTCCTTCAACAATGTATTTTTTTACACAATATTTTAAAATAGGTTCTGGTGCCTCAGACGTCCGTGGTCAAAGGAAGCGCCATGCTGGTTCGACTGGTGGCTATTCACAAGGAGCTGAAGGTACATCTTTCTTCCTCTTCACATTTTCTTGCCGTATAAGAGTTTTCTCGTGAATCTCATTCTCATGTTTGTTCATGTCTACAAAATATTTTAGATTTGCATTATACACGCACATGCATTTGGGCACTAAATATTTTGGGATATTTTTCTTTGCGCCCTCTGTAGTCTACTCAGTGGTTAGATTAAATGGCTCTAAACTGGGATCCGTCAGTCCTTCGTATGTTCATCTGCTATTCCCTGATCCTACTCTAGTAGTGCTAGCCTTAGACTAACCTCCTTTTTGTGTTTTGAAGTTTAATACTGGCGTTTTGTTGCAAACACTTCATCCACAATAACATCTTTTAAGAGGACTTTCAAAAAGAAAGTCTTCTCTCTCATCTTTTAAAAAGAATGAAAGACAATTGAAAAATATAGAGCAGTCCTCTGTACCCAATCACGCTTTTGTGGCAGGAGATTTACAACTTCTGACTGGTTATGTAAATACTGTACATCTGACTGATTGACAATGCTGTGTTTCGTATTAGCAGAGTCCTTCACCCATTTGTCTTTACTGGACTGTGTGGAATGGAAGTCAAGTGTATGATAACTAGACACAGTTCAAATGTAGGTTATTGTCCTTCCTGGAGCCTTTTTAATGTGCAGTACAGTGTCCTAAAGAGAACGGTTAACTAATGACCTTCCTTATAGCAAAACTGTACTTTGTTTATTGTCAACGTCAGGTGTTCTTATGAGACATTGTTGTATCAATGATCTGACTCAATTAACTTAAAGAGAGGATTTGAGAGTTTTATCTTTTCGTTTTTGCCATGATTTTTCTAAGCGATCAATCCAAAATATTTTGAGAATAATTCGATCCTACTGTTCTTGTAAATGTATAAATCTGTGTCACATGCATAACTATTTTTCTTTCTGTAGCCAAATTGTTGTACAAGATGGTTGTCGGTGGTAAAACCTTTGGTAACCACATGAAGCTGATGGCGAAAGTGGAGAAACAAGTTTCGAACCGGATCCGGCTTTGTGACGACGAGCAGGACTACAAGCTCACTTTTGTCTTCTGTCCGATCAGTTCACGCATTGGGGCAGATGTTGAGGCAGCCATGGCTGATATCAAAGGTAAGGGAAGGATTTTTCAGCCTGTTCATATTGAAATACAAATTTAATTTTTGTTTACAATTTGGCTTTTTTACTTTTAATTGAATTTTGAATTAGAAAGTTCTTTCTGACTTAAATAATCACATTTTAGTTATCAACATATTGATGTGCTGGTCAAAGAGAATATTTTGCTAACTCTCATTCTCCCTTCTCTCTTTTGGTGTCCTCAGATAATAAACCTATCATTCTGGTGTTGATGCACCACACACGCGAGGTCAAGGCCGTGACATCTATGAAAACATGGTCTGATGACGCTAATGTTGAGTTGCGTGTCAACGTTTTCTACCATGAGACAACAGGATTACTGAAGTGTGAAGAAAATGATGCTGCTGTCACTGAGATAAAAAACACATTACTGACGAGCTACATCCAGGGGAGTAACTATACCGGTGGAAATGCCCAGGGTGTGGTTGAAGAGGTTAACGGTTGGAAATGGCATTTACCCAAGTGGCCTTAAACATTGTTTAGAATGGTATTCATTCAGTTCATGTAATGGATTGCATCAACAGCAAAAAATTAAAACGCATTGCAGAAAACATTATTTTACCCATATTTTCGGCTACTGAATATAGTCTAATGATGATTGTTTTCTCACAGGTTTAAATAGCTAAACAAAGAGTTCTCTGCACATTTTCTGCTATTTTTAAAATTCAAAAGCTTTATTCATCCTGTAACTTGCATTTTGTAAATCCTTTTTTTTTTTATAGATTTATGGAAATATGTTGAATTGAGTATTTGAATGAATGAATATATACTTTATTAATCCCCAAGGGGAAATTTGTTGTCAGAGTAGCAGCAATTTACAGACTAAAATCAACATATTAAAAACAACAACAACAGGGATGAGAGATATATACAAAAATAAAATAAAAAATTGCTGGGATGAAAGATATGTACAGCGCAGAGAGTATTATTTTGGAAATAAATTAAACTTAAACAATAGAGAAGTGCAAAAATGCAAAGTATATATGTGTAAGTATATGAAGAGTGTGTTTAGGTAAAGTTTAGGTAAACATAAACGTGTACAGTGATTAATCAATCAACAGAGGATCTGGCAAGAGGTGACTTGTTGTACAGTCTTAATGCAGTAATGCTGTGTCTGTCCTTATGACAGCGGAGCTGAATGAATCTTTTGGAGAAAGTGCTCTGCTGACCGTGCAGTAGGTGGTGGAGAGGGTGGTCCGGGTTGTCCAAATTAAGTGATTAAAGAGTGCCACAAAGCTCAGTAACTTGGCCAAAGGAGGACCTTTGGCAATTTTGCTGTCCCTTACTATATATAATTGTATTGTAGAACGTGTATGTAAGGTGGGATGATTAATATTCCTTATACTCTCAAATAAATGCAATTAAGTGTGTAATCATATAGTCTGGGGTCCTTTTTTTTAATGGCATTGTAATTTTGATTAAAAAACATGCGCTTGGCTCATCTTTTGGACGTACATAGTGTAATAGTCTGGACATATGATTTTATAGTGAATTACTCAAAATGTTGCACATTTCACCTCACCACTCGTGTATTTTTACAGTCACTTTCAGATCAATCAATTTCAAATGAGGAAAAACCACACTGTTTTTCTTTATAACTGTAAAACTGCACAATGCTGTTTCTTACTCAACGTGGTCAAAGTAAAGTTTTGACGGACAATATTTCATATGGTTATTACAGATTAATGTTTTGTGTTGAATGAATTAAAAACCAAATGGTTTACATTCTTAGTCATCAAAACCTAAAGTCAAAAATCAATTATATGCTAAAATGTTCACTCGGGTCAAGCGCCCCATACTTTTATTTTGAAAAAAAAGAGAAAAAGCTATTTTGCTCTGAAAACCCAGACAGGAAGTTGGACATTGTTTACAAACTGCTTCCAGTCGGCGTTCCAAGTTAGCGCGTGCGGTAGAGTTCAACGTTATTTTCGTTATTGGTTTGCTTTATTTCAGCTGGTGTTACCTACAGGGAGGCAAAGGAAGTGCGCCTCTCGAGGTTGCTCGCCGGTAACCTTCCCGAAGAGAGTTTGAGGCGACTAGTATCTTGTTTGTGGCCATGTTAGCTGCAGTCAAGTTAGCCGTTATGTCTGTTCACGTCAGATGAACGTGAGCGAAAGTTTGTCACACCTCGCTGTGTGTGTGTGTGTGTGTGTCACGCTCCTCGGCTGCGTCCCATTTCTACCCGTCACCGTTGTGACTGGAGCTGTCTGCACACCGGGTCCGACTGAAGGTAATTAAATGAAAGAAAAGAAACTCATGCTGCCCGAACCTCAGCTAACAAAAAGTGCAATATGATGATGATGATGATGATGATGATGATGATGATGGTTGTGTCCTAGCTTACACTCTTCCTTTCTGTTTTATGCTCAGTCCTGTCTGCATCAGCAGAACGTGTGTGATATGCAGCCGGCCAGTGTCTCCCATGGCAAAGAGAGCACACTTGTTTTAGATGATGAGGAGGAGGAAGAGGAGGAGGGTGGTCGTGAAGGTGTGACTAGAAAGGAGAGTGGGACAAAAGATAAGAAATGGAAGAAGACGAGACCAGGTCAGGTGGATGCAGCCACCATGGAGGTCCAACAAGTCCCTGGAGCCTCTATAGTGCCAGGTGAGTACAGCTGACTAGTTCAGCACCTGTTGAACTGTTTGACCAAGGTACGCTCGGAAGAACCCAACGTATACACACAGTGCCACTTTGCGCCGGATGGATGGATGGATGGAGGTTAAAGTAGTGATGGAGCCTCATGAAGCTTTGGAGCTTTCTTTCTAATTGTGCTGAAAAAAGATTTGAAAGAAAAACAATGACATCTGGTGGTTTGCAAACCGTTGAGCAGCCTGTCGAGACTCTACAACACCTAGCTGGTTATAACAATTGTTGTGCAATAAAAGTCCAATGAGACCGTGTGTTATTAGTAAATCTATAGATGTAGATTCTATAATAAATGCAAAAATAAATGCATTGTCCCAAAAAAGTCTACTTGAAATGTATTAATGTTCCTCATTGGTGTAGTTTTAAGCCCAGTTTCCTCAGTGGACATTTCATATGCGTTGCAATGTGATGGAGATTAAATTACTTTATTACTTTATTACCTGGCATCATGTGGAAATGTTCTGATACTTCCATATATATTTCTCATT
Organism: Myoxocephalus aenaeus; assembly: GCA_038501785.1. Taxonomy (NCBI): domain Eukaryota; kingdom Metazoa; phylum Chordata; class Actinopteri; order Perciformes; family Cottidae; genus Myoxocephalus; species Myoxocephalus aenaeus. The sequence continues at coordinate 4,162,588 of JBAMJR010000091.1, forward strand.
TATTCCCTCTTTTTTTATCCCCATTAATGTGTCTGTCGCATAGTTTAGCTGCAAAACCTTCATAATTCAATGAACCAATAAAATGCCTTCTGACGCTCCAGGGACGCTTGAAGCTTTGATCTTTGTATGTAGCTTCAGTTTAACAAGTTTATTATGCTTGTACTTTCCTATTCAGGTTCATACATATACAATATGTGTGTTTGTTGTATTGTAATTCATCTCTCAAGCAGGATCAAGCGAGAGGAAGACAAGGACGAAGATGAGGAGAGCGAAGAAGAAACTGCTGAAGAAACAGCTCAAGTCGGCTGATACTTTGGATACTTTAATGTCGGAGCTTCCGTTTTCTCTGACCAGCCCCACGACATGGAAAGAGCTCGGATGTATGTATATTCTTAATATTATGTTTTGATGAAGTTTAGAGTTCCTAAAAAAATAAAATGAATGTAAAGATTGCTCTCCCCTTTTCTGTAGTCTCCAGCTCAAAGTCAACCGAGAAGGAGAGGAAGAGGAAGAGAGGAGACAATGCAGGGCGAGTGGACAGTGAAGAGGATGCTGAGATAAAGAAAAAAAAGAAAGACAGCCAACGACCCAACTACTTTGTCTCCATTCCCATCACAAACACACAGGTGATGAATTGCTGGACCGTTCACTTTACTGTGGTTTAAAGAGCGTGCTGAGGTTTGTGCACATTGTGTCCCATTTATTACATAATTGCAGATACTTCTCTATCTGAGCTTTGCCAGTTAATTTTCAATCAATGAATTGTGTATAAATACGTAGCTACCAAATTCACAATATCATTCCTGTTTGCAACTCAACCACCTGATCAAAATACTTTATGTAAAAGGTGTGCTTCTATATATGTAGCATAATAAAAAAAAGAAATTAAGCTAACATCATTGTAATGGATTATATGTATCATAAGCACATTAAAGTCTTTCAAGTTAATTTCTTGACTACTAGAATACATGGAAATGTGCGGCTGCACGGGAGGTTGTGAAATGGCATTGAAAAGAACGCTATGGTATGCTTTGAACAGTAGGCAGTAAATTGCGAAAAATTTATAGTGTACTGACAAAGACGCTGGTGTCATCCTTCATGAAAAACAATCCTTGTGGGTTTGTTTAACTAAAGATGGATGGATAGATAGATAGATATATACTTTTTTCATCCCCAGGGGGAAATTTGTTTGTGGCAGCAAGCAAGTTACAGAGTAAAGTATGGAAAATACTAAATATATACAATACAGTAAACTAGAGGAGAGAACCTGTTCCAGGAACCCTTTGAATGATCTGTTCGTAGAGAAGACTTTGATCTGTTCGCTCCAGACTTTTGATGAATGTAGTGGTCAGTGTAGCTCCATCTATAATGGGAAACATGAAAATAACTGACGGGTGACGACACTGAAATCTTAATGCTTACTGACGCAAAAGCTCCTTGATTCCCTCGACGGTCATCTTTTATTGACTCATCATCTGGGATGTCGAACTGCAGAAGTTGCCCCAGTTTCTCTTCTGTTCAGTCCTCCCCCGTCCATACCAAGAGGAGCTGTGGGGTGAGAGAGAGAACAGACAGTTTATGTATGTGACGTATCTGCCGGCTGCTGCTAATCAAATTCATCCAATGACAGATCAGTGCAGCTGTGCGCGAGGTCCAAGAGGCGGTGCTTCAGCAGGAGCCCCGATTGGCCAGAGCCATGATCCCGGTCCCAACGCTCCACATCACGCTGTTAGTCACTCATCTTGCCAGTCAGGAGCAAGTAGACCTGTGAGTGGATGCGCACGCACGCACACAAACATACAAAGAGACAAACAAACCCAGCACACACACACACACACACACACACACACACACACACACACACATCTTATTAGACCGACTATCTGCAGAGAAAAATGTAGCCTGTAATCTGCAGAAATCCTGCGTTATGACCAATTTTTTTTTCAGGTCAGCTGAGATGAAACGCCGTGCACCACATCAGCTTATTATTATTATTATTATTATTATTATTATTATTATTATTATTATTATCATCATCCACAAGCACAACAACACAAACGCGTGTCATTAATTGTACGCTGAACAGTCCATGAACTGGTAAAGTTAAAATATTCAAACAAAAAATGTATTCCAATACTGGTGCTAGTGTATCAATCAATGTGATTGCAGAATTATTGCATTATCGATTTGTCCCCCTCTTTATGTAAACACACATGCATATGAATGCTGATAAGCTTTTTGACGGACACACACGCTCGCACGCACGCACACTGACACAGACCTCCTGACAGAAAATCCCTCAGTCTGAAATCCTATCTTATCCCAGTTTATGAGGACTTTTAGGATTGTCGGTATTACAAAAACATTTTTGTAATTTCATCTAGGGGGAAAAAAATCCTAGGAATTTAGCTTTTACAGAACCATCCTAATTAAGGGAATCCCAAATTAGAAAAAATTTGGATGACGTCCTAAATTCAAAATAACACTGAAAATATAAATTAAATTAAAAAGTTTTCCTCTCCTCCATCGATATTATTGGTTCCTCCGACTGCTCACAGTGACGAGTGAGGGCCGTTGATTTTATGGCCTACTGGTACATTCTAATTGGATACTGGCATGTCGGGATGAGTGCCGATTGAAGAATCAAATTTACAGTTAGAGTTAGGTTTTCTTAAATAAAGGAAAGATAAGACATCTGAGTTTTGGATTTTGAACAGTTCGTCTTACATTTTATTCCAAGTGGCATGAAAGAAGTCTTACGCCTTAAACTGTAGGAATACTGGATAGGAACCGGTTATGAGTTTAGGAATTGCTGAGTTGAGGAAGATAGTTTTTTTTTTCTTCTCGCTTTTGAAACGTAAAGTAAGATAAGACAATCAGTTTAAGATATTTTTCTGAGCTGCACATTACATTTCTTTAGTGACTTATCGTTATGTCTATTCCCTGATGTATGATAGAGTAGAATAAATTACCCTGCAAATTAGCTCACTGCCACAGCCGAATATCCCATTCAGTCTCCATGCACATTATCACAACACCACATAGCCAAACAAGATCTCGCTCACGTTTGTCGTCGTAATGAATGTGCAGACTTTAGTGACTGCCTTAAGACGGGGGTGCAGGGTTCTGCAGTGACTAATTACCAGAATGTCACTTTTGTCTTATCCCTTCCTCTCAGTACTTTCAGGAAAACCTTGTGATATGCCTGGAAATGTTTTTGGTTTAGATTCCTAGAATGAAACGCTGCTGAATGAGGACAGTGCCTAAGGATATAATGTAGTCTAAAATGTAGTCCGAGGCTTTTATTCCAATTAATAAGACGTGAAGTGAATAGTCATATTGTCCCACTTAAGTTAATCATCTCAATGCTTATATTTGTAATGGTTTAATCGCGCATATGAAGACAGAAATTACCAACCAAAGTAGTGTCACTGTTGAGGACAAACGTGAACAATTTCTAGTATTTTCGGTAAACTAAAAAAGAACTGTGAAATACTAATTCCCATGTTGGATATGAGGTTAAAAAAAAGAAGTATATTTTATATTTTTAAGTTCTCATAACATTTCATGACCAGAGTTTAATGGCACAACTCAATGCAGCTCTGGGACGTGTCAGCCGTGTTATATGGCGATACTGATGCTTAATCTGCATCATGCAGAAGATTGTGTCATTAGTAATCACTAGATTCACTCGTTATGTAATATGAGAGGGAGCACAAGAGAGAGGATTTAGTTGTGATTTGGTGTGTGTGTGTGTGTGTGTGGGGGGGGCGGGGGGGGGTTGTTGTGTGTGTGTGTTGATTCATGTGTATATTTTCTTATAGGGCGGCAACCGTGCTGGCTCAGTTCAAGCCGTCATTGGCTGAGCTCCTGGGTGGGCGGGACCTGGTGCTGCCCTTCTCGAGGATCGGCCACTTCAGGAAGGAGGTGGTGTTTGTTGGGCTGGCCCCCGGACAACACAGACACACACTGGACAGTGTGGCAGGTCGGTGATGAACTTATCACTCTCTTTGTCATTTTGTCCTTCTTGATCCTCCCTCAATTGAATCAATAACCCTAGCACCGCTTTTCACTGTATATACTTGTATCTTCTTTATTTAATTTTCTTAAATTAATATTTCTGCTCTGCTATTTTATTGTATTGTATATATTGAGTATTTCCCATACTTAATATTTGTATGTTTACTATGTAACGCGCTTGCTGCTGCCATATATTTCTTTCCTCTGTACTCTTTACAACACTTCTGCATGCCTGTCACAACGTGAACAAAACTGGAATTCCAGTTTTGTTCACGTAGTTTTCCAAGTGGTGCTCTAGCTGTATTTTACTCGGAAACATTTCATCAGAGGGTGTTAATGTGATACAGTAGTTTCTCTTTTGTGTCCCTGTGGAGGGAGGTCTGAACTTGGGGTCAGCTGAGGAGCGCTGCAGCTGGTCGGAGGATTTGTAGTCTTTGTTGTAGACACTTTTTAATGGGGTGGATGCTTGCTGTCGTGGGGGATTTGCTATGGAAGGTCACAGATTACTGCTTTAGGAGAGTGTATGGTATATTCTGGGCCTTCAGTTGGGTCCTGCACATATAACGCAGTAAGAACATAATGGATGTCGACGGATGTGAGCTCTAGTTCTTGAATAGTCAACCACTTGCACTCCATTTGATATTGAGTGTAACGACATCCTCTTTCTTCAAGTTGTGTAAGTGGATCTGGTCAAACTATATGGTACTTGTGTTGTTTTCTATGTATGTGTGTGTACACACATACACACACACATCTGGGGTTGTGCATGTGACATGCCTTCATTCATCTTGTTACATCTGTCATTTTGCATCTGTACAAGTGAGGGGTGTGTATGCAGAAGCATTTACGAGTGTTTTTGTGTTGTGCCTTTGGCAAAAACACTAATCTAACATTTCTAAGAGGATTCGCTGCTCTTGCAACACCAACACACATGCTCATAATTGCTTAATAAGAAATATGCAGCCAGGGATTTGCAAAAGTAGACGCATGCATTTCTGTACACAGGCTCAACAGCCGCTCATCCAGTTTATTAACTGCTCAGAGCAGAGCAAATATTACATTTGGCATTTTAGTGATGGCCGAGACAAATCCCAAAAAGACATTTCATCTCGGGGCTTGATAAAAATAGGAAATGTAGTAAATTAATCTTGTATGAGAGAGAGAGGGCTACAAGGGCTGAGGTTGTACATAATTAGCACAGCTACTAAGTTTTATTTAATCTTACATTTTTTTTTCAGTCGGTCATTAGAAGAGGCAGTAGTGATGAGATTTTAAACCAAACAACGTGAGAAGGGTGTGGTGTTGATGGAGGGTGTGTGTCTTCCTTCTCAGACATAAAACATGCAGCATCAAAAGTGTTCAAATCTGGATCCATCCCATCAAACTGGGCCTCTTCGCTCACGTAAACACAGACAGACCCTCCATCATTGACCCAATCAAACACAATCAACCCCGACCCTTGAGTCATTGAGTGCGAGCTGCAACAAACGTGAAGTGTGTGTTGAGCAACTATTAATAGGAACAGTTTTTCTGATTTCATCTTGACGTTGACGGTGACCATTTTTGCCTTCGCTGCCTATGGCTTTAAAACAGCCCAAAACCACAGCAAACACCTCTGTATAGTCTCCTTCTGAACACCTGCACGACCTGTTAAAACGCTCGTCAAACAAAAAAGAGCGCCCATAAAGAATGGTGTGATGTAGTTCCAGTTTTTGAACGGTACAATTTTCCTCGAAGTTTCATTAATATTCCTGACCATGAAAAAGGAAACGGCAACAACAGAAGATAAAAGTCCACATTGTTACCCTTGGAAAAGCAATATGAGGATATGGCATGAAATCCAACTCTCCCGTCCTCTCGTCTGCTCCCTCCACCACTCTTATTGATTATATACTAACCTTTCTCTCCCTGTAGAGCTCCTCGACTAAAAATACCTCTATGGTTTCCCTCGAAACCTCATCAGTTGGTGTGTGCGTCTTTGTTTTTGTGCGTTTGTCCTTGCAGGTTGTCTAGTGTATGTGTTCATGCCCTTGTTTATGGGATGTGTTCAAATGATATGCGAGTAAAAAGCTTATTTTTCTCCATCTTCTGACACACATTCTATTACAAAAGTCCATGACAGAGTTTTGAGTGGGTTCATTGGGAGGAAGGAGAAGGTGGATGTGGGCTTCAGTCCATCTCATGACCTCTGTCACGCATCTCATGTCTGTTTATGGTAACTGGCATTCCTCTTTGGCCTTATCAGTGAAAAGAATGGTTGCTTGCATAACTTTTGGTGTTGTGTTTGTGTGTTGCAGAGTTGTTGCGCAGCCATTTTGAGGAGCAGGGTCTTCTGCAAGAAGGCAATCGTGGGTTTGAACCGCACCTCACCATTATGAAGCTGTCCAGAGCATCGAAACTACGATCCCAGGTATTGAGACTCTCACTCTCAAATTGAGTATATATTATATTTGTGAGCCAATATTGACATGATTATAAGTCCAACATGCATTTTACTGGCAATATTAGTCTGGTTATCTTCTACAAGTTTGCCAAAGTGGCAGCTTAGTTATAGTATCAAGCTATTATTTTTAAATGGTTATATGTCTTTAGTGTAGCCACGTCAGAGAAGCTCAACACATTATACTTTCTAGTGGAAGAGAAATACAGTGCATCGCTCCCCACTGGGATGTCAAAAGCATCAACTAACCGCACTTCTTACAGTGTGCGCACTTAAAAACAGTTAATTGATTATACTATAAACTACTTGAATTATAGGCCCAAGTTGTGCAAACAAAGCAAAGCATTATGTTATATAATAATAAATAATACTTTCATTTTAATGAACTAATAAAAGCAGAAGGTTGCACTAGCACAGCACGGTTTTGCAACATAGATTTGCATTGTATTACTCCAATTAGGCGTTCATACGCAGTCACAGTGCAAACTTATTGTCCCAGACAAAACTATTACTGGGAATACCACAGCTGCTGTGGCACTTTAAAATAAACTGAATGTATATGTTTGTATAGTTTCTGAACTGTTGTATTGGGATGGATTAGGGGGAGAAGTTACGCAAAAGTATGGGAGAGCGGTATTTGAAGAAGAGAAATGGAAAATGGTGGAGAGATTGAGATAATGGGTATGAAATGGATAAATATATAAATTCGAGGGAGAGGGAGGACAGAAAGATAAGCACAAACAAGCAGCGGTCAGGAGGGGAGAGACAGAGGAAGGAGAGCATCTATTTTCTTCATTTTTTTTGTTGTCCTTTTGACACCTGATGACTGATTGTATCCTGACTGGCGTCTGCTGGGCGGCGTCTTGTCCTCCCCAGGCCATGTGTGTGTTTTGTGTATGTACGTGCGTCAAGAATGAATGCATGTCCCAAAAAGTGTGATAAACATGACATTAGGAGTATTTCCTCTTTGTGTCTCTCAGGGTATAAAGCGTGTGGACCCAGCCCTCTACTCCAACTATACAAACAAGTAGGTGCTTGTTCTGTCGTGTTACAATTCACACATCCAAGTACACTGACCAGTTTCAGCGGGGCATTGTTTGTCCATTCTGCATCCTTACGATGTAAGAATGACAACAGGAAAGACCGACTACACTGTTTGTGTTTTAGCCCAGTGGTTCTCACACTTTTTCTGTCACGCCCCACTTTGGAGAAAGAAAAATGTTCATACCCCACCGCTGCAACAAAATTGTAACAAAATGGTCCATGCTGAATTTGTACTGCAATAACAACATTTTGTGGCCTTCACGATCGGCTCTTTGTCTCAACACTCTCCTCTCTCTCTCTCTCTCTCTCTCTCTCTCTCTCTCTCTCTCTCTCTCTCTCTCTCTCTCTCTCTCTCTCTCTCTCTCTCTCTCTCTCTCTCTCTCTCTCTCTCTCTCTCTCTCTGACACTTTCTCTCTGCCACACCAAGGTGTTTTGGAGACCAGACAGTTGAACGGGTGGATCTTTGTTCCATGTTGAAAAAGAAGCAACAAGATGGATATTACCACACTGAGACGTCACTACAACTTGGTTAGCACACACACACACACACACACACACACACACACACACACACACACACACACACACACAGGGCCTTGCTGTGTTTGTGTGTGTACGCTATGCTATATCAGGTGCACTATTGAGCCACCAGAGGGAGCTTTCTGCTCACATACAGAACAATTAGTCTCTCTTGTTTTCTGTTGCAGTGGTGCAGAATAAGCATATGTTGGGCTCATTTGTTGCTATAATTGTTGTGTGTTGTATTTCTTGCAAATGATGATGGATAAGATACTTAAAAGTTGTGTACATTTGCTAATACCTTGGATAGGTTGGTCACTGCTTGTAGACATATGTATGTAAAACAACACCATAACACTTAATGTGCTTATCAGAAGCTAAAAGGGAAGCAAACTGGCCTGATGGAACTCAGGAGCTCATTTCCATAAAATCATGACTGCCCAGTTTAGACATTACCACCCTGCCCGTTCTTTCAACAGTTAGCGTTGCTGAATAGCAGCTCTATAATGGCTGCTAACGTGATGCTAATGGGCCTGAAGTTGTGGCCATAATTGTTTTTAAAATGAATGTGAGTGGAACATGTCTGTGTTCTGGTGAGCATTTCCTGAAGTCCAGTCGTGGAAAGTGTGGAAATAATTGTTAACTTTTTGTCACAATTTGACGTCGACCTGGTAGATATTGTTACTATGTAGCCCCACATGAACTCCTAGGTGGCACTGTTGACCACTGTCGGACTTTGGTTGAAGCCAGACAGGCGATGTCAAAGTGCTCCTGATGTCTATCAAATGCGGCAGGCTTGTAACGGCATGCTGTTGCTAAGAGAGCATTTGTATCTCTAAAAGAAAGATCATGAACGTATCAGTCGGTATCTGATTTTAATCAGCATCTCATCCAGTTTGGCCAAGGCGAAATCGACGGCTCTCACAGGGATGTGAGATGCAACAAGTGCTGGCGCTTTGTGGCTCTTGTAAGCCAAGATCAATGACCAGGATAATGGCAAATGCAATGTCTACTGTTTCAAAAGTGTCTGGAAGAGATGCAACAAATATTGTTGGTAATAACAATTAAATCAGTAAACTGCTTTTGCTATGATGATGATGATGATGAAGGATGCATTGTCGCTTCTCTGAGGCTGCACAGTTACATAATATATTGAAACCTAAAGATGCTCTGCTCACAGTTAAATAGCATGTTCCTGCTGAAATAGCTGACATGTAGTGTGTGTAAAATGGTGCACATAGATTGGAGGAAATAGTTTTGGCTTTTTGTAAAAATGTTGGAAGACAGGAACCATGCTTTGAACTGCTAGCCAGCTGGTCCTTGTTCAGTCTTTGGGTTAAATTCAAACCGGTCTTCTGATGATGAAAACCCTACGTACTGTAGAGTTCTAGACTTTGGGTGCTGATGCGGAAATAATGGAACAGGGTCCAATGAAGTTATGATATAAGAATATTTAATAAGCGAGTGAAATGACAGAACAGGTTATGCTTTTCGATCGATCGAGCTCTTCCTAGTCTACCAGTGAGTTCCTCAGGAGTTCCTCGCTGGTCGGCGGTGGCCAGGAAAAGAGGCAGTCTCTATGGGAAAAGTTAGTCTTAATCTCCCGGGGGCTTCGCGCTCCCCTTCCTCCTCTTCCTCTGCCTCTGGGCAGATCCTTCAAGTTAGTTCTCCAGCTCCGCCCCTCAGGCGAACAAGAGAACTACAATTCCTTAAAGCAACAGTACATGCAGCCTCTAGTATCTAACCTTCTATTCATACATTAATCATTAATATAAAACAGTGATCTACATATGCATGCCATTCATAATAATATCCCTTATTAATTATCATATTCCATGCATTGTAATGTACACCCAAACAACTTCTCATTTTACATTGTACAAAGTCCAAAAATGACCAACTTGGTTCTAAAAACCCTACAGTACCGACACACAAACCAAAACAAATACGACTCTTATGCTACCTTTAGCCAAAATAAACTTTGATGTTGTGCTATTATGAGCTCAAATCAGAGTACCTTTTTATATTTTTTAGTTTTAAAAGGTGCAATGTGAGAAAGCTAACCAGAATTTCAGTTTGAAACATAAAAACAGACGATAATGTCACTATAGCGCCCAGTCTGCTGCCCCGAGGGCTTGTGAATCACATTGATGGAGCCCATCGGGGTGGTGGGCTCTCAAAGTTTCAGCTATTTGATTTAATTTTGCGTATTTTTGCGCTGCTGTTTGTAAATAGTTGGCTTTACTTTTGTTTTTACAACTGGTGACTGTAAATTTAGATTATATGTTGCCGTTATAGAGGAGAAACATTCTGACGCCTATTTGTTTTGAGCAATCTGTGTTTGTTTTTTTAAAGCAGCTGTGTCAAATGAAACAAACACATTCACAAAAATCATGCCGAGTGGGCCCTTTTTAATCTTCATGTGCATTTTGTGTCTCAGGATCACCACCGATATCCACAAACGCATGAGTACATTATCACACTGTGAGCGTGGGTTACCATGGAGTTAAAAGGATCAGCGTACACCTCCGAGTACACGTAAGCCACTTGACAGGGATCCCTAAAATCCCACTGGGGAGCAGCTCCACTGATTGCCGTGCGAGTGTAAGAGAGCGACAGAGGCTGTCAGCATGGGTGAAACTCGGCTGTCACAATGTTTTGTGGATCACTGAGCTCTCTGTGGGAGACAAAGAGTGACTGTGTGTGTGTGTGTGGGAGTGAGCGACAGAGCAGGAGGATATTTACCTCGCACTTCTTCAGCTTGTGTTTTTGCAAGGTGTCTTTCACAACGATATATAAATGTGTTTATATATTGCATGAAAGGTAAATCTGACCGCTGCATCCAGTTCTCTGGTATCGCAATGTATCCCTCTGTGGTGTGTGTGTGTGTGTGTGTGTGTGTGTGTGTGTGTGTGTGTGTGTGTGTGTGTGTGTGTTAGCAGAGTGAGACCAGAGAACATTTGGTTGAAACAGATCTGTGATGTTTGTTCTAGCTGTTCTCCATAAAGGTTGCTGGAATTGATGTAATGTAGCGTGAGCGCTGAGCCAGACTCCGTTTGCAAAGAGAGCCTTTTAAACGCTACATTGTTCGTCTGCAACCGGCATATGGTAACCTCGGAGACAATTTGGCTTTTGTGCGCTGGTTAATTTGCCGGCGTCAACACACCAGTCATGATTTGTTTTTAATTAATTACCAACTATTTCCTCCTGGTGTTCTTAGTAAATATTTGGACAAGAAGTAACTGATGTATATTTAAAGACCCTTTCAACAAACTTCAAAGTGTTACATTCTCAAATGTAATGTGGAGTTTTGTTACCTTGTAGGGCTTCTCTTTTTACTCTTAAATAGCGAAATATGTTTAGTTGTACTGTTCAGTACCTTTTTATACAGAGACTTTGTACATTTTAGAAGAGGAAATAACTAAATTATCCTTGAAGAAGAACTTCAACTGTTTGTTCTGGTATAACTACTTGTTAATGATTGCTAATGTTTGCAACCTTAGATAGACATTATTGTGTTTGACAGTCAGTTTGATAACCTTGTAGACCCTGCTGCAGTACAATTAGAGGTTTTCTAAAGGGAGTCTAGCAGCTGCAGATCTTTAGGACACAAAACACTACCGTCTTTGTCCACAGGGTACGCCAAAGTCAACACAAAGTGAAACTTTCTAAATTAAAAAGTAACTTTTTGCACCCTTATTAGTAACTTTTGCACACATCACATGTGCCTAAAGATGGAAAAAAACTAAACACACCAGCAAGATAGATGTTCACATCCCAATCTCATAGACCGAGATGTATTTCTAGCTCGATTAACTGATCTAATAATTACAGCACTGGGTGACAACATGAAGAAAAAACTGGCAGAGCTGGTTTAGCCAGATGTACTGCACAAGTTAGGCTACTTTCCGTAGATGTTAAACTGAATATGTCCTCAAACTAGTAGAGACAGCTTCCAAAGCATACAGCAGTTTTTAGACTGATGAAGACGTTTTTCTTGAATGGAAAACAGCGACTGCCTGGAAGGTAGGAAAACACAATCAATCACAAAACCTATGTTTGAAGAATGATAGAGCTGTAAATGTACATAGAATAAAGTCATGATGAGCGGTACTTTAGCTTCACTGCCAATAGACTTCTTTTGAAATGTAGATGTTGATGCAGTGGGTAACAACTATTTATCAAACTGTGTAAAGAAGATCATATCTCTTGGTTAGTTATTGCCGGATTTATTCTCCTCTACGTCCTTGTTCCTCACAATGAGGTTAAGACTACTTTTTCTGGTGGTGCACACTGGTCAGTGTCTGATTATGTGTGTGTATATGTTAATCCTATAATCCATTGGACAACATAATCCACAACAGAGCCTGTGATACACAATCTAGGGTATCTCTGTGTGTGGGGATGGGGGGAGGTGCCGGAATATATATGGATGGTGAGAGTGGGAACAACTGTGGATAAAACAAACAAGACAGGAGTTTCTCGTATTGGATTTTCTCATCAAAGTTATAATCCTTAAAATGTTGATACGAGTGGATTTGGCGACACCTGTCGCTAACCTTGGTAACAGCAAGTGTGGTTCAATGCTAAAGGTCCCAGAGTTCCGGGGATGGAAACCAAAAACAACAGAAGAGCAACTGGTGATCTGCTTTTAGAGCTCAGCCAACAACAAAAAACAGCAAAGGATTTGGCAGTAAATAAGTAAAATGCAATTATAGCATCCTGCTGCGTCTGAAATTGGTGCCGTGAGAGTTGTGATGCCGGTGAACCAAAACCCCCAACGTTGAATAGTTCACCTATGCTGAAATCTAAACTGTAAAGCCACACTGTGGTTGTGAATTAAGATTACAATTGTCGTCACATCCTCCGTGCTCTCATGTCTCCTTTTCTCTCTCTCCTCTGCTCTAAGTGCTTAAGAAAGAAATGGCGTGAAATATTGCGGTGCCACTTCTGTTTAGACAGATGGATGAAAGTTTATCTCTCAGAACAAAAACACACTCTAAAGTCTCGTCTCTTTCTGATCCCACACGCTGCTCTGTTGGCTGTAAGAAAAAGAATGGAGGTAATTAAATTGTGTGTTTATGAGATAGATAATGGGTCCGTGCTGTGATGACAAGTCCTCCTCACTTGTCATGTCACTTCAAAAGGACTTCTCGGTAATGTTTAAACTCCATTCAGTTAGCGGGAAAAGGTTTTCTCTGAAAAGCCGGTGGCTAGGAAAGGCCAAAAAATAAATAATAAAATGTTAAGGGAGAAATTCCAAAATGCCGTGGCATTAGTAACTAATCCTTACGTTGTTTGCACACACACACACACACACACACACACACACACACACACACACACACACACACACACACACACACACACACACACAGACACAGTCAGTGTGACATTTCCAGCTGATCTGTAAAGTGGAGATCATTATTTTCAGGTAGACCGGTACGTGTAGCTCCTGTGCAACATTAATGCATGCATAAATATATTCACACAGACGCACACCAACAAAAACAGCGAGCACTCAAACGGCGTCGTCCACAGATGAAAGGGGTTTGTTGCTCTGTGACCTTTTGGTATTTTATTGAGATAAGGTCACTCACTTCTGTGCAGGCTGTGCTGCTTGGCTGCTTCCTATACGACGAATCCTTGGCAGAGCTCGTTTCACAGTCACCGGCCACGCGTGCCAAATGACGCAATTTGCTAATTTGCATTTAAGTGGGCAAATTAATTTCTGGAGAAATATTTAAATGGAAAACTGCAGCATTTGGAACACCATTATTCTAGGAGTTCATGGTTGTTGAACTAGTATTTGAGGATTATTGAGGCCTTCGTTGTAAAATGTGGTGTAAAAAGTCTTATTGGTGATGATTGGAGTTAACATTCACAAGACTGCTGTAAATGAGCTTACAGTAATAATGATGAAAATACTGGTTTCCCAATTTGAACCATGAACTATAAATCTGTATGGACGGGGTGTAGTACGGAGAACACAATTAAATATACATTTACTCTATTTTTACGATATAAAATTATGCTCTCAATATTCAAAGAAACATGGCTGAGGGAAATTGGAATAAATGGATTAAATTAATTTCATTAATAGAAATCTGCATGAAAAATGGATTTTAAAATGTGATTTCTAGTGCAAGTGAGCAACTGTTAATTATTTATTGGAGCTCTGCAGCTCCCCCTTTTCTCTTCACTTTGCATTAACAGCGTGTCATTGTTATATTAAGACCTCTTTCATCGTAAACGGCAGTGATCTGTGTCCTCTTTCTGCAGAAAGTGAACCAACTTAACACGCTTGAGCTTGACGTAATTTCATAGCTTCAAAAGAAAGTGCTCCTCGCTGGGAAGAAATATTAACGGCAATTTAACAGGCATAGAGCTATTCTTAAATAAACATTACAGATGATGATGATTAAATGTTCATTGCAACAATTAGACGTCTCACCTGTGTCGTCGGTTGGCCTGTTTTAGGGTTCAGTCAAATCATTTAGACTGTGATTAAGAGTCAGACATGTTTCCCACTTTGTGAAAAGAACCTAAATGTCAACACGCATTGGAATCAGTTTGCAAAGCCTCAATCTGCTACAGTAATGCAATTAATTCAGCTAATTAAAAAAAATTATACACAGCCTGTTTATTTTATTATTATTATGTGATTACGAGGCTACCAATGGGGCTATTCGTCCAACAATCCCAAGTCGGAAAAAGCCTTTTCCTGTCTCTACAATTCTGACGACGTTGAGTGAATGTCGCATTGAATTTGAACTTCTCTGACCTCAGCGGCATCGGGCCAGCTGCGTCACACAGCGCTGAAGCCGAAGCTCGCAGAATCATCAGCCCAACAGTCACAGGTGGGACATTGTTTTGTCTTTGTGTCGCAGTGAAGACAAGCCGGCACATCTGGGACGCAAAGACGGGATGATTCCGTCATTACACATCATTTCGTCTTCAGAGTCACACCGCTGCCATCAGCATCTGTATGACTCTGAAGACGTCTCGATTTTTATATATTCGTAAAGCAATAAGAGCAAAAGCCTGTTATGTCATGCTGCGGTATCTACTGTACATCTGCATTCAGTGCAGCAAACAATAAGCACCTGATGACGATAAGTGGCTGAGCGAGGAAAGGACCAAAAGGGAAAAGGCTAGAGAAGAAGGACGCAATAAAGCAGCAGTGACTTAGCAGAGGGGAGGCTGGAAGGACAAGTGAGAGAGATCATAGAGGATAGAGCGCGGAATAAGTGAGATTAAACACAAATGACGAATGAGTACGGGGGAGAGAAAGGAGAGTAGAATAGAAGTGGTAGAATTAAACCGATCGAGGAGATGAGACAAGCAGATAGGATCGCCAGACGAGCGGCGAGAGAACATTGAGAGTCTGAGTGGAGGTGACATTAAGCAGACGAGCGGCTCGAGGTCGGATATTAAAGGGAGGGCCGAGGAGGCTGACAAGGGTCACGGCAGACGGAGGGAGATTGGGTAAAGGTTTAGAATTGTGATGAGAATAAACCCACCACAATAGATTTCCTCCATCTGTTTGTCTGTCAGTCTAAACATTTTATTCCAGTGTTGATCATTTAGAAAATGTATTTCGATTAGTTCTGTCAAACATTTTGATAGAAATTAATTATGAGTCACTAGCTTGTTTTGCTGCAGGACATGGAAACTGCAACTTAAGGAAAAATACAGCTGTATTAGGAAACTTGTTCTCGAAACTCAGACCTGCATCTTCTAATATGAAGATAAAACTAGAAGTACAAAAACTATAAAAACCAATCTCCAAAAATGATCATTGTTTCCGGTTTTCTGATTCCAATCCAATTGGAGGCTGTGTAAATAATGCAAACCACCTCGAGATGTGGTAGAAATACAAACCCACAGCCCGTAAACTTTATGATTGATTCAGACGCGCTTTAACGACCTGAACAGCCGGGATGAGCGAATAAAAATATCACAGAGACGTCGCAGTCAACCCCATAGCCGACTGAATGGATGGTTTGTTCACCGGAGTGTGTGAGAGGACGCCGGCGGGGAATGAATGCATGTTCACCAAATCAATTCAACGCAACAAACCGGCAAAGTGTGTGTGTGTGTGTGTGTGTGTGTGTGTGTGTGTGTGTGTGTGTGTGTGTGTGTGTGTGTGAGAATTTAAGAAAACAAGCTTTTAGATGATGATACAGCTAGAACTAAAATAAGACCGTTGAAGATTTGCACCTCTTGTGACGAATAATTGTTGCTCAAAGGTGAACGTTTGAACAATTGCATTGGGAGATTTCTCTAGCTTTAACGCAAGTGTGGTTTGTCACATATTCCCAGCAATCAGAATGACTTTCAGTGTCTGTATGGTGATGGCGGCGGATGGATATACAAGCTGTGGTTTGATTTGTGTACATGTGGAATACATGACCAGGTATGGATACCAGCACTAAATACATATTTAATGTTGTAAAAGTATACGGTGACTGTTTGGCATGCAGTTCTGTGTGGCTGCACCCGTCTGATTGTTGTTGTTTCCGATGCCACGCATGGGGGCCACGTCACGGGTGTGCCTCGCTTTGCGTTTTGTTTTTGTATGTGAACACAAATGTTACAATAAACAGTGATGCGAATCGCCAGAGCAGACTGAAGTCCCCGTTATCTGCAACATACAGTTGGCTGCCTTGTTCTCTTTGTGTGCATAACCTGCCTTGTGACTAAGTACTGAGGCACTATGAGCTGACCTTCACCAAACAAAGTCAACACTGTTGCAGTCTCTCTCTCTTTTATGAAAGTGTGCTGCATGAATGTGGCGCTTAAGCATGTACTCATTTGTCCATTCTACTGGGTCGATTAGTGTTTTAGAGTTAAACGAGCAGAAAAAGAAAATGTGCACATAAGTTAAAATATCCACAAATTCTATGTTGTTAATGAAAGCGCTACCTGGTTCTGATTTTAATGGGTTTGGTTATTAAACCTAACCTGATTCGTACCTGCCATTTATAAATAAATAAAAAAAAGCACAAATCAATTAGATAATATCTGTGTTCATGCAAGGGGGTGATGTGTTCATGTACACATATGGGAATAGTATTATTGACGCTCGATAGCAATCCGGCCTCGTCGATGACAACGCTCAGCTCGATGCAGCTGCGTGCTCGTGCGTGTGAAAAGTGTCAGCTGCGAGCTGAATGCTGCCGCAGGAGACAGGCCGCCGCACAGCTGAGCTCGCCGCTTAGCGCGCAGCATTGTGTGGTGTTTTGTTTGCTTTGACGTCTCCCTCACTCTTCACACTCTCATCTCCTCCCCCTCATCTTCCTCCTCATCCTCCCTTAGTTATCCCTCATTAGCCCTGGAGGGTGTGAAGTGTTTTTTTTCCGCCAACAAGGCCTCTTCTCGAGGGCCCGTGCACATGCAGCTGCAGAGAAGCGTCCCCGAAGTTGGTGCTGATTCGTTCGTTTCCGTTCAGGGACTCGTCAGCAGAGCTGTGGAGGTCGAGGTCGAGAGGGCGTGAGCCGAGAATACGTGTCGCTCATCATCGTTCTACCTGCATCCTTATCGTTGCGTATAGTGCTACACTTTTAAATGAATGACTGCAAATAACAGATTTTTAAAGACTTTAAAAAGTATACAAGTTTGATGTTTTTTTTCTTCTTCATATTGATTTCACGTTTGAATTATTGCCATACACATAGAGAGTGCTTGAGGCCAGTATCGATCTTCTTTGATTTGAGAGTTTAAAGTAATCTGATAATAATACATTTTGGTGTTATGCGTTGTGCAATTTTCTTTACTTAAACCACAGCATACTTTTTTTGTAGGTTCCCTTGAATTACATTTTTTTTATTTTTTATTATGGCAACCAAGAAATATACAGTGCAGGGCATTCTATAGATGGGGGAAAAAAATGCCCTTTTACCTGTGGGGCATTACTGTACTACATGTATCAGCTGATGGTGATCTAAATATATCTGCAATGAGCTTATAGATGAATGCATTCTTCTTTTATAAATCCTATAATCGTCACAAAAAAATTGTGCGTGCATCTTATCCAGAATGTGAATGGTGTTGAAGAAAAGTTGTAACAAGCTGCTTTTTACAGTAACTTTAGTGACATAATTTAATTAATTTAACTTGTAAATGAAGTATCTTAATGCAGCATACTTTTCACTCACAAACCAAACTGCTATACTCCTTGCTACCTTTTATGTAAATCAAATCAAACTCAGACTGACTGTCTCTTTTGACTCGCATAATAACTCCATTTCAGCGAGAGCAGAAAAATGGATGACGCTCAGCATAATGTTACTGTTGCTCTCCTTCTGTCGATGAAGCTTCAACTCCTGCTGCCAGACTCAACCGGGCTCTGACTGTGAGCGCTCGTTCGAAGCCACTACATCACAGTGCACCGCTGAGCTGAGCGAGAGCGAGAGAGAGAGAGAGCAGGAAAGTCTTTTGTCGGCACCACAACATATATTGCATTGAAATTGGTCCGCTGCTTTCCTTAAGCAAACAACCAAGCGATACTGCCAACGTTGCGCAGCGGGATAAAGCCTCGATTGACGTATGGTGATGAGAATGAGAGAAAAGCTGCTGCTGCTGACTCGTCGGTTCTGGCTGGTTTTTGGAGTTTATGGCTGCACCGAAACACTGAATTATTCACCGGTTACTCGGAACACTTTGCTGCTCCTGTGTTTTAACAAAGTGTGAAATGATTAGACCAAACAAGGATTTATGAATGAATAGTATCAGCCTTACTCTGATCCTGATGTGAGGCTTGGGAATCCCTTATTTTTGGGGCGTGAAAGACTAGATTGAGCTAACTAGATTGTCTATCAACAGATAATAGACAAAACTATCAAGTTAAAGTTCTTATGAATGTTATTATAATAGTCGAGGCTTTGTGCGTACAAAAGTGAAAATCCATAAAGATATATAATGTAGTTTACGATGAGATACATAAAACAAAATATTAGCTTTCTCTGCTTTTTAATAAGGTGAGAATGGCGCTCTTTTTTTTTAGATAAATGAATTCAATGACTATTCAATTAGTGTTGCTGAACATTATTTGTCCACCAGTATTACCCTCTACAGATATATCAAAATATCATATTTGTTTTCACTATAATTGGCTTTGACAGAGAACTAAGAAGTCAAAAAACACTCTTGTGGTAAGAAGAGTACAAAAAGAACCAGAGCTCGTTCAAGGCAGGCGTGGGGTCGGGCTCAGTGAGGTTCAGGATGTGAATACCACACTGGAGTATCTATTATTCATTACATTTGCAGCATTTTTTTGGTATGACTGCAACACACGAGATAACAAAATAATACTGACAGTATTGACAGTGTCTCCATATTCCCTCGACACTCGCCTTGGGATGACTTTCTTTCCCTCTGACCTTCCATCATCTTAACCATAATCAACCTTAAAATTTACATGTTTCTTTCTATGGAATTTTTATATTTTCTCTTCTTCTATTCTTTGGGAATATTTGGCCGCCACTAAAGAACATTACAGGTCTCATAAATAGATAAGACACATGCAGCAGCTGCTGGCTATATTCTACAACCATTATTCAAGCTGCCATAACGAGGGGAAGGTGGAGGACCCCCCGCCCCCACACACACGCACGCACGCACACACACACAGTGTCTCTTCATATATATACTGCCCCCTTTTCCTCTTCCACCCACACTGGCAAGCATGCTCACTCTGTCTAGGTCTTGGTTGTACATTTACTGAAGCTTGCTCGCACAACACGCCCCTCCTACTCTGTCTCCTTTCAGCCACACGGACACAAAAAATAGAAAATGCTCACACATTTTCTATTTTATACATACCCCTCCTCCGCTTTCCCTACTTCACACACGAGCAAATTACACTCTTTTTGTCTTCTACACACACACACAAGCGCTCGTTCTCTCTCTCTCTCTCTCTCTCTCCCCCCTTTCTCTCTCTCTCTGAGACACACACACACACACACACACACCCCTCCTCCCCGTGCCAGTGCAAAGTAGAGCGAGAGCAAGGAGCCACTCGTTTCATTTTTTCCTCGTCTGCTGACTTGCTTGGTCTTCTTCGGGCTGCACGGAGGGAAAGGGAGGTTTTTTTGGGGCTTTTTTTTTGTTGCCTCCATCCTCACCGGGTCCGTTTGTCCTTCGAGGGTGGGGGCGGGGGGTGGGGAGAGAGTGACACAAAAGGGGAGATAAAGAGAGGGAGACAGAGGGAGGAAGCAGGACCCTCGCTCCATCAGCCTCTCTAAGGGGAAAAGGAAACAGAGGGGAGAGGAGGTGAGGGAAGGAGGCGCCATGGGTCAACTGTGCTGCTTCCCGTTCTCCCAAGCGGAAGAGAAAATCAGTAAGTGTCCTGTCACCATGCGTGGGTGTGCGTTGTTGGAGAAACCAATTGGATTGATGTACTCCGCTGTCTGTGGAGAGACTGCATGCATGTAGCGTGGGAATACACCGAACACCGTGTGTGCCACTTTGTGTCGGCTGTGTGTGTGTGTGTGTGTGTGTGTGTGTGTGTGTGTGTGTGTGTGTGTGTGCGCGCATCCATGATCGTCTGTGACCTACAGACAGACAAGGAGTGTTCGTGTGAGAGCGGGTGACCACGCAGTTCCCTTTGTGTGCAGTCTTGTGTTGTATATGTGTCTATTTGTGAAGTGGCGGTCATAGGTCAGCTGTCTAATTCACCTCATTTCTGAGTTGCTCTGTCCGGCTTATGAATCATGAGCTTCTGCAACAAGATGGATTAGTTGCCTTGTCAACTTTGTTATTTAACGGAAAATGTCAGCTGTCAGCGCTAAACTTAAAACAATTTCTTGAGCCTTGCCTCCACACACTTAAAGGGGCTCTTTGGAGTTTAATTTAAAACAAACAAACATTATGTTCTGCATTCGGTGTGTCTCCTTGAGGTCCAACAGTTGAATACATTTAACATAAATCGCCTGTAAAGCCAATTTCTCTAGATATTTCCAACCATTTGTCATGTTTTCTAGCTTTTCTTTTTTGCTGCCTTTTGTTGATGTATTTCTTCACTTCTTTGCGTGTCCTTGGCACTGATCAGCAGAGCAGTGTGAAACCGCTGACAGGTTGTGAATTGCATTCCCATGTACACGCACACATGAAGCTGTTAAAACATTATACACTAGTGGTAAAGAACTTCACAGGTGAACTTTAAAACCTTAGTGGCTTTTACAGGTGCTAAATTCAGAACATATCTGTTACGTCCACATGGCTCACAACATGGCGATGGCTGAGCAGGTGGCTTGGAGCTTTAATTCCTAACAGCGCAAACGTCGGCAACAGAGCTGACTGAACTAACAGTGATAACGCGAGGGTGCGCTCTACTTTATGGGGCACGTTTACATGCACTTAAAGTCACCTGGTGCCTAAGTAAACAAAGCTAGGAGACGGCAACTTTATTCTCTGCTAGAAAATAGTGGTTTTAGGCAAATAATCAGCTTCCAATAATAAGCGTGTCATGATTTGGTCGATCGCTTTGTTAAAAATGTTAAGACATGACATCTGAAATCTAAAATCTGTGAATTAGCTGATTATCTTTTCCTTTTAAAAGATGTCTCCTACTTTTACTTAAAAGGCCTTTTTGTCCGTTTCTGCTACTACTGTGTCAAAAAATCCTGTTTATGTTAACAAGTCTCAAACTGCTATTTAATGTTAGCACCGAGAAACGTTCCTCCTCCAACAGATGACTGTGAAAACCAGCCTTCTAGTGTCAAACACCGTGACGCTCATAGCAAAGCACATATTTGAATGGAGGGGGACTTTAAAGGGACTTGTAAACGGCCGCTCACAGGTTGTCTCACCACTCTGCTTTGGTTCACGACCCTGTGGCACAGATTAACCAGATATCAGCACCTCTCTGCAACTACAGTACGAGTGCTGTCTGAGCACTGATTGCACTCTTGTTTCACTATATCGGTGGTCGGTGAAAGGGAAATTAAATTGGCTAAATAAAAGATCAAAGTAAGGGCGAAGTAAGTCTCCCACAAGATGACGGCGAGAGCGACAACTTGCTGCTCTGCTTCAGCTCACACGAGATGAAATGAGCTCGAGAGGATAATTACCGACGCAGCTCTGGGTTTAAATACGGCTTTTGGAAGCCATTTCTATCTCATTGTTGGGGAGCAGCTGAAGTCTGGATTGATTTTGTTGATTGAACGATTATACAATGTTGTGGGAGTCCAACTAATCTCACGGCTGTTATTATTTACTTATTACTATACTTTAATATTATCGTGAAGGAAATAATCGAAAGATAAACAATTTCTTTATAGATGTAGACTATTTTTCTTTGCATCCATGCATGTAACATTTAGATGATGATCATTACTCGCAAAAATATCCTGTTATTACAGTATCGGGCGGACATGTTGACTGTTGGTGAAGGTTTTTTTAGCTTGTGGAATAGATTATCTTCGGTGAAAGGGAAGGCTTCGGTTGATTGGGCTAGAATTCAGTCTCCCTTGTCTGGCCGAGTAAATTGGATTAGTTTTGTGTCCCAGTTTTCATTCTAGTGCAAGAAATGTATCTTATTAAGATACTCAAACCCAAAAATGGAATAAATCTGCACCCCAATGCAACTGCCAGGACGCTGTTTTTGTTTTAATCAAACAAACTAAATACACTTTTGTCGTTATCTAATCGATTTTCCAGTAATTAAAAGTTTATTTATATTATCACTGCAGCTAACCTGTTGGTTGGATTAATGATTAAACAGTGAGGCAAAGGTGTGTGTACGTGTGTGTGTGTGTGTACGTGTGTGTGTACGTGTGTGTGTACGTGTGTGTGTACGTGTGTGTGTACGTGTGTGTGTACGTGTGTGTGTGTGTGTGTGTGTGTGTGTGTGTGTGTGTGTGTGTGTGTGTACGTGCTGTCAATACGATCGGGATCATCGGGATCATCCTGTCATAAACGCAGACTTTGACACTGAGAATAGGTGGTGAAGACAGAAAAGACACATTGCTGTGTGCACTCCCTTCCTGCTTCTCTTCCTCCCTCCTGTGTCCCCCCCCCCCCCCCTCTCCCTCTCTCTCCGCTTGCAGCTGCATTGCTATAAACAGTCAAGCCACTGTGCCCTACTTCTAAGCGGAGAGGGAGAAGGGGGAAAGAGTGATGCAGGGCATGAAGACTAATGAGGGGAAAGGAGGGAATGAACTTTAAGGGAAATGGTGATATTGAGACAGAGAATAGGGAGGTGGACAAAGAGTGTGTGTTTGTGTTTGTGCATGTGTGGGTCAGCTGCTACCTCTTGATGTGGTGGCAGGCTCCCTCGTGAGCACAGCAAGACATGCGTGTGCGTGTGCGTGTGCGTAGCGTGTGGGTGTGTGAATTCAACCATGACCAATATGACACGGTGTCACACAGTGGTGTTTGCAGTCACTGCAGAGAAACACACTCGCGCACACGACCTGTCACAGCCGAGCACTTGACATGCACGCACACACACATAAATGGCCACTTCAGTGAATGTCTTCATATGAAACGCCTTTCACTTACATTCCAAGAAACGCAGGCAATCACACAATTGATTACCTGGATTCTTTCTCACATTGCAAACATATTATGATTTTTTTTTTTTTGTTCTATACCTTTGTCATTTTCTCTGTCATCGTCAAACGTTTACTGTGAAAGTGAAAAGCATCGAAGGGAATATGTAAACTGTGAATTTTAGAGCTGTGTGTAAAGAAGAATTGTGCATATTCTGAAGTGTATACGACTCATGACTACTAAAAGGTTTGAATTTTTCCCTCTGCTATCGCACATATTCACACAGATGATGTGTTTATGTTCACGTGTTATTTAGATCTAGTTGCAACTGTGTGTGCAAGAATATTACAATTTACTGTAAGTTTAACAACTTTGTGGACAGAAAGGTGTTTGCTAGAAAACCAGAGGGGCAGTGTGTAGGTGGTGTGTTGGGCCAAAATATTATGCTTCTCGTATAGAGCTGCAGCTAACAATGTCTTTTATTTTTCTATTATTCTGTTGATATATATTATTATTTTTATTGGTAAGTCTATAAAATGTCCAAAAAAAGGGAAAATATCTCCATCTTAAAACTGAAAACATTAAAAGCAACATATCTTCCCATTATATGAGCTGAAACTAGAATATTTGCCTTTTTTGCTTGTTTGAACAATTTTAATGATTCATCTGTTTAAAAGTAAATAGCCAATTGGTTCACTAATAATAATAATAATAATAATAATAACTTTATTTATATAGCACCTTTTTAAAAACAAAGTTTACAAAGTGCTCTACAGTTAATCAAAAAATAGACATAACTTAAATACCAGTAAACAAAAAGGACCATACCATAAAGGCAATGAATACAACAAAACCAAACAAATAACCAAAAAGAGCAAATGGAATAGAAAACAAACAAATAAATAAAATATACAAACAAAACCAGGGGAACAAAATAACTGCATAATAGATCATAAAAGGAATAAAATATACAAATAAAAATGGGTTTTAAGAAGTGATTTAAAAGAAGTTATTGATTCTGCGAGCCTTATCTCCTCTGGTAGGTCGTTCCAAAGTCGAGGGGCCCAGCTCTTTTTCTCTTGACAGAAAAACATGTAGCGCGTCTTACA
Organism: Myoxocephalus aenaeus; assembly: GCA_038501785.1. Classification (NCBI taxonomy): domain Eukaryota; kingdom Metazoa; phylum Chordata; class Actinopteri; order Perciformes; family Cottidae; genus Myoxocephalus; species Myoxocephalus aenaeus. Next base: position 4,187,218 of record JBAMJR010000091.1, read on the forward strand.
TGAGGTGAGATCTGCATCAAAATCGAATCAGTTTGCACTTAATTTAATTGAAATATGTTTACTGCCTAGTATAAAGTTGCAAACAGGATTTAATACGTTATGACTACTATGTTCCATCATAAAGCTGCGTAAACAATCCAGTAACCAATTGCGCTGATGTCTTTTCACGCTCCCTCGCTGTAGCTTTCAGAGATTTAGATGTTTTATTTGTTATGCTACCTCTCTTTCCAGTGAAGCACTCCTCATCTTCCCTCACTCAGTGGGTTCAGATTTCACACATTTTGCTTTGAAGTAGTATTCCTATGACTTTGTGCTAATGCACGTGGATAGTTTGCTCTGTTGCTCTTTGAGATCTTTTTAAACAAATGTACACCGCTCCTTTTCATACCGTTGGTTTGGTTTGTAACCTCTATTCACCCTCTCATCCTTGTGTATTTTGCCCTTCTTATAACAAGTCAGATAAAGGCAGCTTTACCCCTCGCCGAGTGA